>JAUMHL010000006.1:4470167-4486696 GCA_032362345.1 Sandelia bainsii | reverse complement strand
AATATTCCTTTTAAAAACAGTTGTTTTCAGCTACAATAGTCATTTACAGTATGAACAATGTCTACACATTCATTCTGGTCAATTTGATATTATGAAATCTGCTTTTCTTTCACAAACATGGTCATTTCTATGTGTGTCCAAACTTTTGACTGATAGTGTATAAGAGTAGTAGCTTACAGCTGAGGCCTAGTCTGTCAATAGTCCGATAGTCCCTGTGAAAAAAAAAACAGAATTGAACCTCCCAGTGGAGCAAAGTTAAACATACTGAAGGCAGCTGTGTATCTGAGGTTGTGATGGAGCTATGGTTTATTTCTATATAATTAAATCAACATCTGTATCTAGCAATGAAGGTCTATTTTCGCTTGAAGGTGTCTTAAATTAAGCTAAACTATTTCTGGTCACAAAACAGAGATATACTACACGCAGACACATTATATTACTGACTAGACGACCACCAATGTTATTACAATCCTTCCTTTGGGGGACAAGAATGTTTCTGATAACAGTTCATCCAATAACTATTTTCACTATCCATATATTAACTATCCAATAACTCATTTCCTGTAAGACCACAATTATCAACATCTAGGTGATGCTACAGGAACAGTCCAGAGGCAGAGGGATTCATTCTGTGTGGACCATGAATGTCTGTGCAAATTTTAATAAAACTTCATCCATTAATGGCGGAGATATTTGGACCCAAGTAACTGACAGACTAACATGGACATCACTAGAGCCATATCTTAGGAAAAAACCCACACACATCAGTGTGTTATTAAGTTAGTGCCTACAGTACTGTTTTGACCTGGGTCCAAACCATAGGTTAATTAAGACAAGCTTTATATAATGTTCTGAATGTTTGACCTCCATTATGTCTCTTTGCCCAAATTGCAAATTTGGGCAAAGAGACATAGATTACTTCAGACAGAGGTCTGTAGTTCAGTGTGTGTGTGTGTGTGTGTGTCAGGGCCTGTGAGCGGTAGACGATGTGGAGGAGTGGGGGGGATAACAACCCTGTAAATTACAACCTTCTGCAATTTTCCACATCAAGGCCTTCCTGCAGAGTGCAAGTTGCAGAATTTGAGGCCAGCTCTGACAATCTAAATTGACCTGACTCAGAAGTGCCCTTGAGAGAGAACTAATGCGCAAGGCTAAACAAACAGAGCTTTCTGCATCTTTGTGGTTCACTTTCTCTGTTTTTATGTTGATTTTACTGTACATAACCGTTCTCCATAACTCCCTCCCTCAGCTTTCCTCCTTATTTCAACGTGGTCCGGTTAAATGTCAACCACAGAGGAGAGAGTCATTAGTCCTGTCTGTGAGACAGGAAGCATCAGTATCATTACAGTCATTAGTTCACAGACAGCAGGTCACGCCGTCACCGCCACACACTCTCTCTCTCTCAATCATTCACACACATACAGTGTGATGAACTGACTAAGACTCAGGCCACCACACCCACATCGTCCTGCTGTTACTGTTTCTCATCTGTTTCACAGTGGCCTTTGTGAATGTGTGTGTCTTACTGTCGTGTGCATGAAGGCTATACACATATGCGTTCACTTTGATTAATTTAAGTCCATCTACAACAGCCTCAGATAACATTTTCTCCTTCCCACTTTGTGTTCAAAGCTACGGCGTTCCTTAACACTCAACAAATTTACAATTACCATGTCAATCAATTGAACAGTTGAACCCTTGTATATTTTGAGAAAGTCATTAGAAGTCAAAAGTTAAGGCTTTAAATTAAACATTTTTGGAGCTGACCTTCTGAAGACAATAATAGGCTCTTTGCATCTGATATATATTGCTTTCTAGTTTTTAATTAAAATTTCGTGCTTATTTTATATTTAATTTATAATTGAAGGACACAAAAGTTCAGCTGAAATGATGGTGTGTGAGAGTGAAGCAAGGGAACAAGGTGAGGTGAAAAAAAAACATGCATGCACACTAGTGGTTTAAAGGAAGATAAATGCATCACAGACATTAAAGCAGATGTGCAGTAACTTACACTGGTTGTGTGTGTGAGCCCTCTCTGGTGATGACCCCCTCTTTGTCCATCAGCATTTGTCTGAACGTGCTCACTTTCTGTCGAATCTCTTCTTCTGTGTACCTGAGGATGCATGTGAAGACACAACAGTTAGTATGGGAGCACACACACGCATCCATAATCTGCAGTAGTCAACTGACAAGCATGAAGTCAATTCTTCAAAGTGTTTAGCAGAGACTGTGAAGACCTATGAAGGTTCTGCAAACTTAAGCAGCAGCGTTTTAATACCAGCATGCAGCGGGGGCAGCGGTGAGGCTAACTGTCATCTGTCGTGACTGTTAGATGCTCGTGCAGGAGCCGTGTCATCCCCTGCTGTCACAAACATTCCAAACAAATGTCACTGACTGTCTTCTGGCCGTGTCGTGACCAAAAATTACAGTCAGCCGAATCATCTCTATCCAGATGACTCACTGTCAACCTCTCCCAACCCTGGCGTGTTTGTTGCTCAGGCCCAGACTGCATATCATGTTGTATTCTGTAAGAGAGTGTCATATAACTTGGTGAGTTGAGAGAAAATGTGGGGGCAGCGTGAGGCACTTTCAACAAGCTGACACAGACAGAAACCTGCGACTCCCTTCGGTAGGACATGAAAGAAATTACTGTCTGTGTCACGTTGTAGATCTGTATTCAGATTTTGTTACTGGCAAGATTTTCACTTTAGGTAGATTGTTGCTGTCAGTGGGTGCAACAGCACAACACGAAAGTAATCAGCTATACACAACAAATGAATTTAAACACTTCTAAAATATTTTATGCATTAAGTTTTGGGCTACGTCTTCCCAGTTTGTGAATAACACAAGTAACAGCCTCTGACCACAGGCATGCAACTATAGGAGTTGAGACAGTTCAGCAAAGGAGACAGTAATAATTCAATCAGTCTGCCTGAACAAGTCCTGTTTTATTCTACAGATTCTCATAGGACAGCTCCACAAGTCTGTGAACTTGACAGTGCTGTACGTGGCCTTGTCAACGCACTTCTGGTATATTCACACTGCTCTGCTCTGTGGACATGAGCTATAGAGGAAGAGAAAGAGGAAGGGGAAAAGGGAGATAATTAATAAAGTTGTGAACGTGTGGCCAGGAGCCAGATATCAGAAGCCTCTAGAATTAATAATATATAGTAATGTTTGTATCAAATTCAGCAACAACAGCATGTGTGAGGGGTTTCCGGGATATAGCACTACAGTATGATCACAGGAGACCTGCAGTAAAGTGGTAATATAAAAAAAAAAAACAATGAAGCCTCAGAGTTCATCAAATTTTTAATTTCCAACATTTTGATGTGTGATTTTTGCTCATTTGTTAAGTGATAACATCTGAAATCCGAGGTCCACTTGCATCCACTGTGAATCACTTAGTCTTGAAACAGACACTTACTTGGAAGCAGAATCATATTAATTCTCTTAAAGGAGCTGCTTCACCCTGCTTCCAGTCTGGAAGCTAAGCTGAGTTTTGAAAACCCCTGCTAGAGCATAAAGATTGTTTTTAATGGAGCTAAGGGATTTAACACAAACTATGAAAAACAGGATCAGACTTAAAGTGCACAAAACTACATGTATGTGCAGACAAATGCCTCAAGCCATGTAATTTATTTATTATTATTTTCCTGTTTAATAAGTAATCACTGCTGACATGTGAGCTCCACTATGAGTAAAAGCACAGGGGGACTGTCCATAACTTAGCTGAAATATAGATTCCTGTCTTAACTGCAGCTCATGGCAGGACTGGTTCTATAAGTAGGATAGTAAATGAAGCCAGTAGCTCACTTCAGCAAAGAAGTGGAAATAATCTGAAGGGTGTTTATTTTTCTCTGATTAAATATAGCAGTCCATATATGTGTATCCTGAGCCACTGCTATCAGCGCTCTGATGGTGTGGAGAATGAGTTTAGAAGAGGGCGTGATGGAGAACTGAAATAGCTGGGAGATGGTCCAACAGAGAAGAAGTCAGACGTTGTGAAAGCACCATCAGGTCCCACTGCACGGCAATCTCTCAGCCCAGCAGCTGTCAAATCGCCACAATGGAGGCCAAATATACACACTTCACTTCTAATATTCAAGGCTTTCCATGCACAGCACAGGGACCAACAACACTTCCCGACTGACTCCCAACAACACCACAGCAGCCACTACATATTTAAGCTGTAGTGTACAGTCGCGAAATAGATGGGAATGTTCAGGAAGGATACTGGCTGTGAAAATGAATGCACACAAACATGGCTGAAGGGCTTTTTCCTTCACATTGTGCTGATGATGGCGAGGGTGTTAGCACCTGCTGACACTCCATCTAAAGAAAGACAAGAGGGGTCAGAACTTGTGGAGCTAAAAAGCCTCTGTTGACTCCAGGCCTACAGAATCTGCTCTTTCTGCTCCTCGTCCTCCCGTCTCTTTGTACTCACACTGAATTGCTCTATTCTCAAGTTCAGCACAGCTTCACCGCATGAAGCACAGCAAAGCTAGGTTCTTTTTGATTGGTCTGGCTTGCTAATCAAACTCAAAGAGGGTATGCCTGTGGTGAAGTGGAGGTAAGTGTATCAGAGTAGGACAGAATCAGCGGTAGTGCTGCTTCAATAAAGAACCTGGGGTTTAATATGGACCAGAAGAATCCTCCACTTCACCTGAATGTCTGCAGGAACCTGGTGAATGGTTCAACTAAGACACTGTGAACACATATAAGTCTAAAGAAAGATTTATATGAGACTGAAAATGCTGATGACCAAACATCTGAGTTCAGAAAATCCACAGTGAGCTCTGAATGAGTCTGTGTAAAAGGCCACATATTGGTTTGTCAGAAGCTATTAGGATGAGCACACTAAAACAATACACATCTCTCTTGCACATTTACTTAGCACCTCTTGCAGCTGTAAAGGTAGCTGCTTTCTGCCTAACCCACCATCTGTTCTACTCTGGAAACAGTGCAGAGGAAGTCCAGATTGGAGTGGTCACTCTCAGCAAGGCTGGATAACACTAAATTCAAATTAAAATCAATGTTGAAGTTGTTGAGAGTGTGTGCGTTAGTTGTGTATGAGCTGGGAATGTTCAGAGACCAGAATTAGCCAAGTGGAGCCAAATGAAAGCCATTTAGTCCAGGCCCATTGCCTACAGCATGCAAAGTCCCAGTGATTTGGCTGGAGAGAGACAGGGGACATCAATCAGAGTGAGGGGCTTGCTGCCACCCCATCCATGAAAAATCACCACGATTAAAGAAGTTGATTGGAGTAATTAGACAGCTCTGTGCACCCACAGATTCTCCCATTAACTTGCAGTCCCGGAAAATGAATAGTTGTGTCCCAGGGACCATCCTTACGCTGATGGTCATCGATTTGATGAGGACGTGCGAATGTGTGTGTGCGTGCAATGCGTTTGATGTCTGAAGAGCCTTTTTCTACAAGTCGTCCCCAGGCGCTGCTGTACACCTGTGAAACTCTGCAGCCATCAATCCAGCTGCAATGAGTAAGGAAGCAGAGTGATGCCAATGTAGTGAGTAAGATTGAAAGGTGCTGGTAGGAAGGCAAATCTGAACACCCCCATACTTCTATTTCAGGGGCAGAATTAAAAAGATCTGCTCAGTGTCACAGTGAAACGGTATGACTCTCGCGTATGAGTGGAGAGGATTTTCAGTTGTCTACC
Organism: Sandelia bainsii; assembly: GCA_032362345.1. Taxonomy (NCBI): domain Eukaryota; kingdom Metazoa; phylum Chordata; class Actinopteri; order Anabantiformes; family Anabantidae; genus Sandelia; species Sandelia bainsii. Next base: position 4,481,018 of record JAUMHL010000006.1, on the reverse strand, counting down.
TTCAGAGACTTTCTGGTTGAGTAACACACAGTAGATAGATCAGACAGAATGCAGCAAAGAAAGTGTCCACCTTTCTCGCTATATAAAGCTGCTCTTTTCACCTCCTCCACAGCATAAGCAGATCAATGGCTGGAGCTACACAATCTGCCATTACTGCACTTTCGGAATGCTCATCTTCTCCAAGACCTCCTGTAACAACAGCATTTTGAAGCTGTTTTCTTTTGTTGGCTGGGGAGCCCCTCCTAGTGACAATGTATAAAATGCTTCATTGTTCCTGAGATGCTTTCCCCTCCAATTTTCAGTCTTATAGGACACAGGCTTATCGTCTTTATGACTCAGACTTTGGCTTGCAGGAAAGCCATCATCAGAGCAGAGATAGTTATTTACTCAGGCCTTAGAGGCTGTGGGAGCACCTCTCTTAATAATACCTTTCTAGTCACATCTCTTGCAATTCAAAAAGTGTCACTGTAGACGTTGCTAAAACAATACCACAGCAATGGCGGCCACAATGCAGCACTTGCTTTCTGACTGAATTCACTGTTCTGTCTTCAAAATGATTTACTCGTATGCCCTTATGTACATGTAAATGCATAAATTCACTTAGGCATCCCCGTGTAGCTGTCTTGTTTGCTCGAGCCAGGCTTCGCCTCTCTACTCGACTTTAAAACAACAGATATTAATTTTTCAATACACACATAAACATATAATATTTCTGCTTGGTGACATGCAATATTCTCTCTTTGCTCTTATTTTAAAAACTAAAACTGTTAAAAACTACCAGTGGTGGCACAAACAGCTTTATACACTCAATAGAAGGGTCTAGCACGCACTTTGCTGTTGATATACAATATCACTGTTGCCTCTCTGAAGCCAAACTATGTCTGTGTGTGTGTGTGTGTATTCTGCAGATGCACATATGTGGTGTTTAAAGGGGAGGCCCCGGCAGCCTGCAGTTTAGACTGAGTGAAACCCTGTGAAGAGAGCTCATTAAAGAGGTGGAAAAAGGCTCTGACGCCACAGGAGCCTGAATCATGCACAATTAATATGGCTCAATTAGCGTGGAAAAACACAGGTGAAAAAGAGTCTGGACCATTGCATGCAGAGCAGACCTAGCGCTCAGAATCAGTCACTGAGCAAAGTTATCATAAGGTAAGTTGCTTAAAAGTGGACTTTGTTGGATGTTGTTGATTGCGCTACTGTTATGTGACATCTCCTCCAAGAGCTACTTTAAGAGGTCATGCCTAATGCTCTTCCAGACAGATACAGTACCATGTATAAATGGCTTGGCATATGTAACCTCAGCCCAACTAATATACATAAAAGAGCAATGTTCCCTGCAGTGGCAGAGCAGTCAATGCACCAATGGAGGACGCTGCCAGGCCTTAGATGGCTAAATGAACAGACTGCTTTAATTGCAGAGTCTGTCTAATTGGCTCCCAGTGTGAGGCCATCATTCATGACAGACTATTTATCCTGGTCTTATCTCTGGAGAAGAGCATGACTGGATTGGGGTGGGGGTTGTGTGTCAAAGAAGGGAGGGGGGAGTCTGCTGGTGTGGTTAAAGAGGGAGACAGGTGTCCAACTTGCTCCCCAGTCTAATCCTTTACCGAGGCCTCAGTCAGGACGGGGAGTTGCGGGTGACGTAGAGGCTGAGCCCGCTGGCTTAAATCCACAACAAATGAAAACAGACTCCAGCCACCATCTTAATTGTGTCTAATGCCTGGCATTGCTCTCCCTCTCTATCCCTGTTTCATCCCCTGCTCTATCCCTTAATCCTGCACACATGCACACCCACTCTCTCATTTAAAAAAGCACATTAGAAATTGGAGAGGCAGGGGGAGCTGCGACGAGCCAAGCTGGCAAATGAGATTCTCCTTTTATTATAGCTTAACGAGAGAACTCGAGTCCGTCCGGAGCTTTAACATTCAGTTGATTGGTCGCCGTTCTCCAAGTGAGACTGTCTGCCAGCCGAGCCCAGGCAGTCTGACGAGTGAGTAGAGCTGGTCAGTGTGGGTGTCTGGTCTCCTTGTATTCTGTCATCATTAGCCGAGCTGCTGCCTGCTACTATACTGTTCCACTAGACGTCATGGGTCTTTTACATTCCTCTCAGACCAGGGGCAGTTATGTCTACTCCAGGCCAGGATATGAGTGGACCTTGACAGATGGCAACAGTGAGCCCCGTCTTTCTTTCTTTGCAAAGTCCAGCAGTTCCCTTTCAGCTACATCAGTCTGCCATAGCTCCACCATTACCTTGCAGTCTTAATGGGGCCCTGGTGCCTGACAAGCCCATGCATGCTCAGGGAAGGAGGGAATGGTAAATGAGAAGAGGAAAAGGAAGTTTAATGCATCTCCATCTGTTCAAAAACCCCCACTGGAGCGCTGATTTAATTCATCTCTGTATTCTACAATGGCACAATCAACAGCAAGAAAGGTAGTTTTGTCAACTGCTCCTAGAGAGGACAACACAGAAAAAACTCTTCTCACTTTCTGGGATTCAAGTTTGGGCTTAAAAGAAAAAAAACTCACTAATTAGCTTCAATTAAATCACACTTCTCTAATCTATGAAGGATTAGCCGGCTTTCTACAAATGACAATGATGTGATGTGAATGAAATAGGACCAGGTACCACGGAGAAAGTGAGTCTTCTCCGTACCTACACAGGATCACAGAGCTTGTCATTAATTAGTCTTAGCCTGGAGTTGCCTGTGAGCTGTGGTTAGTCAGGCAGCAGTGTATGTGGGTGAGTGTGCAGAACAGCCTGGGAAAGGCTCTGAGATTGTGGATTAGGGTGGACTGCAGTCACTACAATTTCAATGGATGCAGCTTTTAAGCAAAACCAACTTTGTGCTAAAGGACACACATCATGCTACTAAAACACACTGCCCTGGGTTGGCCTGTGTTCTCAACTCTCTCCGGCAACCTCACTAATAGCCACTACTTGGGGAGAAGGTCATTAATGCAACATTCAAGTGCTGGCTGCAAATATGCGACAACATCAATGATGAGTAAGGCTGCATATGTGACATACACAAGGTTTGAAAGTGAAAATGGCTGCCACAGATGTATGAATCTCCAATTTTGAATCCTAAAATGGTCTTTGTGTGTGTGTGTGTGTGTGTGTGTCATTATTGTACATATCATTATTGTGGCGACACTGTAGAAACCCCGACACACATATAGTTGCCACTCTTTTTGTTTGTAACCGACAGTGAGGATTTTCAAAACCTTGGCGCTCCTTCAAAGGGACCCAAGGAGCAAACGGGAGCTACTAGTGCAGTGCCAATGATATGATCCTTCACTGGGTTGCTGATTGTGAACAGTGCCAATTAGGTTATCTGTGGCAGCTGGCTGAGCTGCACCCAGGTCTTCACCAAAATAGTCCCTTTAGAATCCTTCACTTAGCACGAATGTATTTCTTATTCAGGGAAACAGCTATTTTAGGTACCATAGCCACCTTGTGGATTAATTTAATTGGAGGCAGATGCGTTCTGCATCTTTCTCTCTTCCACAAAATCATCTGGGATGACAGGACTGGGAATACATATCACAACTATTGATGACACTTTCTCTACATACCATGCTGCTAAAAATCACCATATCACCAAAGCACCGCTGTTGTGCACCACTTCCTTTCAAAAATGTAGTCGCTTCTGTTTGCTACATTCCTCAGCAGGGGCTTGTTTTTTTTCTTCTTTCCAATATTGCAATGAAAACAACTTTTGGCAGGTAACAGTTTCTGAATGGAATGTTTTGGTGCAGTTCGTGAACTCAACACCCCTACAGGTACATACCTGTCAATGTCAAGTTCTCTACTACACACAGAAGACTTTCACAGCTTGCACTCCAACCAGCACCCCAATAACTGAATCTTAAAGAAAGGATAACCAGATAGCACTTCACTGAAAACAGTGATGGCGCTTGTCATCAAATACCCAGTGCAGCTGGAGTACTTGCTCGCTTGTTGAAAGAACATTTATGCGGAGCAGTGCAATGTTTGTGTGGTTAACATATGTTTGGTCTCTCATGAAACAATGTTATCCTAAAACTTTCTGATTTCTTTTTGTGAGATTTGCTTGTAGAAGTGCATTGTACTGTATGCAGGTGCATGTTCATGAGATCTGACCATTATTGTAATGAATGAAAATGCTATTAGAGGGTACCTGATCCATTCCAACTGTGGGCAACATTTTTTTCATAAAAATGTCACCCACGATAAAAAAGAAATAAACTTCTAGTCCTGCCATTGGAAAATAACAAAAGAAACATAACATGACAATGTCAGAAGTTATAGCACTTGAAACAAATATTAATACAACTGTCGACAACATGTCGTCAGAATAGCGCCATACTGTAACAGAAATAATGAATCACTGGTTTGACATGAAGTTAGTTCCTGAAAAAAGTCTGGGTTATAAACAAGAGAGTAATTTACAGTAGGTGTTGCAACACTGTTGGTGCAACAGAGGTTTTTTCTCCTGGACACAGACCTGGTGTATAGTGGCCCAACTGTTTTACTACTTCAACAGCACACACTGAAAAAAACACTTCATTGAGATTTACTGCAAAAGGAGTGGCTATAAAATAATGAATAAAATTTTCTTAGCATCACAAACCCCACAAATTAATTCTTTTTATTATCAGAATTTGATCCATTCTGTCGAATATCCTGAGGAAATTGGACAATTCTTATATCCCCATTCTTGTGTGCAGGGACCTACGACTGGAGGAGGTTAGTGCACATTCTCTTTGAGCCCAAAAATGCAGAAGCGTAACATTTATCAGATGGTGCACCATGTTTTGATCCAGTGTCTGATTTCTCAAAATGCATTTATGCTTTTTTCAGTAGCCTACTAATACTTCTCCTCAGTGCCAGTACATTTTTTCAGTGCCAGTGTTTTTTTGATTTTCAGTGCCAAACTTTAAATTTGCTGTTTGCCTTTATTTGATAGTTTGAAAGTAGAAGACAGGCAGGGAGCACGTTATGTCATTAACTTTACTAATATCATTAAAGTTACTTTATGCAATAACTCCTTACATTCAGAAACAATAATATGTTTGTTTTTTCTAACAGTAATTGATTTATTCTGGACACACCAAACCTCTTCAAATGTGTCATCTGCTTTGCGGTTCACTCACATTAATCTTACACTAACAAAGATGAACACTGTCAATACAAAAAAAAAGATAAAGCAGCAAATGTTGTAGCTGAACCCCCATTGTCAGTAAAAACAGTGTCTTTGAGGGTGTGAAGCGAGTATTTGGTCGAGGATGTGTAGACAATAATTTTACTTCACATTAGGCCTAATTAGTTAATGGGAACACAAAAATAACTTAAAAAGTAACTTAGTAACTTAATTTATTTCTTTTAATTTACAATAAGTAATATGTAATTTATTACTTTTGGCAAGTAATATGGTTATTTTATCAATATTACAATCAGTTCACAGCAAGGTTCTAGCAATATGCCTATTTTATTATCCCTCAGTGGTTGCTCATCCCATCTACTTACCCCTGCTCTTCCATCATCTCCTGGAGCTCCATACACTTGAGCTCTACCCTCCTCTTCCTTTCATGGTCCAGAATCTCTCTGTGTGGCTTCTTCACCAGGACAGGCTCTGCTCTGGACTCCTCCTCCTCCTCCGTACCAGGCTGTCCCTCCTCAGTTTTAGTTTGCAGGACTGCAGGCGGCGTGGGCCCTCCCGATCCCGCAGCTGTTCCCGCCCCTGCTCCAGGCACCACCGACTGAACCATCCCATTTGCACCATCCTTAGGAGACGGCACCCTTGCTGCATCGTACATGATGACTGAATTCTGTGGAGACACAGGTGATGGGGAGAAAAAAAAGTCAGCTGAGAGAAGAGAAGAGAGAAGCTGTCAGCTGAAGACTGCGTACTGCAGTGGATTTTGGCAGTTGTGGTATTATTTTATGTTAATGACTGAACATCCGATTCACTCACAAACTCCAATTTAGGATGTTTCTGGTTGTCGTTGATTTATTACTGCACTGATCATAGTGAAAGGTAGGATAACCACAGAGTGACCAACTGGCACACATGCATTACAACACATACCACAAAACGTTTGTGTGTACTTGACTGAACAGCAAAACGCAGACATTTAGAGACCCAAGAACACACGCTGAAAGGTGAGCTGTTTGTTATATGACGTTAATATCTCAGGACAGGCTGCAGCGTTTCTGCATGAACTGAGCAGTACACTCTGTAAACATCCACACACATACTGTACGAACACACTTCACTTTGGATCTCAGGTACGTGCAGACATGCATTGCCAGTGACAGCACTGGCAGCAACTTCTGCTCCAAGAGTCGACAACCCAGAAGTTCCTAGAGGCCAAATCCTCTTTAAAACTCTCTTATCTCCTGGAGCAAGCAGTAAACCAAGTTGATATATGATGCATACAGCATGAGAGGGAAAGTGCAGAGTGGAAGACACTAAGCAGCTTAAAGTATTTTGCCCTATCTGAACTTATCTATCTGGATTTGATTGTATCAACCATGAATGCCTTCTTTGTTTTTTAACTTTCTTGACCTTTCTGTTTCTGGCTCGTTTACTCGTGAAGTGATGAGGTTGTCATATTGGTGAATAAAAAGCCGTCTGGTACAAGTGCTGTGTGCTTGGACCGGCCTCTGATTAAGATGGATTGTCCTGTTAAGGCCAGTGTAGAACATACGGGAAGCAAGGAAGGCCTTCACGTGCCCACTAGCCTCGGCTGCCCGGCACTGCTCCCTCTCCCTCTACAACTAATGGCTTCATTTTTCACTGAGGAGCCAAAAAGCACTTCATCACTGTCACACATGGAGACAGGATGATACTGAGGCTGGACGGACAAACGTCCAGAAATACATTTACATCTCATCTCTTTGTACGAGCTGCTTGAGCCATGCTGGCTCTCTCTCCACCGGAGCTGGTTCTGAGAGCCTGACTGGTTAATAGGGATGTGCTTGTTTTTGAAGAGCTGCGAGCTGGGAAACGAGCCGTGGATCTGTGCACTGCGACACGGCTCTCGGCTGACAGAACAGGTGGCAGGACAGCAGGAGGTATCATCGCTGAATCTATTATACAGTAAATCAGCACTTGATATTCAATGACAGCAATCTCTCATCTACACACGCTCGCCTGTGTGAAATTCAGGGTAGAAAAAGCTGTCATCTATCAAAAGGGACTTTTACAAGACTTTCGGGTAGACAGGAGCAACATAAAGAGCCACTGTATGAGCTTGGAAGAAGCTTCATACAGAAGCTTGAGTGGATGATTTATGGATGTAAATCATTCATAAATCGCTGCTTATAGAGAACCATCCAGATTTGACCTTCTCTAATGTAAGTTGCTGAATTTGGAATTAAAATCTTTAAATAGCATCGCCATGACAATACTAAAACAAATCTGTAGAACAAAAACTGCCAAGAATTTCAAGTCTATTAAAATTAAAAGTATAAGAAATTCATTTGAGACTTATGTTTTATTCATCATTTTTAAGTGTGCCTGTTCAATTTTAGGGGTGATAGCAAATGAAAAGTGTCTTGTTTTATTCAAATTTTAGAAGGGGAAAGAGAAACAGTAAACACAGTTTCTCCTTAAAGGTGACGGATTCATTCAAAGTGTTTAAGCACGCTTTGCAAGTGCCGGTCTTTAAAGGAGACATAAAACATGATACTCTGCGACTCCAAACAAGATTAATATTTGAGCATACTGGACTGAAGTTTACTGTTCCATCATAGCTTAGTGGTCAAGATGAACGACGCACTAAAACATGTTGTTGAAGTTGTTGCTAACTAACATTTTTTTTAATATTGTATTTACTGTATAGCATTTTCTTGCTTGATAAAAGCATGTAGTCACTTCATTTTCATCATCCACTCATAATATCAAAATCATTGACTTTATATTAGTATGTCAGAGCAGTTTCTCTTCCTGCTTCTTGTCATCCCATTTTTTTTAATTAGTCCAGGTGTTCAGTGGCTGTGAAGGCCTGAGTTAGACTGTTCAGTTCTGGATCCAAGGGGGCACGACCATGGTTAATTCCATTATAGTGGACATCATGCTTTGGCCTCTGGTTCACTCCTGATAACAAACCAGTGATTTTCACCTGACTAAACACAAGAAGCTGCTTCATATTCAGCTGAAAGGAGTTTAAATAAAATCAAGATATCATCTGAAAAATCTGTGAAAATGGGACACTACCATCACAAATGAATTGAAATGAAAGATTTTCCACAATACCAGATGTGGGGCGTCAAAAGCTGCAGGGCCAAGTGCCAGTCTGTGTTAAACCAAGCAGTAAATATCCAGCCATCTCATTTTCCTAATGCATCATTCCACAGTCATGCCTTTTGTTCCAAAGGAGAGTGGGGGGAGTGCAAAAATCTGTTCTCTTTCAAGTTAAAACAACTAAATCATTTAATTGTATAATGAAAAAATCAGCTCATAAAAGGAGACTTGTCAGTGAGCTGATAAGAGGAGCAGAACACACAGTTAATTGTGTGTGAGTCCTCTACAGGGACTGAAGGTTATCTGCAGCTACTGTATTAATGGTGGCACGGACCTCCTCTGCTATATTGTGAGGGCGTATAAGACTGTCACACCCCAACAAACACTGTTTGTAATGTGTCATTATGCTAAGTGAAGATGTTTCACCATCAGTTACTTCGAATCACAGAGAGATAATGTGCTTTTACATTCAATATTCCATTTTGGAGAAATGACACTTAGTGCCATTAGAAATAAAAGAGCCATTAGCTCATGGCTCGAGTGAGAGAACATGGTTCCTACTGTCTGCTCTTAACCTTTGCCGGTGCTTTCCTACATGTATGATGTCCGCTTGACTGGATGCTGCTGCTGCTGTGCCGGCACCGGAGCACGTCTTCTGCTGACATCACACCTTACACAACAAAACAAGCCTGTGGTGTAAAATAACAGCCACTCGCAACGACCGTGGATGCTGCACTAAATGTTGCTGTAGCTGAAAAGTTGCCGTAATTTCCATACATGCATCATGATCTCTCAATTACACAGGTGCTTGTAGCCCACGCAGAGCAAACTCATCTGGCACATCCAGTAGATGGCTCACACACTTAATTAATAAGAATATCATTCTCTGTGGCCACACAGTGAAATAGACTCATTAGCAATTTAATGTAGCATTAGTCTAATGAGACAGAGGGGACTGTCTGGATTTAAGCCACAGTGATTATAGTGATTTTTTTTTTTCTATGGCAAATTTGATGTAAATATATCATTATCATAAAGTAAATTACATCATTTGTACTACACTCTGTAGCTCCTGTGATCTGCTCTATATCTGGCATATTTGGATGACCACATGACTTATACACTATAACTATCCAATTTACACAAGAAATCAACCTCAGGAGCTCTAAAGTTGGGAGAAATGAATGCAGAAATCAATGTTGTGTTAATGTTGTGGCTGGTCTATGGTGTGGCTGGTGTTTTTGTATTTTTTTAGCCACACTTGCAGAACGGCTCTATTGATGTTGGGGATCCGCCAATTTGATCCAGACTGAAATATCCTAACATTATTGAACTAATTGTTAAAATGTTTGTACAGATTAATAGTGACCAGTAGATGAATCCTCTGGTGAAGGTCGCTATGTTGACATTTGTGGTTCAGACAAAATTGTTTCCTTGACATCTATTGGCTATATTGTCGTTACATTTGGTATAGACATTAAGTGCTTTTCCATCCACTTGATTTTAGGCACATTTTCAATTTGCACATAAAAAAACCCTGATTGGAATAGTTGTAAAATCTAAAAAATGTTAAAATTTAGCAACAAAAAAAAAAAGCTTTATATTTGGCTGATGTAGAAAGGTTAGCGTATCAATAAAAGCAAAATGTGACAAAGTGCAATGGAAACAAACTTAGACAATAAATCATGACATCTATGACAAATTTAATGCCACCGAGCCTCACAATTAATGTCACCAACTGCCTTTCTCCAAGAGCCAAACCCCTCATATTTGTAAAAAGATTTACAGACTTTCTGGAAATTTGGCAAAAATTTCAGCAGCATTTGGACAACAAATTTATTCTTGATTCTGCCCTCAGGATGAAATCTCTTATTGTCTAATACAGGTCTATTTAAATAGAGGCCGCATGCGGCCCAGAAACAACCTCCGAGTGGCCCAGCCCGTGGTCCTACCAGAAATGCAAAAAACTGAGAAAACCCCATTTTTAGTTGGCAAATTTTCACAGAAATTCACAAATTCCTACAGTGGCGCTGACAGTGAATGCAGCACTCTCTAAGCAACAGTCAACCTATAACGCAGCGTGTTGTTGTGTAGCGGGCAGGGGTGTTAGGACAGTGCTAAACACGTCTTTATCATCTCACAAGTGTAAGATAGAGGACGAAAACAATCGGTTTAACCTGACCGGGACCGAAATGTTTGTTTATTTTACCAACAAGTCCAAACACCAAACCTGTGTTTAATTTGCCGTGAGTGTGTTGCTGTATTTAAAGATTATAATGTGCGGAGGAAACACTTTGAGAAACATCAGAGTTTCTGCACAGACTTTCCTCATGTTATAAAGTAACAAATTTTTGTGCTGATTATGTTCAGATCAACTTATGCTTGTGTGCAACACAGTCTGCAAAAAATTACGTTCGTATACAACTAAACTGCAATCCCGTTCTCTGTTAACATAATGATCATATGTTCACAGTTAATGTAAATGACAAGTCGCAAATACGTTGATACTGAACGTATTAATGACTTTACATTTCAACATCCATACATGTGAGTGTAGCGTTATGAAAGGTTTTTTATGGTTGGGATCAGACATCACAGCAGTGGGTTAGAGTCAGTGAAA
>JAUMHL010000006.1:4447040-4470067 GCA_032362345.1 Sandelia bainsii | reverse complement strand
ATTGTTGGTGATACTGTTCACTATTGTGTTGTTTTGTATGGATTTAGAGACATTTATTTTGTTGAGTTTGTTATTAAATTGCTACTTATCAGTCACTGAAAATGTGCGGCCCACATCTAGATTTGAAAATCTGGCCCAACTTAATGCGTAATTGAATAGCCCTGGTCTAATACCATCATCAGGCCAAAAATGCACTTTGTCCAATACTTTTGTTTATGATGAGACATATGTAACATGACCTCCCCATCAGCCTTAACAATACTTTGTGCTCGGTGCTAATTAGCAGATGCTAGCAAGATGGTGATCATGGCAAACATGGTGATACCTGGTAGACTGCCACTGTAACAACTCATAGAGCAGCTGGTTTTGCTGTAGACTCCTAAATGAAGCTTGACAACCTAGCACTGGAGGAAGTGTAGCATTTTTTTTTTTGTCATATTTGCACGTGTATTAACCCAGTCGAAAGTGGCGGAGGGCTTATTCTCCAGTGTTTTTTTCTGTCTGACTACAAGAACATGGTACATTTCTTACATGGTGAATGTACACAGCAGGGCCTTCACTACAGAACATATGTATGACCATCTGTACGTTCAGTCTGGATAGACTTGTTAAAGTAAATACTACACACACTGTACAGTGCTGTGTGTACTGCTGGGAAAATGTGAGAGAGTCCATAGATTCAATATGTGATTTGTTTCATTCTAAATAGTCTTTGCAGCCATAGATGAATTTAAATCTTTAATGAAAGTTTCCATCAGTAGTGGTTGACTACAGTGTGCACTCGATGATAAGCAGGAAAAATCAGCCAGCATTGATTTGTATATCATCAATAACTGCAACAGGACATCAATAAGGAAGGTAAAAATTTCTCTTAAGTACTACAACAAACCAGTTGAAATCTTCTGCCTCTTATTTAGATTCTTGACTTAAATCTATTGCGAGGTTAATGGTGGTGACTTTGCAAGTCGAGGTAAAAAAACTGTCTCATGTTTTCAAAACCTCGGGCTTGTTTATGTGGATTCCATCTCACCTGCTACACTCCAGACAAAAGGCATAGAGGTGGGACTGGTCTCCTTGGGGGCATATTCATAACTAAAAGTTGACCCTCTCTCCCTTCCTCTTCCCTCTGTGTGTTGTGCACAAAAGCCTCAATGATTGGATCTCACTCTGTGGCATCTGCACCTCTTCCATGATTGCAGTGTGGCAGTAACAGGGGGCCTGACCTTAACTGAGGCTGGCAGAGAGAAGCTGTAAAAACATCCTGGGTGGCTAGCTCTCCAAATGTTCCCCTGTGAAAGGAGACATATTCTGAATCAAGGGAGGTGTTCTGGATGTATCCTGTGTGCACATGTCTTGGTATCTCACCAACCCTGCTTTCTATCTCCTGCTTTCCATCACACCTTTCCTCCAAAATAACCTGGCCCTTGGCTAGAAGCCTGTGTTTTGTTTTGTTTTTGTTTTTTGCATTTTGGCAGCCAGTGGATGTGTTTAGTTCTCCCAAGGTCAGTCGTCTTCATTCCAGGCACGTTAGATTGCTGTTGGGTGCTGGGAAACGAGCAGCCTCAACTATTTTCTTTCCTTTTTTTTTATTAATCGTAGCTGGATGGAAGGTGCCTACAAAATGAGCAGCAGAGGTCTGAGGAATGGTAATAGAAAAGAAAGCAGAAAAAGCCTCAGTACTGCGGCCTTGTTTGAAATTTAAATAAGGGATCAAAATTTCTGACGCATGTAATTTCTTACTCACAGCTGTTTACCCAAGCTGGGCCATTTGTGCTCTCGCAATTAAACATGTCACAATGAAACCAGACTAAACACTACAAGAGCAATAGTTTTCAGTCGGCACGTTTTCAACAAACAGCTGCTCTGATTTGGTAAATTCATGCTCAAGCACAGCCCACCAGTGAGTTGACTTCTATTACAGACACACGCGGCTACACTGAGAATGAGTTTCTGTAAAGAACTTCACTTACTTTCCTGCTGGTGCTCTGGGAGCTGCAGCACAGAGTGGAATAAAAGTTCGACTTCGACTGAAGTTAAGAGAGATTTCTGCTCTATCTGGGAGTAAGAAAGGGCTAAAGTAAAGAAGGGAATAACTGAATGAGCCTGCTCGGTGCTTCCTTGCAGAATTCCAGCGAAAGCATTTACAAAGTTGAAAGTCTACGTTGAAAAAAATACACTTTCATGAGTAAAACTACTCATTCGGAGCTGAGCAGATAACATAAATAGGATGACAATGCCTACCATCAACATACTGAACTAATGAGTGAGTTTAAGGGAGATGGCTGAACATATTTGGCCTTTGGTGGGGAAACATCCTTGGCAACCTCAGAGACAGAGTGTGCCAAAAATAAAGCACCCCTGTCCCATTTTCAACACAGAGAGAATCGTGTGCGTCACCTCAGAGCAAGACAGACATGCTGTCTACAAGGTGACATCCTGGCACGCAGTTCAGCTGTGGGCTGACAATCTGGAAGAATACAAACTCAACCTCAGAACAGGGCTTTGAATAAGGTGCCATGCTTTTCTCTCCAGGGATCAAATGGTGCTTTTTAAAAAAAAAAATCTCTCCTCAACTCTTTATCAGACTTACAGTACATCTGCTCCTGCTGTCTCATGGCACAACTACATTCAAACTGCAAAAACTCATTAACTCCACTGTGTTGCCATGTGCGGTGTCTCGGGGGAGAAATGATTAACACAGGACTGCTTCTGATGCGATTAGAGGGGTCGCTGGCAGGGGAGAGATGGGCTGAGGTCTGTGCGCCTGAGTCAACACATCTTCTTCAGCGCAAACACTGAGCTGAATTCTAGGGAAGGGCATGTAAAGTCAAACTAGTGATGTAGGATTGTTAAATCATCTTTAATCATGTCTTTGATCTCTTCTGTGAGACAGACGCATGTACTTAGATGTGCAATGAAACTGATTATGAAAAATGATTTGTTTTTAGTGTTTTAGTATGGTAAAAAGCTTTTGCCACAATTATGTGCAAAAAGCCGCTTTGTGGACTCACAAATTGAAAAGGTTTATTTGGCATTTTAAGGACATTTTGTGGCACATAACAGGTTTATCTTTTCAAATAACCTGTGAAAAACCTTTGAACATTGACTGTCCATGGTGCTGAAGGTGATGCACGTTACAGGTCAGTAATAACAGGGTAACAGTGGGTAATATTTTGGTAGTAAAAATGTAACAGGCTTATGTCGATAACTAAAATGAATAACGTAATATACCAAGTTATTACAAAAACACATGGGTAATAGTGTGGAAACAACAAGAGCTAGTTACCCAGAAACACACATTCACACCAACAGGCAATTTAGAGTCAACAATTAATCTGGAGTACCCGGAGAGAAGCAGGGAGAACATGCAAACTCGAACCCAGCTTCTTCTAGCTGTGAGGCAACAGTACACTACCGCAACATCCTAAAATAACGTTTCTACTTAATTTCATGGTAATATCTGATTTTGTTATCATCAAAATGATTGATTTGTTATTACTGAGATATTACCCTGCCTATTAAAATTAACCCCATTATTAACCTATCATTACTATGTATATTGCGTGATGCTGCCTGAGGTTGGTAAGAAACCAAGTGGACCCTACCACACACCCACAAACAAATACTGTACATGCACACACAGCAGCGTCACCATCCAGCAGTCCAGGCTGTTCACAACCTTCTGTATATGAGCATGTGACAAACTACATACAGCACTTCCCACACATAAAAGGGAAGAGAAAATATGGAACCTGATGATTTACATTTAGGAAAGTGGTGCGTGAGCCAGAAGACGTTGATATATTAGACAGGAAGTGTCTATTACAATACATGTCTGTACCTATGTTTTCTAATACAGTAATGAGCATATGCTGCTACTTTACATCAGTAACATGTTCACAAACCAAATATCTGATCTTACAGTTTGGGGACACAGCTGCCTATTAAAATGTGTTACAACCGCACACTGCCTTTAGCATTTCAAACCAAGACTTCCCCACAGCCACAAACAATAACCCTGTTGTCCCCGGAGTACAATCAACACAAACGTGAGCATATCTCATTAAAAGTGCAGTCTGGATGTTTCCTTTCAGAGCCATGTGAAGCACAAGAAGCAACTTAAATAAGTTACTGAACAAAAAATGATTGATCTTCTTTGAAATATAATTTTATTGTAGTTCATGTTGAGCGTATTAATGGATCAGCCTCTATCATGCGTTCTTGCTTACTCAGCAGATACAACTGAAGCTCAGGTTTCGTTAAATGCTTTGGTTCCATTACAATAAGGCTCAATGTCCTTTTAGCCAGCAAAGCAGATTTGTTACAGTGAGTGTTACACTGTGTCTTTGAATAGTCTGAAAATCTAGCTGCAACACACAGTAACACTGTTTGAAAAAATCCTGGCCAAACTTAATTATTGCATTTTGTCGATGAGAAGCAAAACTAACTGAGCCAATAAATGACCCTCTTTTTCTAAAGGGTAACTCAGTCTCAGAGGGATAAAAAACTTGTGTAAAACCGTCTTACTTAGAGGGCAGCAAAAATTGGACAGTGGAATTTAAGCACAAAAAAGAACCTTCTTTTATCCACTGCTGGAGATAAGAGCAGTTTCTCCTCTTTCCTTCCGTGTCTTTCCTTCATGTGGGTAGATTAGCCTTCACCGTGCACTCTGTTTCCAAACCGACCATCCATTATAAAAATTTATCAAATGTCCAGCAGACAGGCTAGGGCTAAATTAGCTCATTACCACACTGGCAAGTGCTTCTGTGCATGCAGTCTGTGGCTGATGTGTACTCACGATTCCAGCTGATCCCCCAACATTATTATGTTAATTTTGTTAAAGTATGTTCCTCTCTCCTCTGTACTGAAATAGTTCCCCCATGGCTGAACTCATGACTTCACAAAACCCATCAGCTACAGTTATTCATCCATAAATATTTCCGTGAAATTATCACCATCCTGTATGATAATGATCAATAATGAACAATGTCTAACTTAACACAACAGGAGAGTTTCAAGGCAGGTTTCTCAAAGTGGAAAACATGCAGGAAATCTTGTAACTTCCATGGCACAGTCAGCTTAAAAAAAAAATAAAATCTAATTAAAAAAATTGTAGTAGAGTAGAACCAGAGTGCTCTGGGTATAGAGTGGCTTAAAAGTGTCTGAGGTTCCTCCTCCAAAGGGTCACTGAGAAGGCATCAGTGTTGCAGTATGAGCAGTGAAGTTTACAGAGAAGAGGTTTTCAAACTTCAAAACAAGAGGCAGAGATTCTGGAGGCATGAGGTGAAAGGAGGCCTGGTTTCTGCAGTCTAAACTAAAATGTGTTCCGCCTGGAGTGGTACACATGATACACATTGTTTTATATTCTCTGTGACCTGCTTGCTTGGATATTGGTACATGGTACATGCAAACATAAACTGCTCAAAAAGAATTCAGCATGATTTTAATAGTACCAAAATGAAAACAAATATACTATATACCAAATACAGGCAAACAGGCTTCCTGTTTACACACCCTAAATCTCCAAAACTGTGGGAACTACAGTTCCAAAATGTTTACATCCCCCAAATATAAGAGAAGTTGTAAATTCCATTAATATGAACTTGAACTATAAACTATGGCATTTTTCTCAGTAGTCCCATTCACGTGGTTATTATATTCATTAACACTGATTCCAGTCTGTTATTCAAAACTAAAGTGAAGAATTCTCACAATAATCCACAGAGCTCCACTTATTTCATTGTGTTTATGCTTTGAAGACATCAGGAGCCATGGTATTGATATGAATGAAATCTTTGTCTTATCCACCAGGCTGCTGTGTATGGGTGACTGAGTCAAGGAGAGAGGCAGCTGAATAGAGTCGGCGCCTGCAGCAATCTGAAGCCAATTTCCAGACTTCTGCAGCACAAGAACGAGGCTGTCCTCTTTTCCACCTGCCTGCGCTGCAGCTCTTTAATTGATACAGCACTCTGCAGCACAGAGCGATCAGCTTCCTGATACAAAGTGATGCCTGTCAGTTAGCAGCACACATTCATTGCCTGACTGCAATCGCCACTGGACAGCAGCAGCAGCTTTCATCCTAAATAACAACCAGCAAAACAACAATAACAAAATCTCTCAAACTTTCAGACAATGCCCCTTTTCATTTCTCGCTGGAATAAAACTTGTCTGGAGTTTAGAGAGGTGTTATGCTGCCTGGGTCGCAATCACTGGCATCACACACAGCTTCATGCATAACAAAAACTACGCAGCCTGATGAGTAATGAGCTCAAACCTCTGGTTAATTACACTGGGGACTCGGGATCTCTGTCACTTAGCTCTGGGCGAATGAACCAAATGATTCTGTTATTAGCTCCCAACCAGCTAAAGCCAAATTTCGTTTGTTTTAGTTCAAATGTTCTGACCTGCATCTTTCAAGCTGATTAGCGAAAAACTGAGAGAAAATTATTAGTGGCATTTCTCATTCATCAGGGCAAAAGGACAGTTTGAAGCTGTAGTGATCAGCACGGTGAGCTGATCCTCATCATCATCAGGTCATTTCTTGCTCTGATCAGCTACATTTCATTCATTGTCTGTTCACAGTTTACAACAATCTTCCTATTTCCTTTTATATTTGAATATAATTACACACGTGGCACGAATGGCCCAAATTACTGTTCAAGCTTGTAGTTCATTAAGTGAAGAATGATCCCGTGCACACTCATACCAACAGAAGAGAAGCAAGGACAGATATGAAGTAACCCATGCTAAAAAGAAACCCAGCTGTGTTTATTGGTTTTCACTTCCCTGTTGCTTTGAGAAGCACTTCCACATCTAACAGCTGGGATGTAAGAGGACACTCCAAGCCGGTTTATTGACTCTCAAAGCTATTTTATGTTGTGCCATGCCTGTTTAAACACTTCGCACATGTGGGTTTCCTTCACCGTGTTAAAATGTGAAGCGTATCACTGAGAAAGCAACAGACCATGCAAACAGATCCTACGTAAACTGTGGTGAGTGCGAGCTGCAATTACAGTACATTCACTGACACGGTGAAACGTTCAGTCCACTTAATCTTTCTGTACGACTGCTTTTGTTCCCTTAATTCCACAAACTACTAACATATCATTCAGGTTGAAGTGGGTTGACAACCACTCAAGTAAAGTAATTATGTAATTTAAATTATTGCCATCTTACTATTACAATATAAAAAAAAAGGTTGCTTGTTTGTGGTCACTGACATTAAATAACCATAGCAACTAGTCTTAAATAGAAAAGACTCAGAGTCTACAGTGGCTCTGTGTAACAACAAACTCTTGTTATAACCAGAAACTTTTATTGATTTTTAATTTATGAACATATAATTCATGTTGAGATATATGCTCACATTGTCACAGTGGTAACATATTGATGATGAATTTTGACCTACTGGCAATAAATGAAAGTTATTCTAATTCATCCTGAGAGGGACATGACTGTTAGCACCAAACGATCCTCTCAGATGTCTGTATGTGGATGTCTGTACAAAATCCAACGTAGACCATGCAGTAGTTGTAATGGATTGACTGCCACTGCTATCCACAGAGCCACCTCATTATCATGGCTACAAATCTGGATCTTTTCTATGGCTGAGGGTAAACTCATATCCATTCATTACTAAAGCTTTTAAACAGAAGCAAACCACTGAGATCAGGGCCTCTGCCTCTTACTTCCTGCTCCCAGGCTGACAGCAGACGCATCCAGTTCAGAGACTGTACTACTTGCATCTGCTGCTGGAGAATAACATATGACTCCAAAATGGAGCGGAGCCAACAATGCATTTCTGTCCTTATTAAATCTGGCATGTTGACTAAGACAGCGCATTCTTATTTATAGCTACAGCCTTATGTGCCATGTCCATACAGTATGTACTACTGCCTCCTGCACGCACTAATTAGATGGTTACTTGGCCCTCTGACATGTTTACAAGATTTAATAATATCCAGTTTTTTTTTGTCATCCCTAGTGTACTGCTATGTGTATCATATAAAAATACACATAATTATATTATATAGTAATACATACTCTACTGCCATTTCCAGGCTGGTATAATATGCATAGTCAAACCAGTAAAGCTGAATACTGATTAGCAGGGGACAAAAATATTATGTGCATGTTTCAGCTCTAACTGCAACATCTGGGGTCATCTCCAGATGTTGCCACACATGCCTCTAAAAGTCACGTGTTGACAATCCCTCAAATCAGTTATAGTATCACTGCATTTTATTGTTGCATGATTATTTTAATCACAATCGCAATGTTTGTGCGAATATGTAACTGGCTAATATGTGCTGCCTGTGTGCCATTTGCTCATTATCTACAATCAAAATGAATACATGACCAGTCAGTGGAGCATGGTCATGTGTATGGTTGCAGTGTTGCCTATTTTGCTCCCACCTTGCCAGATTTAGCAACTTTTTTTATTTTCAAAAAAGCAACTATCGTCAAATCTAGCTACCTTCTTAACTACTTCCCTTCCACTATCTGTGTTCAGTGTGTGTTGGGAGAGATCAGCAGCAGAATGAAGCTTGGATTTACTGTATTCATGACAGTTCACTCTGTACAACAATCTAAATACGGAGCTTTTGGAATTATGAAAAAGATTTAGATGCTTGCTTTGAGGATAACAACTTAAAAATAATAGTGCCTAAGGAGAGTTTTTGCATGTTTTACACTTTGTTTCATTTTTTGAGTTGAGAAATCCATAAAAATTATTCTGTGCTTTTTCCTTAACAACCAACCAATTAGGCCGATGACATTTGTTCATTATATCACAATCACAAATCGCAATATTGTCCACAATGGCAATGTGACTTTTTCAACACATTGAGCAGGCCGAACCCTCCTATACTAAACTATACAATAGTACTGTCCTCATAGGCAGCCTAGTCACATCACAGCAGGGCTTATAATAAACAACAATGACCCCTCTGATATGAACAGTGCTCCACAGTCAGAAGAAGGAGAAAGAAAAAATGAGTGATGGATTTTTAGTTAAACAAGTGCATCTACAAACCACTATCAACACACACTCTCTGTGAAGGTATTAAGAAACTGTTTTAATGGGCACCCCTATCGTATTTTAGAAGAGGAAAGAATATATTATATCTTCATTATGGTAAAGAAAAAAAAATCAGGAGCTCTAGAGGACTGATTTGATTTAACAGACAAAGTAATTAGAGCCAAACAGTATCTGATGACTGTACTCATTGAAAGTTGTAATAATAGCCATAATTATGCTTTGTTTGTGCTGCTAACTATAACTATATTTCTACAGTGTGTTTTTTTCTGATGCTTAGAAATTAAATTGGTGCATTGGTTGCTATGGTAATAAAATTATGAATGTTACAATGTAGTGTTTACAAAGCACTACAACAGAAAATATATTGATTTTCTTTGCAAACATTTTCTCAAGCTGCCTTAAAAAATTCTTTCCCCAAGGTCAGCAAGATATAGTTTTAGGAAGAAACACAATGTTTGCTTGAAAAATAATGTAGCATCTAGAAATTGTGAGAGATTTTTTTTTCTGTTTCAAACTACATTAATGTAATGGTGTTTTCTTTAATGATAACAATGGATCCATCAAGCTTAATTTAACTTTCACATCAGCTTCTATTGAGATGGATTTAATCCTGCAATCCAGTTATTACTGTAATGCCGTTCATTTCATTACAGGAACACACAGATGCCCTGATGGCTACTGCTGCTCTGTTCAGCAGGTGAATCAGACTTCATAAGAGGCATGAGCTATTGGCTTGTCCTCTTAGTCATGGCATTCACAGCTGAAAGCCCAGAGCTCTTGAGCCATGAGCTTGCATGCAAATCAGATGCAATTCTTTCTCCCCCTCATATTAGGCAACAAAAGAGGAAAAATAGCTAAAAGTAGGTATTAAGTGGGTTAGGTCCACATCGGCTGAGGAGCTGAAAGCCTACTGGCCAAAGATACAAAGTTGAACAAGCGCAACATACAGTTTATCACCGCTCTGTGGCTGCAGATGATCCACCAGGCTGCTCCAAATAAAGAAAAGACAGGATAATAGGGAAGCGTACAGTGGTGTGTGCTAAACAAGACAAAGACCACACATGGGAGAGACAAATAAAAAGAAAAAATGGGTTTTGGGGGGTTTCTATATGAAGATGGAACAATGTAATGTGAAAAGAAGAAAAAGAAAATGGCAGTTTGGTAGAAAAGGAGGAATCATTTCTAACCCACTTTCAGAGAACACAGCTTATTGCTTGTTTCTGTTGGAACTGGATAGACAGGAGGCGTGTACACAATGCCTTTTAAAATTAACCAGCAACCGTCAGAGGTCATCACAAGGAGCCCTAGTTAACAGATGAGACGATGCAGCTACATACAGGATGCTCAGCAAGCCAGGGTAAGACTGCAACATCAGTTTAACACCTGGAATACCGACAAACTTCTATAGAAAGACAGAACTGATGCCTGGATGTAACAAGCTGAACTTGCATTTCCTCTTAATTAGACAGAAAAGCCTGAGAGAGTGGTGAGATAAAGAAGACTGCAACAATGAGCTAATTAGCATGAGCGCTATATGATTCATTAGGCAGGCCTCCTTGATCAGCACATTGGACGAGTGTAGCTCGAATGAATCCCTATACCATCCTAGAAAAGCTTGTTTGCAGCTTTTAGCTCTTTAACTGCAAATTATGTACACAACATTTTTGCTGAGTCTGATTTTCAAATACACTGTACACAGTTTGGGGTTCTTTTGTGTTTTTTCCTACTCCGACCTTGACCTTTGGGATGTACAGTACATATTTATCCCGAAAACGTGTCTCCAGCCATGATTGTCGCTGGATGACTATCTTTGTGTTGTGTTAATGTAGGTTTCCATTACTTGTAAGAAGCCAGTTGAGAAAATATGTTTTCATGGCCTTGGAATAATTTCCAGTGAGATTCTGTTACATGTGTCGTTAACTGGTGTGATGTAAGAATATCACGACGTGGGCTGTAAATACACATACACATACAAACCAACTGCAATGACAAATCCAAACTATGTCTATTTATTATTCACCCTCTTCACCCACAGCCCACAATGAAATGACTATTTCATTTCTTAAAACGCAGAGGCGGCCGTTCCTATGACAGCTCAGGTGAGTTACAATGGCAGGATTGCGCCTCAGCGTGTCTCCAAGGCAACCCTGACATTCCAATTCAAATTAATTTGGACAGTAGTGCTTTTACAAACTGAGCGCACAGTGAAGGCTTCGTTCCATCTTCAAAGGAAGAAAAGACACAGGGCAAAATGTCAGTCTATTAAAGACTGACATTCTTTTCTGCACTGTTTGCCTCTTAAAATCATCTAGTGAGTAATTTATTTAATAGTAGTTGTTTGATGATGATGGTAAAAATGCTTGTGTGGTACCTGTGTATTATGTGTGTTATGTTGTCTAGCAGAAGGCGCTCTGTGTGAATAACTGGGACCTGCCTCTTCACTGGACAAACCCCTGTAATAAACACAGGGTGTAACCTGTCCGTTGAAATTCTCCGGAGATGAACAGCTTCACCTTGTAGTGCAAAGGTTTCTATTTCACAGCTGACTGCTTGTGGACGTAATCATCTATAAAAAATAAACAGAGGTATCATGCGCATGCGAACTCCAATTACAGATGTCGCCTGGCGATAGCTCCATTCAGGCCCTGCTGCTGCTGCTGCTGGCTTCCACTACAGTAATAGACCAGACACAGATATGAGAGAGGACAAGTGTCACTGGTGGAGGCTTTTCAGAGGGATTATACTGTGTTGCCTGTCATACACCACCCTTCTCCTCACCAAGATAACACACATACACACACAAATAGGCCTTCCTCCTCCTACACTCTGATCTCTGAGCCATCTTGCAGGCAGTTCATTCACAGCAGAGAGACAGAACTGCGCACTGCACCCTCTATCCTCGCTGCATTCACAGTGTACGCATCTATTTCTACTCCATCCTGTAGAGATGGGGAAAGGCATGGCAATCTGTGGTGCGTGTCCACTGGGACTGCACCGCAAATTGCTGACAGATCAGGAACACTGTCTGTTGCTGCACCGCATGAGAGTGACTAGGGAAGGTTTTGTCATTTTTCCCAATATTTTGGGGACTTGTGTGGTTGTGGTGTCCCCCCCACTTCCCTCCCACTCCACACAATCACCCGCAGGTCCTCTGTCTGTCATGATAAGGAAGCATTCTCTTCATATCAAGGAGACACACAGTGATTAACTAACGCTAGAGGACAGATAGCTTCCACTGAATCAAGGTCAACCTGCCAAAAGCCCTGTTTTGACAGGATTTCTCAGTAGTGGCTCCCACTAAAAATGTAAGGCTTAAAATGGGACGCGCAAGCAAACACCAAAGGACAAAGTGCAGATGAGGACAAAATTAATCTGGCACAGATACCGACTGACTAAAAGAGGAAACTGTAGAAGACTGAGAGACAGAAAGACTAAGAGAGAATGTCAGATAGGAGGGGCAGTGAATGAGAAATTGATTAATCAGAGCTGAAAAGAAGACCCCTATCAACTGTGATCTTCTGCAACCTCAAGCCCACCTTTGTATTGTAAGGAGAAAACAGAGAAAAACAGGCCTCCATCAGAGGGAGAGGTGGAGACAAGGACACACTGACAGATATGTCTCTGACGGTGATGATGACCATCTGTCATCAGCCCCTCACACACATCACTGCCCCGCAGAGAGTCACGCATAAGGGTGCACGCGTGCAGTCATGTAGACACCCATCGACCCTGGAGCTGGAGAGTTTACAAAAATTGATTTTACCAGCTTCCTTCAATTTATCAAGGTGAGATCGGTCACTCCTTTCCTTTTACGATGTGTTGCTCCTACCCGTCTCTGTGCTTTTACATCTCAATCTGCGGTGCTCCTGTGTCACCAGCCATGCGTGAAGCCACCGGGTTGTGGCAAAAGGGAGATGACATGAGACAAACCATAACGCCACAATGGACATCCCACCTCTCTCCGCCTGCTCAGATTTCACATCTCCTCTGGCCATCTGTCAGGAAGGACTACATGCTAGTGGGCTACAAAGCGGCAGATATGCCAGCATTAACACAGGCTCCACTGCACTGCCTCTGGAAAAGATACATGCATGCATATATGAATGCAGTAATGACTTAAATATATCACAAGGCTTGTATTTTTCGAGGGTCCAAAGCAATGTTTGTGGGATAATCACTGTTAGAATGTGTTTACATGCCGGAGGAAGGAGCTGATATTGAGTAAAATCTTCAAAAAGCAGAGGCTTCTAATCTGCAAGCTGGGAGCAGGATTAAGACACCTTTCAAGAGGAGGCATCCTGCTATAATCCCCAGCCTCTGTACAAACAACAGTTTGTATATTCATACACAGATTGGGAAGTGGAAGCAGTTGTGGATCGCTTCAGTAAGGGCCACTGGAAGTTAATATCTGTCTTTTACTGCCAGAAGTTGTTTCAAAGTCATTTGAGTAACATCTTTTTATAGATGTAAAGTGGAGCGAGGTTAGAAAATGGGCTTTTCCAAGGAAATCTAATGCATTTTAATTGGTCAGTCAGTGACTAGTGAAGACAGTTTTCTCACTTTGCAAAGCTGCTAAGACCAGAGGTGCATTCATGTAGCAGGCTGTATGGCTGTTGATACTGACCTGGAAGTGATGTTCAGTTTTAGTTTGTTATAAGCTGAAACCTGTTGTGATGGGAAGAGACTTTTTTTTTCATAAGTGTAAGAGGATGTTGATGATCATGCACACACACACAGACACACACACACACAGTGACAGTGATATGGAGCATAGCCCAACAGAGAGGAGTCCCTGGCCTATTTGCATTAAAACTATCTATCTTCACTGTCTGGAAGTTGAGTTGCACTGTCTGCTCTCCTCTGCCATCTTTGTCTGCTCGCCAATGTCTAGAGACAGGCTGCGGAGACCAGCCAGCTCTCACGGGAGCCGAGGACAGCAGCAGATACAGCTTGTCAGCACTAGGCAACAAGGTCTTAGAAGAGCCAGCAGACTGAGGGAGAGAGAGGTGGTGAGGGGGAGGGCGGGGGCACCGTGAAAGCACTCATAAAGGTCATGTGAGCTGGCTGCTGTGCTTCAACTGGGCTACCACTTGGCGCCTCAAAGGTTAGACACAGCCCTCAGACGCACCGGAGGTGATGAATACAAGAAATGTCATCAAGACCAATACAGCTCCAGTCAAAGTCGATACCGACGCAGCAGCAGCTACACAGAAAGCTGGAGCCTTTGTTAGAAAACCATTTCAGGCAAGGTGGAAGCTAAAATGTACTGTAGATGCCAATTTATGCCAGTCACAAGCCACCTGTTTGGCTGTGCTGGTGAAAAAAACAACCTACAGCAAATGATGCTTCTAGATGAGGTCAGTGGGCCTCACACTTGTCTGACTCTCTGCCCTCCGTTGCTTGACTGAGTGACTGGACTATAACATCGGCAACAGTAGAGCAGTTCACAAACACTGGAGAGCCAAAGTGAGACATTAGAGAACAAAATGGCTAACCACTTACAGTATCACCTCCTCAGTGTTGCGTCTCTTCTGTGGCTTCCCATATGGGCAGCAGTCATGATGGGCTTATTATTCCTCTGGGAGGCAGGGGACAGAAGATGAGTGTGTCCAGGCTCGCTGTAATATCCTCTGGCCAGGCACTGCGTCTATCTGTGTGCCTCCTGCCCCCACTCCCTCCACCAACGCCATCTGTTTCCTGCCCAGCTTTCTGGCTTAAGTCCCTGCTGAGCCTTAGTCTCTCCTGCTCTTTTCACATAGAAAACCATTCAGGCATTGTGACCTCTCAGACACCACACGGTGGCTCTATATGTACAGTCTTCAGGCTAGAATATTAAACATACTGCATATATTAACAGGGCATCACTATGATTTTGATATTATGCAAAGAATTCAGAGTTCAGTTTTTTCAGAATATTAGTCTTGATGCTCATATCATCAGTTTAAGATTTTTGGTTCATTTTGCCAATTTTCTGGATTTTCAGATTGAAAACTTACAAGTAAGAAAAATTAAAAATCTAAATAGTTCTCATTTTGTTTAATGTTGTCGGAACCACAACTCAAATTGTCAACTGCTGATAGGTATAGATTTTGCATACAGAAAATGGGTCATGTGTACACTCTATAACGAGGCACTTTAAAAAAAAAAATCCAAATCCTTCTCTCACTCCCCATATGTCTCCCGGGGCCTGTTTCCAATCCAGCATGACAGTGGGTTTGCTCTGGTCATTTGCTCTGGCTGTAAAGCGAGCTCACTGCAGCTCCTCTCATCTTAACTAAGGACGTTCCCTCTCCACTCCTCTGTGATGAAGTACACGTTTCAGTAAACGATTGTGCACTTCTGGGAAAGATCTGACAAGCAAATGTCTGGTTGTTTTGTTGGCCCTTGGCTTTAATGAGGCTGTTAGTCGAAAACGACTTCCAGGATTCATCTGCACATTTTTTCTGGACTGTCTCAAATGGTTAATAGTTGTGGTTCAAGAGTTGTACCTTTTTTACTGTGTTTAAGAAATTCAAAATGGTCAGAATGATGATTTTAATCAAGTGTGTAGCCATATCATTGATATTTAGGCTGACAGCCATCTACAGTCAGTTACTAGTAGCCTAGCTTAGCATTAAAACCAGAAACAGCTAGCCTGTCCCTGGTGAGTGGTTGAAAATCCACCTACCAGCACTTTAAAGCTCACTAATGTGATATATTTGAATCTGTATTAAAAGTGTAATAATATGCCATTTACGGGGGAGTGGATGCCAGACTACTTCTTGGCTGAGAGCACAAACTTCTTGGAATTGTTGCCTGGCAACGTCTCTCAGCAAAAGAAACAGTCTAGCACATAACCTCTTGTAAAAATGGGCATCATTTTTGGATGGATTAAATAAAAAAGATCTGATAGTTAGGGAGCTTTAGAGGTGTTACTAAGTGGATTTTGTTAAATTTGGACAGAGTCAGGATAGCCGGTTCCTTATTTCTAGCCTTTGTGCTAAGCTAAGTTAATCAGCTGCTGGCTGTATCTTATTATTTTTCATACAACTGTGAGACCTTTTCTGATCTTCTCATTAGTCTCGGCTACAAAGCATTTCTATCCCTTTAAATTACTGACAGCTGTTTGTAACCACAGCCTGTAGTGATGCAAGACGAGCTGCAGCATGAATGGAAAATCAGTGTCAGATTCTAACACACTTATCCTGAAAATAACTGGATCAAAGATCCATTTCAACACACACTCACTCTAATCCTGTCCACCTCTCACACTCCCCACTTTCTGCTGGTAATCATATTTGTTCCCACTGAATAAATGGCAAACATCCTGACAAACCCCACTCTTTTAACAACGGCACATCTGCCAAAGCTAGAATGCCATGGTCCATTGTCCGGACTGCTGTGTATAAGCACTGAACTGTAGATTTATCATTGGGCTGCAGAGAGGCTGGATATAGACCTTTGAGTTGCTCTCTATCTGTCTCTAGTGAGCTGTATGACCTCACAAGCTTTCGGATTCATAACGTGAGCTTTAAAAGAGCCTATAGGGTTCATGCTCCACAGCTTCTACCTGCATGCCCCCAGGGAGGTAGATTCTCCTGTTTCTCCTTAATGGAAAAGGCAACGGCCATGAAATTTCCCCTGACAGCTGACCCCGTTACACCCTGCAAAGGATCTGCTCTACACAATGCTGTTAATCGATGGGGTTGGAGGACTGGATATAATACAGATGTGAGTCTGACGTGTAGAAGAAGAAAGAAACTCCATCTTCTCTGACAGGGCTCAGGAAGAATCTAAAGATTCAAATGTGTGATTCGTGCCTGCTTTTTGTGTTGCCACACATCTGTGATAAAGCTCTAAGCTTGACAAAGAACTACCAGGGTTTCTGAGCAGTTTGCCGTTGGCATTTATCCAGCCCCAGCCTGGCACCCATGGACTACTTGCCCTCGCTGAGCGAGTAAAGGTCAGACACTTTTCCTGTAGAGCAGCTCTGGAGGAGACTGGGGTCACTTCAACAACACAGTCCACTAAAAGATCACTCGCACTGTCCAAGGTTACGTGAAGCTGGGGTTGACTGCATTTATTATTGAAATCCCTTTCTTTGAAAACAATGCTGGATTGTTTTGTTTGTTCCTTTGTTGCTATCTTACTTTTCAGATGACCAAAAAAGTTAACGTTCTATCCAGCAGTTCATGCCGGTCAAGACAGTTTCTTGTTCGACAAGATCTCCAGCTGAGACCCGTTTACAGCCTTTCTGCCAGTTAGATAGTTCTTCACTTAAAACTCATGTAGATCTTTATTTAACTAGTGGAGAAATGATTAATAGTTTCAACACTGTGCTTCTCTGAGATACATTTACTGTATAATTCTTTCAGATCTTCCTTGTGAATCCTTCATCTCGCTCTTCTAAGATGAGCCTAGCCACACACTCTCCCTGCTACAAAACTATTACAAAACAACTACAGTGCTGCAGAGTATCAAAGGACTATGAAGTCTACACTACTGATGAAAGAGAGGTATCAAGCCTGTAACTTCTTATCGCTATAAACCCGGTGTCCACTATAACACCGTTCAAAATGTGAGTCAACAAAAACTCTTTTATGGATACTGGGAACCTTGGAGAAAGAAAGGCTGTCAGTGCATCTCTTTTATCAGATTGTTTAATATAAGTGGGTCCCTGTGGTAAATAGCGGTGGTGTATTGTCGGTGCAAATTGCTCCCGCTCAAACACAATACTAAAATGTCCTACTTTATCTCCATCTTCCCACTGAGGCCGCTGCCTGGTATCGCGGCCCACATAACGAGGGCAAAGCAGCAGCCTCGAAGGACAGCAGCACCTCGACAGTCTCTCACCAAACCATCCTCTGAGTCTGCATCCGACAACACACCCGTTTCTAATTCTTCCAGCAAAGGTCCTCAGGGAGCAATGACACCAAACATTATCCCAAAAAGAAATTGGCAGCCGATGTCCGTAAATGTTCCCCGGCTCTCTGCTGTGTGGACTACTACAGGACGATGCTGGTGTTTGGCCTTGCTGAGCTCCTAGAACAGTTCTGTTTCACCATAAGTGTGTTTTTTATCTTCTTTATTTGAACTGCAGTCTCTTTGCTTTATTGTCTCCAGCTGGTTTGCTCATTATGAGCGTGCTTTTCTTTTTGCATTATACTCTCTTGAGCATAATATTCGTAGGTATGTGCATAACACTGAAAGGCTTTCTGCCTTTCTTGCTGCTGCTACAACTGGAAGCTGATTTGATCGTGTTTAATCAGCCTGTTAGTATAAAGCAGTGAAATATGCATAATTTTACTTCAGACTGAAGCACAAATCCTACTGATTGCAGAGGTTTAAACTACTTATTAAATGAAGGGTGGGGTTGAAATCATCATAAAGCAGCTCAGAGTGTGCATGTGTGTGTAAGAGAACAGCAGTGATTCACAATTAAAAAATATATGTATATTATCAGCCTGCTAGTAAAGACTGAATACCAGAAAAAATAAAATGAACAGTATACTATTGAATTCCTGCAGGCAAAGTCACCATCACATCTCCCTAAAAAATGACTGAAAAAACTTTGGGCAGGTAGTAGCTGCAAATAGAAAGAAAAATTGATTTGGCTACAAAAATGCAATTACTTTACTTTATGATCTCATATTGGCAAAATGGCTTCAGAATAAATGTTTTAGTCTGCAAAAATGAGATATGGAATTCTTTTTTTTCTTTTACTCATTTTAAAACTGATAACACTATTCTGGGAGCGCTGAGTTGAAGCCACACAATCACTTCCTTTATTTATGAGGGAACGTACACGCACAAGCACACAAATACACACACACACACACACACACATACACGAGAAAGCAAAATGAAACACAGAGGGTAATGATACAGCAGCGGCCATTTGGCTCTGAGCAGCACCTGCCCAGGTTGAGTTCTGCTGCAATTTTGGATTTCGCAGTGTGTGAGATGTTTGTGAAAGGCATAATCATGTATTGTGGTAACGCAACAAACACAGATCTTGATGTGCAGGGAAAAACAGTGACTATTTTCCACAGAGATCATGTGTGTTTGCTAACAACTCACAGACATCAAACACGATAAGGACGACTAGGAAGGAACCACTGGATCAGACAATGCAAAAAGGTCATACATGCTCAGTATGTGTTTTTTTATGCATCTAAACCTGTAAAATAAGTACAGATTAAATGTAGTGGCATATATAGTACACTATTTCCCTCTAAAATGTAACAAAGTGTGAATACAAAACACCAAAAAATACTCAGTAAAGTGAAAGTACTCAGTTACTGTATTTGTTAGCACATATATAATACCAACATTGCTAAAATGTACTGAAAGTAATCTTGCTGATGTTGGCAGCAGTTTGTCTCTCAGGGGTCTTGATAAGCAGGCCTCCCCGTGCTGCCAGTGTCCTCATTCTGTAAAGTGGATACAATTAGTCTGAGTAATTGCTCGTGGTGTGCTTGATCAAAGTGGTGACAAAAAAAACAACAAACAAAAGCAGGTGACAGTCTGACATGTCGAGACGCCGTCACGTGTTGACAGCAGTGATGTGTTACTTCACCATGTTCACAAAATCTACTCCAGCATGTCTGCAGAACACCCCCAAGCACATCTGACCTCATTACCTTCTACCAACCAGATGGCACCTAAACACACACACACACACACACACACACACACACACACACACACACAGCCTCTCACACTCTGTATTTATATCTGACCTTCATGACAGTATTTAAAGTCAGAGTTTTTATTCTTTGAGCTTTGCTTTCATGCTGCTGAGGGCTTCTAGGAATAAAAGCATTTAATCATAAATAGTGGTAAATGCTTTTGTATGTTCACCTTCTTTACAACCCTCAGAATAAAACATGCATACGAACTGCACTGCGTATTCTCAATAATAGTGGATTTTTTTTTTTCACTGAGAATTTCTGCCGAGCAGCAGATAGAGGGCTCAGCGGGGGTTGCCACTTTATATCTGTCTCTCCGCGCATATCGGTCCAATATCAGTTTTAAATTCCCCGTCTGGAGCTGTATCTGGCAGACACTGTCTGATAGAGCTCCTTAATAATTCACTATGTGCTATCCATGTCCATTACCTATATACTGACTCTCTGTGGAAGAAGACTTACCACAGATTCACACATGCTACCCTGCAGTTTAAAGGGGACCGCCGTCTCTCAGTGACTACCTTTACAAACTCAAAGCATAATGTACGTTAGAGATGTGATTTTACAAACAAGTTTTTTTTTCCGTCCTGCCTTCGCTTTGTTTCTAACGACTGTGAGTGACTTATTTTGCCCAATTCCTTTTGCCGCCAATTTGTGTTTGTAAGAAAGTTGGTAGTAAAGTCAGTTGGCGTATCGTGTGAATACCCAGACGCAGCGGGGAGCCTCGTTATTTAAAGCAACTGACTGATGTTTTTTTGAAAGACAACCCAATCAAGCCTGTATTAAGACTCTGAAACTACAGTTGTTTCAAAGTAATAGGCCTACTGCAACATTTCCTTTTGTTGTTGTTCTTTTTATAGTGACTCTAAAGTCTCAATACCAGCTCATCAAAAGCTCAGGCAAAGTGTGCCTGTACTACAAGCTGATGCCTAAGCAAACAAGCCTGTCTACCAGAAATGATACAAATAATTTGCAAAGACAGCAAATAAATATTTTCAGCAACACAATGAGAAAATGTTATAGCTACAGTATGTGACAGCACTGGCTTTAGCTTTTAATGAGCTGATTTTTAGTTTAGTTTTGTTATAGAATAAACACTGTTTGAAAAATATCTTTGGCATTTCCATACTTCATTGTCATTAATCGGCCGACACATACGCCAATATATCTACAATAACTTAATGTCGGTATATGTGGCCCATTCATCAAGCAGATTCGAATTATTAAAACTTTGTAATGGTTACGTTTCGGCTATAGTTGGAGAAAGATCATTTAGGACTAGATCCTTTAACTGTGTAATGCTGAAATACAAGCGTGTTCATTAGTTCACTGATCAGTATTTCAGCATTTTTGAGTAATATTGTTCCCATTTTCAGACTGGGCTTTTCATATGTGTTCCAATGTGTCTGAACATCACCCGCTATTCCTGAAGCAACAAAGAAAAAAGCATCCAGCCGGTGTTAAGTGGTCAGTAATCTTAGTTATGAGAGTAATCAAAGGATAAAATAAAAGTCAAGCTGCTGGATAAGCAACTGTGACTGGACTTTTTATTAAACAGGTTATTATTACTTACAGCGGCCATTTATTCATAAGCCTGACTGGGGAGGCATCGGGTGGGTGATCATTCAGCGTACGCTGATCCTGGGAGAGAGACATTTGTCAGCCACCACATGCACACACATTCACACTGTTTTACATAATCACAGAGAGAGAACATGATTGATTTCCACATAACAGCTGTATAACTCTCTTTGACAGGGAGCGGCTGATCTGAACACGCCGCTGAAACAAACCAGTCTTGGTGCAGGTATAGATTTTACACATACAGTAGGTCAATCTGCCCAGCACACCAGCTCTGAGAGGACAGTGAAAGCAACAAACTGTTATTTTAGGTCTGGCCTGCTCTAAATAGCAGAAGGTGGTGTGACAACTGCAGCAGGAAGGACTGATATGAATTCCCAGTGCAGCAAAGAAAAGATAAAAAAGGTCATTCATGCATTCATCTTCTCAGCCGTTTTTTTACTCACAGCGTCACCTTTTCCTGCTTTTATTTGTTATCGTCCTTGGCCCCCCCCCCATCTCTCTGGGGTAAATAAACAGAATTCTGGCACACACGCAGCGCAGCTCAGCGCTGATGACATTTCCCTCGCAGTGAACCCGCGTCACTCATTACACACAATCGCACAATACTGACATCGAGAGCAATTAAAATTGTGTTTATTCAAAAGACAGTGTGTAATCCAAATAAATGTTACTAAGACTCAGCGTGATTTAAATAGACCAGAAAAACTGCAAGCCGAGAATAGTGGGGGATTATATTAAACACCGCTTTAATGGGCGACTGGGTGAGAGGTTAGTAATTGACCAAACAAGCCATTATTGAGGCTGTGTCTCATTTCCTCATATGAGAGCTGCTCCTCGAGTCATCATCTACCTGATTCTCTCCACCGCCTCACCCACTCAGGATTATGACAGCTCAGGATGGGCTGTTGAGAGGATCATTTCTCCCACTCACTTTTTTTTTTTTGCTTTATCTACAATATCTGTCACCGCTGCAGAATTTAGCAGGTTTTCTGAAGCATGCTGAGAAGCAAAAACAATCGTTCCCCTGCCTCCACTGCAATAAAGCATCATCAATAAAGTATTTACTGTATGTGTATTTTGCAAACGTGTGTGTGTGTGTGTGTGTGTGTGTGAGTGAGTGAGTGTAAATCTTCTACAGCAGAGCTGAAGAGCTAAAGCTTGGCTTTGGGCAGCTCATTTAAATTCCTGGTCTATTGTGGCTTTTGGATAAAGCAAACTTCCTAATTAAAACACAGTTCAGTCATTCACTCCACAGCTTTCGCACATGGGAGGTTAATTAGATTATATTATTATATTTTTTGGGAGCACTGTTCTCCTGACCTCATATTATAATAAATACTGTAGATTGTGCTGCTGTTGCATAGTTGCTCAAATCCAATAATATTTTATTTGGACTCTCCAAATTTAGAGAATAAATACTTAACTTGTGTTATGTTCACTGCAAACAGACAGAATAACAGATAAACAGGAACTGGGTGATAATTTTATACTCAAACTGTCTTCTCTTTGTGTGTGTTTACTAAAGAGAGAATAAGGGATGGTGTGTGTGTGTGTTTGTGTGTGTGTGTGTGCGTGTGTGTGTGCTAGTTCTCTGGAGTCAGCACGGCAGATGGTTTCGTGTTGAGGGTGTGTTGGGCGCAGCAGCTGCTCTCTCTGCGCCTCTCTCCATTCTTCTCACCCACACACCCACACACCCACGGCCCCCCCCCCCCCCCCCCCCCCCCCCCCCCCCC
>JAUMHL010000006.1:4427319-4442381 GCA_032362345.1 Sandelia bainsii | reverse complement strand
ATGTTATGAAATCTGCTTTTCTTTCACAAACATGGTCACTTCTATGTGTGTCCAAACTTTTGACTGGTAGTGTATATAAGGATTTTAAACAACCTGGAAACACTGCACAAGACATCACAGCACTGGAGGAAAATGAACTAATAAATCTGATACTGATTAATCATTTGGTCTAATAAATGGCAGAAAAGAGTGAGAAATGACATAGTGTGTCTGGTGCTGTACGACCACCAGTCCCAAACCCAAGGATATTAAGTTTGCTATCACGTAACTTAGCAAAGTAAATGTTTCACTTTTTGACTTAAAATTATATGAAATTATGAATTGATCGTCCAAAATAGTTGATGCCTCTACTGTTGATCCACTAATCAATTAATCAACTAATTATTGCAGCTCTACATGAACCCCTTATAGATCAGCTCTTCCTTTTTCTGCACAGATCAAAGTCTGTCATTGCAAAAGTGAACATTACCCATATTTTTGTGCATCAGAAAATATCTTTTTCCTGCTCATGAGACCTGACATCTGAGCCTATGCCAGTGGATGACAGGATTCAAGTGTGAGATGGCAAACTGACAAAGGTTAGCATCAGAAAAATAACGTGTCTGTGAGTCATTAGAAAGTGTCTATTTTAATAAAAAAATAAAATGACACAGCGCCTTCACTTGACTGACAGAACAGTACATGATCAAATACCAGATACAACAGTCAATATGAAGAGGAACTCTGCAGACCATGATCATTTAACCATCTTTCCCCTCATAATCATATTAAACATTATTCTCATTATCATATTTTAAACCAGGTTGTGTGTATTAATAGTCTACTCTATCTGCTGTATATGTCGAGCTTGAAACGCTGGTTTAATCCGCAAATAAACACCGAGTGGAGGAGGTTTAACCACACGATAAGCCCCTCAATTCACACACACACAAAAAGACAAAACAATGTTACAATGGGACGGTGATATTAAATGTCCCACCACAGCTAGCACGGAGATAAAGAGACAGCAGCTGGCCACAGTGTAGCAGCACAAACCGACGAGTTATAAAACACCACCATCTGCAAAGCAAACAAAACGCCGCCGCCTCCGTAAAGAGCTGTTACTGAAGTGCTGCTCTTCTTTTCTCATAAACTTACCACAGCGTGGACGTACGGGGCACAAACAAAAGCAGATGCTAAGCAAACACCGCCTTTATTCGGTCATACAGTATTTATGAACCAGGAAGGGAAGCGGAGCTGGTTCTTCCTCAGTGATGCCCGTTATTATCCCTCTCTACACCAACTTCATCCTATTTGAGCTTCTTCGAAAACTCTTACCTTTTCTGCAGCGCTTTGCCTCGTTGCCGTCGGTGTTTCTGGCTGATATCGGTGATTATTCGTCTGTATTTTCGGTTTTTCGGGACTCGCGTCGGTGCTGGTGCTGATGTTGAGCCGTGTCTTCGGCTGCTCCTCTTCAGCGTTAGCTAGCCCCGCTGCCTCCGCTCGGCTTGTGGTGCTGAAGTGGACAGCGCACCGAGGAGCTCTGGGAACAAAAAAAAAAACCCCATCCGGCCCCGCCTGCGGCAGCGCGGCCCCTGGCGGGGCGGAGGAGCGACTGCAGCACAGCGCGACAGGGAGTCAAGTGCACTGGGAGAGCGTCACCTAGCGTAGTGATCACCCCAGTGTTTCATGGCGTGTGCTTTAAGCATGTGACTCTTCTCATTTACTACAGGAGAATCCACCTTTTAGGATGTAATTCATATCAGTCAAAGAGGCTATTTTAATTAAAGACATTTTGACATGTTCCACTAGGAAAAGTGCATTAACAAAGGTGGTAGAAGTACAGAAACTCAATACTCGAGTAAAAGTGAAAGTAGTTGCTTAAAGAAATAATCCAGTCCAAGTAGAAGTGCTACAAATTCTTTACTGAATTGTCTGAATTAACTTATATTACAAAAGTACTCCACTAAGAAAACTAGGTATTTTAAACAGCATTGAACTGATGCTGTTCATAAACGTGCTGGTTAAGATTTGTTCTACAAACTTTCAAAAGTGAAAATGATGGCAAAGCAAATTTATTGGCCTAGTGATAAAAGTGTCTTTCCTACTATGTATGGTATCATACACAAAAACCTGCATCCTAGTATTATTTTGAGAACCACTGAAATTATTACTACTAAAATGCTAATTATTCACTATACTTTTTGCTTAATCCTTGCACTGCTGTGAGGTGCAAATGTGCTTTGTAGCAGGAGATATTGAACTGAATAAGTGACTCTGTAACTGAGGGCAATAATATATTATACACAGATAAAAAAAGAACAGAGGATGAATGCAGTTGTCTCATGATTACTCAATAATTTCAACACAAAATTAAACCATCCACCACAGACACAGTAATGGATTTCCCCTTACACTCATTTGAACGTCTGGTTTGCCAAAGAAAACCGTTTTCCAACTAAGAAATAATTACAGATTTACTTATAATGTACCTTAATCAGAATTAAAGCAAATATAGTTCAATATGGTTTTGTAGGTTTACTTTCTACACATTCTTTTTGCAGGTGGTGAGTTTTATACCGACATGATCATTCATTATTAATCTATTAGTGCTGAGTCTCTCTCAATAACTCCCCACACTCTCCTGTGCTTCACTGAGTCTGTTCTTCACGGTCACATGGGGTGTGTTCTGTCCCGAGTTGTGGGCTGTAAAGAGTGGTCCAGGGCTGCAGCGAGGTCGCCCTGAGTGACAGCGAGGGCGGCCTGCTCTGGCACCAGGCTGGGGTCTGTAAGGATGGCTGTGGTGGTACTCAGGAGACGAAGTGATCTCAGAACCACTGAGTGGACACACACAGAAACGACAAAGGTTACTTGTTAAAGGACAACAGGAAACACATGGAGTGATAGCAACACTATTAAAGTGTGGATAATTGAAGTAACCAGTTGTACTGGACTCACTGGGCCTTAGAGCAGGCAGGGAGCAGTGTTGGTCCAACCAGGACAGGGTGGATCGACACAGGTCCTCCATACTAGCAGTGGACACCATTCCGTTATAGGACTCAAACAGTGGCTCAATGATGATACTGAACTGTTGATGAGTTGAGGAGAGCAGTCTGCCACCAGAAGCTGGTCATTGTGGTTGTGGTTTGTGTGTAGCAAAAACTGTGGATTCGTCTGGCACAATTTTCAGCCGTGGACTGATCCAAAATGAGTGTAGCTGAATGAAAATAAAACTACAGTACACACATTGTAATAAAAGAACACTGTATATCCAGTGCAATACTCAATGATGTGTTTGTAGCACTTTGGCATAGCTCTATGGCACACAAGAATATCATACTATATCAGGTTTTTGACTCACACACAATAATTATTATTGGAATCAATACTAGTTTTGGTCGTTTTGTGTGATTTATTTACAAGGAAAATAAGAAGTAGCAAAAATCGAACACTAATAGCACTGTGGAGAGTCTATGGAGAGGTCAGATATCAGGTAGATGAT
Organism: Sandelia bainsii; assembly: GCA_032362345.1. Lineage (NCBI taxonomy): Eukaryota > Metazoa > Chordata > Actinopteri > Anabantiformes > Anabantidae > Sandelia > Sandelia bainsii. The sequence goes on along the minus strand of JAUMHL010000006.1, from coordinate 4,438,900 downwards.
GCTGTCTTGACTGCATTGAAAAACCAATGTTTTTCATTTAGAATATCATCATAACCGATAAAGATAAAATCACAGTTTCTAGAGGAACCATAGAAAACACCTTAATTTTCACAGAGAGGAAACACCCCCAAGCTGTTTCTGTGCAACACACACATGTGATAAAATCCCACTTAAATCCTCTTTATCTTGTCTGCAAGATAAGTGCAGCAGTAATGGATTAAGTGATAATTAAGGGCAGAGTTATGGATACAAGTTACATAATATTGTTTTATGCAACACACATACATTGATTTTATCTGCCTGATCACACTGAGGTGCCCCAGATAAATAATGTGATTTTCAGAATTAAAACTACAGTGTTATACTTAACTCTGTCACAGTGCAGGTTTGAAAATGTATCATAGGTCTTTATCAAAAGTCCGTTCCAGGGAATACTTTCCCTGTGATACTTAAGAAGCAGCATTTGTCTCTGTATCTGTCCAGGTTGGCATGATGTCTTGTGTAATCACCTAATTTAGATTCAAAGTTTCATGAACTAAACATAATTTGATATTCCTCCAAACATTGAAGAATCCAGATTCTGCAGGTCACCACTGTGCTGCTTTACATTCATAAAGGATACGATCCAGAACTTCCAGTTTTGCAGAGTTTGTGCCTGGACATACTCTCTGAACTTCTGCCTCATGTGGTCAAAGCGCTGCCGTGTGATGGGCACACCGGTGGCTGGTAACTGCTGCTGGCACGCACTGCATAGACGGAGTGAGAAAACAAATCTGTGCAGTGCATGTTTAGATGAGCACATAAAGACAAATATCTGAACACTTTTTTTAGTCTTTAAAGCTGGTCAGATACCTACAATTACATTGAATCAGTTTTCACTTGCTGTAGTCAAGTCAAATGTGATGGGAGACTAAATCACATCAAAAACATGCACACACACACACACACACACACACACAGAGTATGCAGAAGTAATGTTTAACTACAGGACTCACTTGATGGCAGAGTTGAGCATCTGGATCTCTTCTCTGAGTCTCTGAGCCTCCTCGTGCAGCTGAGCTCTCTCCTGCTGCATCTTACTGATGTACTCAGCTGTCTTCTGCAGCGTGGCGGCTTTGCTGATCTGTGCCAGCAGACAAGAGGGATTAGCACAAGGATTATTCATAAATATTTAAAATGACTGTGGTTACAATCCTAATAGTAAGATGTGTCTTCAGCTGCATTTACACGTCATGTAATTTCCATTTTAAGTTTGCATCAGTTGAAGTGCTCTTCGGCGATTCCCTCTTTCTCCACCTTTCATCACATCTATCTCAGCTACAAATTGAAATCTGTTCACAGTACCTTTATGCTTGGCTGAGAGCTGAGTGTTGTCACAAGGTTATGTAAAGTGTCAAATCCCAGTTTGATGTTGAAACGCCTCTTCTGTTCTGCCGAGATGTGAGTTACCCTCCTGGTCTGTGTTTGCTGCAGACAGAACAGTTCAGTAACATGCACGTCATGCTTAGAGTGTGATGCTGGCTCAACGAGTTTTTCAACTAGGATGTCATTATATTGATATTTGAAATAACAAATGGCACAATTTGAAAGCACAGATATGTGTAGATTAAATGAGACAATGCACCTTACCTTACTGGATTCTATCTTTGCATGTCCTGAGAAGCCTGCGATTGGGGACTCTGGGTTGGAGGCTTTGTCTAAAGTTTGTGGTGGGGATGTCTGGCCTGAATGTCCAGGAAAATGAACTACAGTAAACAAAGATAACAATATACACACATACAACAACACACACTGTAAATAGATACTATTCTTAGTTAAATAATTAAAATAAAAGAAATATGATTTTCATGTTGTCCTGGCGTTTTGTTAGAAACTAAACATGTTATGACAAATAAATGAAGAAAACACTCAGGTCCATGTGATCAAGTCATCAGAGGCTTGTAAATCAACCTGCAAATATTGTTCACCTGTTATAAACAGAGCACTGCCTAAAGTTTCCACCAGAACATTGCTAACAAAGTAGCACCACACTTTTTCAAGGGATATATGGATTATTCTATTTTCACCTGGCTACTTAATATGTCAACATCCTTAAAACACTCTACTACTACTCTACACTCTACACATTTTTCTTTAATGGTGTGATGGCATGATTTCTAGGTGCATTAATAAAAAGTGAGAAGTGATTTGCTTGAGTGTTTTGAAGTGATGATGGCCTACCAGTTAGGCTGCTTCTGTCCCTGCTGTATAGCTGCACAGGAGACAGCTTCTCGGCCTTGGGGATGAGGAGGGTTGTGCTGGCGTGTGCGGAGCCGTGGCTAAGCGGGGCAGACGAGCCTCTGGCAGTGCTGGTGCTGGGTCCACTACGACTGTTCTGGCTGTGCAGAGGCGTCAAAACTGGGATGGCTGCAGGCCACAGAGTTTCATGGTGCAGCTGTGACGAAGCTCCTCCAACACGTGTGCTGCTACTCGACTGCTGCAAAACACAGACACTTTTCATTTCTGTGTTTGTCTGCTGTGTGTGTAAAAAATAACAATAACTGAATTGTTCATGTTTATACTGTAAGCAACTGTCATATAATTAAAAAAGTCACAAAGTATCAAGCTTATAAAACAAAGTTAAATATGTTTTTGTGGCATTAACTATGAACCAGAGTCTCCAGGGTTCCACATAATACATTAATAAAATATTTGCAAATGGAAAGAGTAATATAAATGGTAGGTACATTTATATATGTACAAGTGAACTGGAAAAAGATTAAGGAAGAATGGGTAATAATTCTTCATTCGCGGAGTATCGTATCCTTGTATCCGTCCCCTGATTTGTCCTTTTCGATAACCCCACAGAGCTGCTTGCCTGGTGTGTTCTTTCATCTACATGGAGTAGTTATTGTCCAGGATACTGATTCACAAGTAACTGGAACCTTCCAGATACAGGTGTATTCATACTTCAGTCATTTGAAACACATTCACTGCACTCAGGTGATCTCCATTAATAATAATAATAATAATAATAATAATAATAATAATAATAATAATGACACACTTTATTGATCCCCTTGGGGAAATTGTTGTTGGACAGCTGCCAGACAGTACACGTTGGTGGGGTTTTGGTGTCTTGTCCAAGGACACCTGGACATGTAGCCAGTAGGAAGTGGGAATCAAACCACTGACCCATTATGGTTTATGGAAGGCTGCTTCACCAACTGAACTACTATTGCCCTCAATTTAACTAATTGTGTGACTTCTTACACCATCTGGCTGCATGAGTGATGATTTAGGTGAGTTACTGAATTATAAATCTACATTCACTAAAACACATATTTTTGTAAGGCTTTGCCAAAAAAGCCACATTAAACCGAACATGTTTCAATCTTGAAATGAAAACTATTTAATAAGAAAAATATATTAAAAATAAAATTTTGTTGCTAAATTTTGCTTGTCAAATTTCAATTTGACAAAATGTGATGCTGGCTTGACATAATGTTTGTGAAGCTGTGCTGTGAGTTAAATGAGAAGGTTGGTACCGCTCGCATCTGTATTCTAGATATGAAACTACAACCTGCAGCTTCAACATGGAAGTGATATGAATGATCAAATCATTAATCAAATATTTGTTGAGGAGCTGCTGGTACAAGTCAATTACTGTATCAACACTTGTGACAGATAACAAAATCCACCTACAAGCTTCTATAAAGCCCACTAATTATAACGTTACATCTGATTTGTTTAAGAACCTGCTAAGGCAGTATTAATGCTAAGCTAACTAGCTGTTGGCTGCAGCTTCATGTTTACTGTATGACATAAAAAATGGCATCAATCTTTCATCTAACTCTTGGCAGAAATCAAATAAGTATTTTTTCCTAAAAAACAAAACTACTCCTTTATATTCCTCCTTAATCTCTTGTTGAGATTCTGTCAGTTACTGTAGCAACACTTGATGCTAAATGAGAGGCTCACCGAGGAGCTGGGAGATGATGTCCTCTGACCTTTGCCTGTCACTAGAGTGGTATCAAATCCCACTGTTGGCTTCCCTAAAGCAGAGAAATAAAGAGTTATTTTTTCTGTGAGAAACACTGATGTCACAATACTGCTCTGATTAATAACTAATGTTGAAAACAGAACAAGGGGGAGACTGTCTCACGTTCACAGGTGCTGGAAGAGAGCAGTTTAGCCAAGCAGCTACTGGGTGTGGGCTCAGCGGATGAAGGGCCAGACGAAGCCGCACTGGGGCCAACAGTTCTTTCTCCTCCACTTTTTTGCTTGTGCTTCCCTCTGACCCCTGTGACAGCCACCTGCTCTGGAACTGAGAAGCAGTGGGCCGCAGTGACAGAGGGCAGCGATGGATGGACCGGGTCAGCCACGGCAGCCGGGTAACCGAGAGAATGGTACGGCGTCTGGGGATATGTGTCCCGCGTGTGAGGGTAGCCGTGAGCCTGGTGCACAGAGCCCTGCCCTCCCCCTGTAGAGGCAGTATAAGTGATGACAGTGGAGGTCACACCGGTTGTTGGATAGTAACCGAACTTGTGGCACGGCAGCGGGTACAGAAAAGGAATACTTGAAGAGGCCGGCTGTTCAATGCTGCTGGTTAATGCTACAGAAACAGGTGGGTCAGAGTAAGACTCAGGAACATATGGCATAGCTGTTGCTATGATCCTGGATGTGTGGTATTCACTGCAGTCCTGGCCTGGTCTGGCCTGGTCTGGCTGAGTACTGGATGGTGAGGCCTGGGGCAAATCATCACATGACAGAGTAGGCTGGAAAAGAAAGATTCAGTCTATCAGTTTCAATGAAATATTTCTGCAGCGCTACATATCCAAAACAGTACGAGGTGTTGACAGCTGCAGTACCTGAGCCAGCTGGGTGTTGATGAGAAGTTGGGGAGTTGTTACCACAGGGGGGGCAACCGGACAAAACGCAGCGCTAGGGGAGCTCTCAAAATAACCACAGTCAGCAAAGCCAGTCTGCTCAGTGGGCTGGGCCCGGTAGGTCATAAAGATATCTGAGAAAACCACACACTTAGTGTTAATCCAACTGTCAAATATAAAGAAACTTTGAGAAGTGACACAGCTGGAAGTGTAGGAATGGTTTTGGAAAACTACTCAAAATCTCAAACTTTACAAGTTTGTAAATAAGACTGAAACATTTATAAAATAATATTTAAAGTAACACCATAACACAGCCCGCTGCTGGATCCAGAACTTCAGACTCTATTATGCAAGAAGGAAGCCATACATCACTTCTGTGCAGAAACGCTGCAGAGTTCTTCTCAGTGGAAATGTGTTTTGTGGTTTGTTTCAGTTTAGCATATGTGTGGAGATACCATCAATACACAGGCATATATTGGGATCTTACAGAAACATAATCTGTCATCAAGGGCACATCTTTTTCTTGGAAGTTAGTGCATTTTTGAGTAGGGCGATGTCAGGCCTCATTCTGCACATGCTACAATACTGTGGCTTTGTAGACACAACTGTATTACTATTAAAAATGTATGGTGCTTCAAGAAAATGAGAATCAGACAATGGTGACTGACTGTTAAGCGACTGACGTCTTGTATCGAGCAAGAAAGAGCAAATATTCCACTTGCAGTTAAGTATCCTCAGTTCCCCAAAAATGACAAACTGTCATTAAAAGTGCCACGTTTTCTGGAAATAGGGTTTGTACATAGCCAAGATGGTGTCATAAACAAAAGGCTATTACAATAAACACATTACAAACAACACAAACATAAAACTAAATAAAAATAAATGTTAAAATTTAATTTAATTGTTGTCCCTGTTTTTGGTTTATATCAGCCCTGCTGATATGTTTTTTCCCTGCTGCCTCTGCCTCAGTCACCTGGCCCCTCCCCTCCAGCTCTGCTGTTCCAAAGTCGCCCAATCAGCTCAGCTGCTGCCACCCTTGCATATGAGCATGCCACTCATCCTCACTTGTGTTTGTAGGTAAGCTTTGGTCCACACTTTCACTGCAAACATTAGATGTCAAATGTCTTTTTCGTTATCGTTTAACTAAATGCAAACTTTTGTGACGTTTTGCACACATTTCCCTCTCTGACCATAAACGGTGTCATTTTAATTTGGCCAAAAGGAGCCTGTTCTCAGTCTGCTGTTTGACATAATAGTCATGGCTTCATTTTAGAAATTTAAACACTAACATAAAACCAGAGCTCTGATTCAAAACAACAAGTCGCTACCCAAAATACTCTGAAGTTGCCTGTATGTGTTGCTCCCATTTCTTTGGAGCCATGCCGGCAAATGACTGTGGCAAGCTGCCACCTGTTATTAAAGTCAGTGTCCTCACATCTGACGCTGCTCAGGTTTTGACCAGTTAAGCAGATAAATATTAACTCACTTCAATCAAGGAGACTTCGATTCCAACTTTATGGAACTGAAAGTCTATCCCTGTCATGTACAGTATTCAGTATCCAGCATGATTCAAGCATTGTAAACACAAAACTAAAATGTTGCACAATCTGAGAATACGTACCAGTTTGTCTCTATTTTCATCTCAGCGAGGAGAAACCAACTGATCTATATTTCAAATTAAGTGGACCACGGAGGAAGACATTAAATAAACAAAATAATCATGGCAGTATCTCTCTGACAGACGGTCACTAACTCACTGGATGTTGTGACCAAAAGAGAGGCACACAGCTGATCACTGCCAATGCTGTGTCCTGAAGCCACACACACACACACACACACACACACACACACACACACATAGATAAACACACACACGGCAGTGGGCAGAAGTTAGTTTGGCTGATTTGTAGCCAGAGGGCAGCTGGATTGCTTCACAGAAAGTAGCATAAAGGACAAAACAACCACAGCCATGATGCCCCAGAGCAAGAAACTAAACTCCAGTCTGCTTCCTTTCTCCTGTATGACATTCTAACTGTTTATTCTCAAGAGGCAAAAGAGGTCTAGGTGAGTGCCTCTCCCACTTCAATGAATGTATCAACAACTAATAACTTGTAAAATGAGTTGCTCAACACTTTATCATAGGCTGAGTGAACTAAATTTACAGTGGCAAAACCTTGATAAAAAAGGCCAAATTTTTTAATGAGGTTTTGAATGAAAAAGTTTAGTGTGCCTGATGAACCTAGAAACACAGCGGTGGACAAATACAGGATGTTTGTTAAGAAAGTACTAAAATTGAGCATTATGCATTGATTAGATTTTCTCCAGATGTTCAACATTTAGATTTAGGAACCAAATGATATTTTGGAATGCCATAGCCAGGACAGTGGCACAGTAGGTAGGGCAGTCGGCAATTGCTAACTATCTAAGAACCCCAGGGTTGGTGGTTTGTGTCCTGGTTCCTCCCTAGTGCTGGTCCCAAGTCAGGAAAATCCTTACTAAATCAAATATCTGGAGTGATCCGCTGTGGCAACCCCAAAATGGAGCAGCCAACTTTCTTTCTAGAACAGTGAAATGCCACATCTTTAGATATTAATCCACACATAATGTTTATTTTCTGAATTACAAAAACTCTGAAAACAACTGAGTTCTGTGCAGTCTCTGTCTCATACGGTTTTTCCACAAGAAGCTAAACTTAACTAAAATTTCTAAAAAGCACATGCTTAACGGTCCAAAACAAGATGCCTTCTACTTCTACATAAAGCCTGTTCTTATTGCGTGTGTGCTGAAAGTTCCAAGACAGCATATCACACTTCTTTAAGCTGTTATTTACAACATGAACAGAAAACAGGCGACAACACAGTCCAGTTAAATTCATCAGGGGCAGCGGAAACAATATTGTAATTCTGTGTAGGTTTGCAGCTACATAAGATCTCCTTTCACATCACATTTGATGTATTGTTATCATAAATAATATAAATGAGTTTACTTTAATTAATAATGCATGAACATTTATCTGTATCTACTTTTAAATATTAATAGTGTTTTTCGGAAGGAAATTCCATTGTCTCCCAGCCCATCCCTTCATTTTCTCCTGCCTTAAAGGTGGAGTCAGGGCCAGGGGTCACGATTAAATAATCCTCTTCCACTTCCCCATTTTTTCAGCTCAACCCTGCTTTTCACCTCCCTCTAACCTCAGAGAACTCAATAATACGTTGCAGACACAGTACATAGAAATAGCAGAGCCGCAGTGCAACGTCTATTATAAAACACAATAAACACTGAAAATACAACATAAAATATCTCCATGAAGGAACTGTTTCAGTGGAAAAAGTCAATCAGAAGTGCTTGGAATTATGGTAATTATATTATGACATACATACGTCAGTTCCAATATTTCCTATCTGCTATAAAATTGATTTTACTGCACTGAATGAGCAGTTGAAACATGATGGATTAGATAAGAAGCTAAACCATAAGGAAATCTGCTGCCATGCTGTGACAACATGATCCCAGACATACACAAAGTCAGAGGGTGGAGAGTACCTGGTATATCCATGAAATCTTCCAAGTTGGGCTGCAGTGGACTCAGGCCTGGCTGGATTATATCAGCATTGCTGGTGTATGCTGGAGAAGAGGAGAATGCAACATTAGACAAGAGAGAAGGAGTGAGAGAGAAGTGTGTGCAAGCTCATCTGTTGTGTGTGGTCATTTTCCATTATAGGGTATTTCCTTATTTGTAGGGTGGGTTCCTCTGGCTGGTTTGGCAAAACAGACAAAACTGTGGCAGCAGCACACAGTGGCCTTAAATACAGTAGATTCTCTGCAATGTTAAAGAAATAGATTAGAAAATATGCAGAGCAGCTTTCTTGCTGAGAGTTGCTGTGGATGAAAAGATCACTTTCGGAATGACGTGGTTTTCTGCATTTCATTTGCCATAAAGTGTGCTGCAAGCTTCATCTAAATCACAAATACACACAAGTACATTTTGTACTTTGTTTGTTTGAAGACATTCTGTGGTAGATCTACTACAGTGTTTAGGGTTATTGTCCTGCTGCCTCACCCAACTTTACTCAACTTTAGCTGGCGGACAGCCACCGTGACATTATCCTTCAAGACACCTTGATATACTTAGGAATTAATTTTCCCCTTTTGTCCTCCAACATAACAGCCAAGTTACTTTTAGAAAGTGTAGCTCGTTCCCTTCTTTTTCAAGTCTTTATGCTAAGATACATTATCTATTTATGATAGATAAAAATGTAGATTTCTTTTAACTAAAGATGCTAGTTTGGCTCATTTATAGCAAGAAAAAACATCAGCTCAGACATTTAGCTAACGTGTGTAATATTTGAAAAAAGTCACATACTGTTTCTTTAACCTCTAGGTTTCTGTTCAAAAGATGGAAAAAAGCTCAGTTTTTACATTTATTTGACAAAAAAATGAAATAAAGTGGAGAAGTGAGAATTAATTTCTAGCCAAATTATGCAGCTAAATGATAAATACACAATCAAAATGAACACACTTGCATCTTGTCATGCAGCCCACAGACGAGCAGCTGTTCATTCTTACTATGAATCACTTTCAATCATTCGATGCTACTGTATGCGAGACCAGTGCAAAGACACACGAGAACTCACTGTTGTGACGGTCACCGGCCCAGGGACATGGCTTTTGTGTCATGGTGAACAGGGTGTCAGAGATGTCAGACAGGAAGCAGTCCAGGTCAAACATGTGGGCCTCCACCGGTGCGGGTTCAGGGTCCTGATACATCTGATTGGACCACTTCTCCGGCTTGGCCTGGCAGATCTGACCCTGAAGCACATCAGTCAGAGATCAAAACAAAACTTGGCATCTGTGAAAATCCCTGATCTATCCATAAGAGGGCTCCCTGCAAATAGACTGAAAAGGTCTGAATGCAAAATGATGCACTGATGGTATTTGGTTTTCTCGTCCTGTATACATCCAACATTTGGTAGAGAAATACATGTAAACACCAAAAAGTTACTATAATACTCTAAGATATTCCAGGTTCAATGCATTGTTAGTTAAAAAAACTCACAGACAGTGAAGCTTTGGATCCGGCCTTTATCCCCCTGTTTGAGATGCTTTTCTTTGCCCTGTTTTTCCTGTCTTTACCCTGCACCTCAAAGACTGAGGCCACATTTATAGGGAAGCCCAGGCCGAGCCGGAAACTAATTTGATTACGTCGAAGCACACGACACCCCCTCTTGTATGTGCCTCCTGATTTATTTTCTTTGAGGAAGAATATAAGTGAGTACAAGTAGAAATGAGGTAAGATTGATGTGTGCATATGCATATATGTGTGTGTACGCTGCATGATGAAAAAGCATTTTTGACATATTGTTCAAAAACACTAGCCCCTTATGGCTTATCATTATGTCGGCTTTGTTCATTTCTTTATTTTGACGTCTCACCATTTCAATAAGAGCAGCAGCCTTTTGTCCCTGACCTAATTCTGGCAGAAACATTCACGTGCAGGCAAACAGTAGAAGCCAAGGCCCCCAAAAACACAAACTGCTCTTGCTTCAGTGTCAAAAAACACAGTAGGAGCACATCCAATGGGCAATATTAATATATAGAGTGTTTTCCCGCAACTAATTCGTACAGTACATAAAATTAATTTTTAATATCCTAATGTCAAACAAGATAGAAAAAACTAAATATGCAGTCGATTACACAAGAGATAAAATGACATTAAACTACACATGCAGAAATTAAATAAAAAGAGATTTTAATGTCTAAAAAACACTTGCCTTGAAACAGGTCATTTCTTTTCACACTGAAAATACAGGATAGGAACTGTAGCACAGTGGTGCTTTAAGCTAACATCTGCATCACGTTGAAACTGCATTCACGATGTTAGGGTGAGTTAGGGGTATAGGAATATACTGATGCACATATGAGTATCGTGATTGGTTTTGTGATACTGTATTGGTTTTTGAAAACCAATATACAGTATAATTTTACAGTTTACATGCAGAGATCTGTGGCAGACAGTTGTTCACTTTGTGTTGTGTTTAAACTCTGGCAGGCTATAGAGCAGTGTTGTATTAAACAGTAAACTTTTTTTTTACTCATAATTTGATGCACATGTTAGTGTGTTCATTATATACTGACAATTCTTCCAAAATTAGATAAAGGAACTGGTTTGGCTATCAGCTTGCTCACAGCATCACTATCGTATCACCAGATTCTTGCCAATATTTAGCCCTAGGGTGAGGTAATATTTACCATGTTCACTATCTTAGTTTAGTAACATTTGCTAATTAAACCTAAACACAAAGTACAAATGAGGCTCATTGTAATGTAATAGTTTTCAGATATAGGTCATAAACCCAAATTAAAAAAAAAAAAAAAATCTGAAATTTTGATGTGAAGATGGTGCTAGATGAAAGTCAGGAAATCATCAAAATGAATATAATTAAACCTGAGGAGAACATGAATATGTGTACACAATGACATGGCAACCCACCAATGATTCACTTGGTCATTTCACTCAAAACCACAAATGTCAAGGTAATGCTAGAGTTACAGGAAAACTCCAATAATTAAAATGAGTTCTCTGGGCATCTCATTTGCCAAACATTGTGCCAATCTATTTTGTATATGTTGAGTATGTACACTATTCACAAAAAGTTAGGGATATTTGGCTTTCGGGTGAAATTTATGGAAAATGTAAAAAGTTCACACTACAG
>JAUMHL010000006.1:4407720-4427219 GCA_032362345.1 Sandelia bainsii | reverse complement strand
AGGGAAGGTCACATTAAGTTCACCTGTAAAGGTTGTAGTGCATTTTAGGTTAATCCTGAAATTTCACCCGAAAGCCGGATATCCCTAACTTTTTGTGAGTAGTGTATATGTTCAGTGGCCACAATATTATGTAGGGATCCCTTCACAATCTAATATAATCCAATACAGTTGACATAAAGTCTTCTTTTATGATGGCTATAATGTTCAGTATTTGTTGACACTGTGATAGAGGCGTTAATTCAATTATATGTTTTAGCATTAAGACCATAGTTAGTGATGCTGTCTTACGTTCAGAGGTGTTTCTAATATTCTGACCCTTTCATTTATTTTATGTAGATAGGACAAACACTTAGGAACACCGCGCTGTACAGGTTGCCTCACACTTTGTTAACAGTACTTTTAACTGTAGATTTTCTATGTACTGTATGTCTGGATTTTATTTATTTTTTGTCCTGAAATGACAAAACTGTGGCATTGACCACTCAGAAATTATAGCCATTTTTCTACACACACACACACACATTTTCGGTGGCTCATTAACAACATGTAAGACGCTCAAGAACAGGTCAAATAAAAAAAACACCTAAAAAAGAGTTCTGGAATAAGATTATTTGAACTGATGAAACCAAGATTAACTTGTACTAGAATGATGGAATGAATGATCCAAAGCATACCACACAATCTGTCAAACATAGTGGAGGCAGTGTTATGGCATGGGCATGTTTGGCTGCCAATGGAACTATGTCACTGATGTTTATTGATGACCTGGCTGCTGATAAAAGCATCTTTCTCAAGGCAAAGATACTGAAAGATTCTTCACTGGCCAAGTAAGTCACCTGATCTCAACCCAATGGAGCATACTTTTCAAGACTGAAGGCAGAAAGACCCAAAACAAGCAGCAGCTGAAGGCAGCTGCAGTGAGAGCCTGGCAAAGGATCTCAAGGGAAGAAACTCAGCATTTGGTCATGTCAATGGGTTCCAGACTTTAGGCAGTCCCTGACTGCAAAGCATTTTCCTCCACATATGAAAGGCAATCCTTATGTTTGTATCATTGTTCCAATATTTATGAACATGACTGTACATTATAAAATAGGCTTTGGGAGTTGGAGAGTGTTATAAAGTATATGACATAAACACTAACAACCCTGGGTTTTTACTGAGGTGTCTTTCCGGGTCACACCTTGTAATCTGTGAGGTGAGAGGCGAGATAGCACTTAAGGAAGGTAGAGCATAAAAACCTGGGTTTTTTATCTTTGACCTCACGCTGATTGTGTTGTCTTTTGAAGTGCCACACAACACAAGAACGATTTAACCTAAAGACAGTCAGATGCATTATTATCATGACAGTGGTCTTCATTTTAAAGTGGGTGTCCTGTAGCACATAAAATCTGAGTAGGAACAGGTGAATGATGATGACAAAGGTGAGAGAGGGAATGGGCTATGACTTCCAAGGCCACATGTTAAACTCTCATATGAATACTATCAATACTATAAAGAATGAGGTGCTTCCCCAGAGTCTCTCCCCTCCTTTTACTTCTCCTGTTTTCCTCCTGATATTTTGTTTGTGTCTGCCACTGTGACGTCACTGACAAACTCACTGCCCCTCTGCCGCTCAACTTTTACAAAGCATTGCTGGAAGTAGGTCAGATTTGATTAAGTGACGTTGAATTTTGCAGCTACTTCACATGAATAAGGATAAAACCCAGAGGTGTGTTAGAGGTATTGTCGTTCCTCTGGCGATCAATATGCACCATTTGCCTGTAAATGTCGGACCATGACGCATGTTGTTTTGCCCGGTTCTATATCTTCTTTTTTCTATCCTCCTCCTTTTTCTCTAGCTGAGTGGGGAAAGGCTAAATCCACAGGCTAAAAATAGCCACATAGAGGAGTTTGATGATTATATGTTGAACTCCAACTGCATTCGTAAGCAAATGAAGCAGGTCACCGACACAGAGGGTGAAGGCAGGGTCAGTCGGCCAGCTTCAGTCTTTGAGGGTCACAATTTGTCTGTCTATGTCAATGTTTTTCCCAAAAGAAAAAAATAAAATATATATACATATTATAATATTAATAAAGCAGGATTCTTTTAGCATACCTCTTGTAGCATTGATAGAATATCATCCTTCTTTTTCTGAAGCTGCAAAGAAAACAAAGAGAGAAAATAAGTTTTATTTGGCTATAAATACAGTGGTGCTAGCAGCGGGTAATGTTTACCATGTTCACCGTCTTAGTTCAGCAGTTTAACAAGCTGACTGTTGCTGATTAGCACTAAATACAAAGTACAGCTAAGGCTGTTGATGATATTAAAGTATTGGACGAATTCAAATTTAACCTGAAATCTCCAAATGATTTACAGTTCATCATGAGTGGAACATGAATGAGGATAAGCAAAAGATATATAATATCGTCTGGGATGGGATGCAACTTGGCATTGGCTGGAAAGGTCAGGGAAAAGTTATTAGATTCATTCTCTGGTGATTATGAATTTCTCTATAAAATTTCCTGTCAATACAATCAGTTGTTGAGCTATCTGAGTGTGAACTAACCAACAGACCAACATTGTCGTGTTGTGAGCAAAAATGTGCAGCAGAAGAGATGAAAATCTGTGTTCTGTAAAAAAAAAAAAGAGTTCTGACCCTCTTCTTATAGTAAATCCTCCACTTGTGATATTCCCTGATCACCACCTCAATCCTCTGCTTCCAGTAGCTGCCCTCTAACACGATCGCCTGTGGAAGCAGAAATACCAAGCCTGAGACTTTGTGCACAAAGTAAAGTGCACCCATGTCCAGCCTCATCAATGTACAATACAAAAACTCAAACAAAAATGTTTAATTAACTGTCAGGGGAATCTGAAATAATGTGTAGTTTGTACTTAATTAAACCAGTTCAGTTAAAAATATGTTCCCTGGTAACAGAAATCACTCACTTCAGGCTTTCGATGTGCATCGGCCTCAGAGCCTTCCAGTGGGGTGACAAATCCACACACTGGGTTCTTCCTCTTCTCCACATCTGAACACAACGGTAACAGAGCACACACTTTATTTTAATTAATGCATTTAGAAAACACAGATTCCTGTTCAATTCTTAATTGCATTTTGTAGTAACGTTATTTGTCATCATGAGTGGGGTGAGATTGTGGAAGAGTGGAGACTCACACTGAATGAACCAAGCTCTCCAGATCGCATTGTTCAGACGGATCTTGTCCCTCCACAGCAACCTCAAACCCTTAAAAGACTTCCACTTTGGTGAGACTATCTTACCACTGCAAAAGAAAAAAAAACATTTTGTCAAATTCTAAAAATATTTGTTTTGGGAACCTGGGATTTTTTCCCCCTTACATTTAAAAAACATGTAGAAATAGAAGAACAGGGATGCAGTGGAAACACAATCAGCTGCGTCGCTGCTACCTCTGTTGGAAACCTGTCCTGATTTTGACTAATAGTGCCCAATCAGCTAATTCACCAGCACACTGCCAGGCTGTTTGCACGTTTTTCCAGTGTCTCACATCCTCCTGAGTGCTGCAAAGAGACAGCCTAATGTAAGGTGCTCAGGGAGTTGCTAGGAAGCGACGGAGAATAATTTTCAACATGCTATTAACGGCGCGACATCACTGCATCTCACACTCACTGAAACTCCAGAGACAGCAGGAAAAAACCCATTAGCACAAGAACTAATCAACACCAGTGTGATTAATGACGAGTTGTCTGCACCGGCACCATCAGGCTTCTTCATGTAATGCTGTTTATACAGTATATCTGGTATAACTTCCATGCCTCAAGGCTTATTGTGCAACTATTGTCAAGTTATAAAAATAGAAAATTGGCACAAAGTTATATGCAGGAAAAGTATCTTCTTTGGGCCAAAGGTTGATGGTATTTTATTTTAGAAAAGCACAAATATTGCAGCACAGAAATCCTCTAAAGCACATAAATGTGTTTCTGCAACAGCTTGTGCTTCCTTGGTAAAGTCTGCCCCTGACATTTGTCACTTTTTCTAGTAACAAAAACACACAAAAAGCTACAAACCTGGAGATGTCTGAGGTCAAACTCAATTTTAAAAGAACTTGTGCATTGACGTGTTGTGGCTGTGTGTAATAACTTATAACAAACACTTAAAATAAAATAAGCAATGGTGCGAAGCCAAAGCAACATGATAATAAAAGTCAGGGGCATCATTTCAGCATCCTCTCTCCTTTCCCTCAGTTACACTGTGATATTTTCAGTGCTGCCAACTAGAATCAAAGTCCACTTTTCACTGAAGATTTTCTAAACTGTTGCACAAGATGCTTCAGAATCACTCTTCTAACAGATCCACACATGACCAGGGAAAGAGAAAATCTTTTTAAAAACATATTTATCTCTGGAGCACTTTGTCTTCAGTAGAGAGTGGATAGGAGGATATTCCTGTCACCTATAGCCTGCAGGATCAAAATAAGTTGTATCTGTGAACTCAGTGTATCTACACATGTTCCAGCACATGAAAAGCACTCACCAGAACTGGGGCAAATCTACAAATTATTAATCAACAGAACGGAACTGTGCTGACTGCACCACAGAGACTCACCTGTAGGCCAGGGACATGCACTCAAACAGACGGGTCAGAGTCGGGTCGATGCTCAGGCTGCCGGAGCTCAGCGGGCCGTACCGGTACGTCTGGCACCACGTCCTGTTCACCGTGTCAAAGTCATATCTCAAAGACCCGCCGCTTTTTCTCCTGCGCGGCGCGGAGTCGCTGTGCGGCGACGACACCATAAAGTGTCCGCTGTGAATCACCTGGGTCCGGCCGAAGGAGCTGGTGGTCGGTCCGAGACCGACCACCCGAGCGGGTTCAAAGTCCGAGTCTGAGCTGTCCTGGAGCTCACTATCTCCGGCTGAACAAACTCTCCCTTTGCCCGCCATGGTGAGTTTTCATCCAATATAGACCAGACTTATGCACCAAGCTGTGAACTTGATCCTCGACTGACCTCCCCTCCTCCCGTTTTCATCAGATACTCCGCCGGGGCCTTTTCTTCCAGCAAGTGCCGCTCGCTGACAGCAGCGAGGCCCCACATCTGTCAGCAGACAAACACGGTGGCCATCAACAACACACCTCTGGACTAGCTACATGTTTGTGGACTGTTGTGTAATAGCTTACGCTAGGCTAATTATTAATAGACCGAACCTGATAGGAAAAGATAAATAAATAATAGTATTTACGTTATATAGAATGTCATGTTTTAGGTTGGCTGAGTTTAATTTCCAATTACTTATTCTTTAGCCATTAATAACGCAGACTACAGTACAGTAAAAGTAGGTAATTGTTGACATTGAGTAGACGCTAGCACACGTTAGCTGTTAGCCATGGACGGTGCTAATGATGTGTGAGCTCTCTCCTCTTCTCCCTTCACCAAACACTGAACACAGAGGGCAGAGTAACTAGATTTACTCAAGTGCCGTACTTAAGTTCAAACTGGAGGTAATTGCACTTTACTGGAGTATTTCCATTTTATGTTACTTTTACTTTTACTCCACTACAATTGAGAAAGAAATGCTAATTAGTTACTTTGAGACTTTACATTCTTAATACAAAATATATTCAAACAATAAAAGAAACAGTTTAGCCTACTATGTCTTTTATCTGATATACTGATTATTTCATAATGCAAAACTACAAACTATTAAAAATGATTTAATTTTCACTTAAGCTAATTGAGCTAGATAGTGTATTATTTACACTGTAACATATTGGCACTGGTGTATATTTCCATGATGAAAACATAGTAGTTTAATATGCTTAATCAGTAAGCATGATCAGTTTTGATGACTGAATAACAGTGTGATTCTCCAGGGAAAACTTCCACAGTTTCTGTGGTTTCAGCTTTTTGACTTTTTTAACTGGGAAGATCATACTAATCTAATAAGTATTTTGTTAATTACAGTTTGAGAAATCACACAAAATACTTGAAACTAAAGTGTCTTTACTTTTATGGCTCTGTACTTGTTGTTGAGATGTGACAGTACGCTATTAGGTGAAGCTGTGATCAGACAGGGGGGAGCCAGAAACATCACAGTGTTGCAAGCAATGCAGGGCAGTGGGGTTTGTGCCTTGATAAATTCCGCATCCATTTGTTTTTATAAATTGACTTTCTAATTCTGACTTTCATTTGGTAGGAAAGTCAAATTATTATTAAAATTAATTTAAACGATCTGGTCTATTTGCACAGTGGTGGTAACAATGTACGTGTTGTTGCACATACAGTAACAGGTGAGTCATAAATACAAATACAAATGGTTGACACCAAATATATAATATATGAATTTAAACATGGAGTATTTTACATTTTTGGTTTGTTCCAAATAATAAAAATGTTTTTCTATTGAAGCAAACAAGGCTGATGAGAATCATTTATCCCTTTACTTAAAGTGTGTGCTGTTCTAACTGAGCAAGTAATGATTAAGTTTCTTAGTTTCTACATACAAACCAATACCGTGCAACAGTGTGCGATAATACGTGAATTTAAGGTATAAAAGGCTCAGCAGAAAAAGATCTGTACAACCTTTGGGCCAGATGAGAAGATCGACTCATAACTGATCTGTATCTGCAGGTGGCCATGGCAGGTATGGGTCCACTAAACAGGTCTATGCTGTAATTGGGCCCAGATCGGTTTACATTATCCAAGCCAGATGCTATGATAAATCCAGTTCTGATCCAGGCCAGTGTGTGTTTATCAGGGTATCATTCTACATTTGCTTTTTTGTTGCTACTAACTTAAAGATCAATTTCTGAATGTAAGAAATGAATTGATGTTTCAAATGAAAATCTCAGAAATAAGGTTTTTGTTTTGTGTTAAGTGAATCTCTCCTTGAATCTGTACATTTTACATTATAATGAGGCATATGTGGAACAAATCTTGACTACTTGTACTTGTAGTGGAGTAATTTATTAGGCAGATACTTGCACTTTGAGTTTGTGTATGCCACCAGAATACAGCCCAACTAATTTAATTCATAAAATATAGAAATGACTAAAAGTTTGTCTACTGAATCATAAAACAACAGGCTTTTAAGGCTTGTATAATACAGTATTTCTGTATCTCTGTACACACCTTTTGGTTACATTCATCTTTCCCTCAATTCTGTCAAGAAGGTATTATGGAGGTGATGAGTGGTGCTGGATGCTACCAGACAGTGCTTAGAGGTGTCAGTGTATCAGAGTTAATACATAGAAAACCAACCTAGAAAATAACAGTCTACATACATTAGTAATGTAAGAATCTAAAGAGGGTGTGACTGAGCAAACTAGTATTTTATAAATAATCTATTCATTGTCAGCTGCAACAAGTACAAAATGTGTTTAAAGAGGCTTCATTTTCCTAATGATCAGCTTCCATGAACAATACCAACAATACCTCTGTACCACAGGAGTCCGTTTTCTCCATAAGGCATCATAATCTTCTGGTCTAATGTTTTTCATTCTTTGAAAGGGCAAATATCGTGGCAGCATGTTTTCTCACACACAGGGGGCTTCTAGAGGGCACTTTGTTTTCAGTGAAAGGCCACTCAATTCTCTACTAAAGTTATATTAGACTTAAAAGCACCCTAAATGGAATTTTTCCATTTTCTTTTCACTAAGAGGGCACCGACACGGAACGCCCAGCTCACCCCCTTGACAAGAACTGCATTACATCTTATTCATTTAAAGGCCACCTGATCATGTTTTCTCCCGTGTGGGGTACAGAGCAGTATCATATTTACTTCAACTGAAAGAGCACCACTGGGAGCACTACTATTCACACGGTCTCATTTATAGGTGCAATGTAAAAGACTTGATTATATTCTGATTAACATTACAGAAGATCGGTATGTTTTCTCCTCTGTGTGACAGTAGTCAGTAGTAGTAGAGTTTTTAATCACATTGTTTATTGTAGATGCACTTCCATAAAATTTTGTATAAAACAGCTGACCTCATCTGTAGACCTATAAGAAATCCACATTTTTATAAACTCGCTCAGTTTCGTTTAGCTCTAAATCCTACAAATGTGAAAACTGTGGAGATCTGAAAGAAAATTTCAAATAGTTATGATTAGTTTCAGTCACTCTTTAGGTTCTGATAATGATCTCCTAAATTTCTAGCTGTTCCATCAGTAACATCTGACAGTCTGAACTACCTGACATTAGAAAAATATTAAAGAATAAATAATCAATTTATATCAAACTGTTTTATTAGACACAGATACTGAATTATCTGAAGACACACTGATATGTGCCATTCAAATACATACTTGGTGTTTTATGGTCTCACACAGTCAAATCAATTAGTCAGCATGGCCTCCCCTGTCAAGCCAGCTGGAAGTAAGACTCAAAACAGGGTTGCAAGGGTATAAAACCAGAACACACATGTCACATATGTTTAACTGAAGATTGATTTTGTACAGTTTCAGTGGTTGGTGGTTTTGTTTGGATTTTACATCTTGACAGATTCTCCCTTTATTGTCTTGAGGGAAACTGAACATTCACAAATCCTGACTGAAGCATTTTAAACCACTGCAGTTAAGACTGGAACTCTAAACAAAAGAGCCATTTCTTACAATGATGATTTCTGCACATTGCCATGACCTGCATTATTTGTGGCCTTCATCCATTTAAGTTATACTATATTATTTAAGTTACAGACAAAAAAAGAGTCACATTTTAACAAAGTAGGCGAGTATGTGACAACTGCTGGAAACAAGGCTAACTGTCACAGACCCCATCAACAGTCTTTAGAGCGGCCATTCAGTGCTTTAGTCTTACCTCCAACTTCTCTCCAATATACACCCCAGCAAAGTTAGTTAAATCTAACATTAGTTACATTTGACAAAGCCCTGAAGGTCTTCCAGGAACCTGATGTACTCCTGATGTTCCATGGCAGTGCTCAGCTCCATCAGTTCATCTGCAAAGGTGTTGTCGACCCCGCGGTCAGCCAGGAAGTCCATCAGATGATCATACAGGGCCTGGAAAATACCAGAAATTAATTATTGCTATTCTCAGCATCATTAACTGTTATGTGTATTAAATAATTTTTTGTTTACTATCTCAAATCTCACCCAGTCCAGAGAGTCTGTGTTGAGAGTATAGCTGGTCTCCTTCCACTCTGAATCGCCCTCAGGCTGGAAACTGACCTCACGGATGGCAAAGATGTCGCTGTCCTCTTCTCCTTCACCATGATTCATCTACAAAATGCAAAATCCAGCTTTTCTATTTAACTTAACTATCTAGCATGTCGTCATAATATAGACGCCATGTTGATTTCTGTATAAATGAATGAAGTCTCAGTCTTACCTCATCTTCAGGAAAGTGGCAGTCAAACACCAGGGAATGTTTCGCAGCCTGCTTTGTTACTTCAACAACAAAGTTGGGTGTCGACACAATTTCTGGCTGTAGAGAGAAACAGGATTGTATATATTTTTTTTTAGATTAACACAATTAATTTGGTAATTTTCTGTTAGTTTAAACATAACTTTCCAGAACGGTGTCCCCGTCACACCCCATATATACATCTAAGTTATACAAGCAGATGACAAAGGTTTGTTATTGCACCTCTTCTTCAGCTGGCTTCTGCTGTCCTTGTTCGACCTCTTCCTCAAAGTTAGGAGGAACGCTGTTATTGACGTTGAATGTGACAGTGGTTCTGTGGGAGGAAAAAACAAACAATTTGCTCATTTGTTTACCATGTACAGTCAAGGCATAAATGTGGCATCAGGAATATTGACTGGGCCATTTTAAACCACTCTAATATTGACAGATATTTCTTACTAATGATTTCTGCACACTGTCATCACCTGCATTATTTGTGGCCTTAATATACTTAAGTCTCATTTAAGCTACAGACAAATAGTCATTTTTTAAGAAAGCAGGCAAGTCCTCATGACAGATGCTGGTTGTTGCAGGCTCCAGCCTTACTTTTCTCCAGAAACATTTCTTGTGAGTTTCGCCTCTGTGCCGTTCATCTCCAGTTCCCATCCTCCAGACATCTTCGGAAGGGTTTTGTTTTTCTGGATCTTCTTTTCTTCTTTGATTTCATCAGACAGGAAGTCGCCGAATGCTTTGTCACCTGGTCAGAATATATAGGCGGTTATGTGACAAGATCTGTCAAGTTGGAAAATTCAATCTCATATTCTGCAGCAACTTCAATACAGGTTTGATTAGACACATATTTTGTTGGTCTTCTGATCTTTGACTGGCAAAGATTATTTCCCAGCAGCACCAATTGGTCTACAATGCACAACTTCTCAATGCTTGTCTTGATATTCTGTTTGAATACTTTAATTAATTTTAACCCAACTGAAAAAGAAAGTGCGCTGTTAACCAACATGAAAAAGACACACTGATCATTGAGTTAACTAGATTAACCATGCAAATACAATTATTTGTCATAGCTACCACTTACTCGTTCACTTTTTATTTCAAGGTGTATGCTAACGTTGTGTTAGCTAACAGTGAAAAGATGCTGCAAGTATCGACTTCACTTACGACTAGCAGAATAGCTGGATGTTCAAGGGTTAAATAAGTTTATTAAAGACAAGGCCATGTTTAGTTAAACAATATTTAGCTTGAGCTCTGAGAAACTTGCTCTCTCGTAATGCAATGCTGCCTGAAACTGAAGCTAAGGTAACATTAACTAGCAAGGGTTGAGGTTAAGTTACCTTCTGTGTGGAGTCCACCACATCCACACGATGCCGATGGATTTAACACTTTTGAACTAAACAGTTTTGGCCGGTATGTTGACGAGGCTCCGTTGTTATTGAGCATCCAGAGAGACCGGGTGAAGGGCCGAGCTGTTGCCGTACTTGGAGAGCACAGCGTCGGGCAGCTGCGGGGCAGAGCTCGGGCTGCGGACGTGGTGGCTGAAGAAATGCGGACAGCGGCTCCCACGGCGCGGACAACTGACTTATACATTTCTGTATCTGAATATTAAAATATGTAACAACAAATATATTAGTGTGACAGCACGCGACAGCCTGCTAGCTACCTGTTACTGCTGCTTCTGGAAGATTACACGTGTGGAAGGACACATTGACCTATCTTACCTATGACCATTGCACCGGAAGTACTCTCTGCACTCTAGGAGGCGAAAAAAAACATAGCTTAATTGTTTTTATGTTTAAAATCCTCAAACAAGATAAAAAATATTTATATAAGATGTATAAATAATCAAATATAATAATGTGGAAAAATAGATTTTTAAAAGTATGTATTTCCTTCACAATAGCGTCTCATCTGACTTGATTAGTTTTTTTGCCCACAGTAACGACTGGCAGGTTAGTCCTTATAAATGACACTGAAACAACAAACAAACACACACGGCACCGTGAGACCGAGACGAAAGGACACAGTAGTCAAAAGAAAGTCCGCATCTTTACAACAATATTACAGTGTAATGCGGTGAATCCGTTGCATCATTTACACTCAATGAGGCCACGCTGCCAGAAGATGGAGCTATATTTACTGAGCGTGTCTTTGGTCTGATGAAGGACGGTGTCCCTGAGTGGAAATAGTCTGATATTTCCATGTTGCTTAGTGTTGAAAACTCACTAAAACTGTAATAGTTAATATTGTAAAGTGTCTAACATTCGGACACATTTAAATGCTTTCAGGTCTGACCTAGAGCCGCACAGATCTCTGGGACTATTGTGTCAAAACCAAACAGTGGAAAACTCCCTTGTATCTCTTTCAACCTTTGTTCTTGTGGATTTTTTTTATTAGAAATTATAACAACTGTGGTTATGTAAGATCATAACAAATCATATTATACATCCCCATAATAAACTCATCAATGGTGTGTTTTTAATCTCCTGAGCTTTGGTACATGCACATCTTATATAATTAATATTAATATTCTACTTTCTCTTTGTGACTGGAAAAAAAAATCACAAACCTCATGCTCTGAAAGAGATTCAATCACTGAACATACAAACTCTCTGTAACATAATCAGACTGTTCTCTACAGCTACCTCCAAGATGCATTCTGGTTCCAGTTTATATTATACATCCTGAGACCAGTGTAAAAAAAAAACAAAAAAAACAAGAGGAGCATCCATCCTAATTGTCAACATGGTGTGATTAACATTCTAAGTATGAAAGACCTGAGCAATCAGATCATTGACTATAATCTCCATGCACTGCATACATTTGTTTTCAGCATACATCTGTTGTTAGCCTCTAGAGGCTGAGTAAGGATCTGGCAAACATACAACAGCAAAGAGTAGAACCTGGAGAATAAGTCATGCTACTTCTCCTGACATGCACTTGTTTCAGAAAATGGTGATACAATCTTAAGGTGTGGGGGAGGGGCATGCAGCAGCCAACAAGGTGAGTCTTGCATGTGCACTAAGTGAGATCATGTCACTATGACATAAAAATGTTATATTTTAACAACTTTGGTGTTTTTCCACATTTTCTTGTTATTAATTGAGACAAAAATACTGTTCTTGCATTTATAAAACCCTCTAAGATGAAATACAAAACTACATAGTGCTTCTTTTAGCTTCTAGAAAGCTAAACACTTATTGGGCAGGGATCAGACAGTTTCATCAGCTCTCTTCAAAATAAAAAAGAACTAACCAGGCTGTATCAGCTCTCTGAATTAACTAGATGGGAAGGTGGCTTGGCAATTAATCACAACATTTCTTGAAATGAACATATGGAGAGTAGCACTTTAACCCTAGTGTGTTTCCATTTTGATATAAAGTCTAAACAAATCATGTCAGAACAAGACATTGCTTATAAATAACTGTGCTCCAGTGAGGTCATCTGTGCCATCAAAATGCATGCAAATGTTGAAACAAGTTATCTAGTTTCTATGGTGTTAAACACGTGGCTGAATGGCAAGTTGAAATACTTGCAGGCAGAAGAAACACAGTTTATTCATAAATGCATTTCCTGTTAAGTCTCGCGGGGGTGCTGGAGCCAGTCCCAGCTGTCACTGGGCGAGAGGCAGGGTTCACCCTGGACAGGTTGCCAGTCTATCACAAGGCTGACATAAACATTCATACCCACACCTACGAGCAATTTAGAGTCACCAATTAGACCAATTGGACTGTGGGAGGAAACTCACATGGTGACAGGGAGAACATGCAGACTCCACACAGAAAGGCACCCGGCCGGCTGGTGGATTCAAACCAAGGTCCTTCTAGCTGTGAGGTGACTGTGCTACCCACCACACCAACGTGCTGCCAAAATACAGTTTATAAAATCTGAATTACAAATTATCTGATATATCTAAATTAAGTCTGCAGGAGGTTGAAGCTGCGAAGCCCCAGGATGCAGATTTCTGCTTCAGTGGCACATGTCAGCAGGTCAACTGGGAGGTAGTGAACTTCTATGCACTTTATCCACATTCAGCACTGTGAGGAGTATGTGAGGGTCATGAGATTGACTTCAGTCCTGTTTCTCTGTTGGTTAGCTCTTGGAAGGGTGGAGTTTACGACCAAAGTAGTCTGGCGCTGCATCCAGCAGCCAGTCAGCATCGACCAAACACAGGTCTCTCATGTAGCAGCGGGACGTGTGCAGCAGCTCGTTGAACACCACGTATGCTGGCTTGGCCTGGAAAAGGACAGAAGAGGGGTGGATGGCCACAGGCTGGTGGGTATCGAGAGCTAAGTAGCTGCCATCAAGCTGCAGTTCCGCAGCGTTTATGAACATGCTGTGGGCAAGGCAGCGGCGGATGTTCCCTGTGTCTGCCCCGCACGACTCCAGCTTCAAATTCAGCTGGTGAAACAAAAAATATTTAGTTATTAATAGAGTCAGACAGACTGTGATCCAACATGAGAGCTGCTACAAAACAACTGCCGGTGTGAGAGCACTCTATATATCAAAACATAAGGAAAGTTACACTTGTGCAACAAATACATTGAAACTGCAGATGTCTTCATGTCACATGTTAATGTTCATGGCACATCTGCACAAAGATCAATGGCTGAGCAATTCCTTCAAAGTCACAGTACAAGAGTCTTTTAATGTAGTAAAATGTGAATCTAATGTGTCAGTGTATTATACTGTAATGTTTGTCACAAAATAAATGCTATAGCTCCCCAAGAGAAGCTTCCGAGAACCAATCAGAGTCCAATCAGTGTATTTTATAGGATGTTGCTTCATTAGATGTCAACATACATGTGACAGTCAAGGTGATACTGCCTGGTCCTACAGAGCAATAGACCAACATTCACACAGTACAGACAGTGATGACAGGAATTTACAGATGTGTACCTTCAGGCAGATTTCTTTGAGTTGTGAATGGACCTCCTTCACCAAACCCATGTTCCTGCTGTTGACAAAGTTCTCCCGACACCACTCCTTTAACAGCGGACACACTGGATTATAGGGTGGCTCAGCAACTTAATATGAACTGAGCATTTCTCTTAGCCCCATAAATGTTTTTCCCCACTACTTATCCAGATGTACTCACTTTATTACCACTGACTTTCTTAAACGCTCTGTAAATGTTGAGGAGTGTCATGTGGTCTCCTTCGCTGGAGGTGAACTTCTTCCGCGCTGCGAGCACCTCTTCCCGCCGGGCTGGAGGGTTATACAGTACACTGTCCACTGACAGCAGAGACACGATGCTCAAAATCTCCTCAGAACAGGAGAAGTCCGGGGAGAGCAGGATGGTCTGTGAGTTGGAGAAAACAAGGCAGACAGGCTGTCGCTTTCTGTTGTCCAACAAACACAACCTCCATATGTACAACTCCCATCACAGTATTTATGTGTGTTTAGCACATTTTACCTTGGCATATCTAGGCTCCAGAGGGAAGCTTGCCATCTTCTTTCCTAGAGTAGTGAGGAAAACCTGCCCCTCCTTCTTCTCCACAGCTCCCAGCAGCTCTAGGTGCTCCATTGCAGAACAAACGGCCTCTAGGATAAACATAACAGGTTACAACCACCTGCAAATGCTTCTGCGTAATGTGAGGTGCTCATAGGGAATCATGATCAGTGGCATCTTACCTGGAGAAGGCTTGGACATGAAATCAAAATTCATCACATCTGGAATCCCCAGAGCCATGAGCTGCAGCATCACACCAGCTAAATTACACCTGCAGCACACACACAGGAGAAGAAGGAACAGAAGGCCATTCAATCACAGTGACCTAAATAAATCAACATGTGGAAAATAGTCCACTGAGCTTTATTAACTCCATGGAGCAAATAAATATAAACTAAAAAAATGCCACCTACCTCTGGATCTCAGGCACTGTCATGGGGATGAGGCTGTCAAATTCCTGCTCGGTGTAGAGACGATAGCAGGAGCCAGAGTCCTCCCTGCCAGCCCGACCTGCTCGCTGCCACGCCTGGGCTTTAGAAACTCGCTGCACCGCCAGCACCTCCAAACCGCTGTCTAAGAGTCACAATCGTACGTGAGCAACTGAATGAAAGTAAATGCAAAATACTCTTTATCTTTTAAATGTTCATTTCTGCTGTAATGGTCTGGATGGTGTAATTGAAAGGTTAAATGAGGGATCACAAACACTGGTCAAATCTGAGAAGAGTAGTTTTAGTACCAAAACAACAACAACATACAATTTTACTTAAAAAATACATAGATGTTATCAGCTACAAAATATCTTCTATATCTTATTTTACATTAAAATAACAGCTTCAAACTTCAAACGTTTGATGGTAAACTGGCTTGTAAGTTAGGGCTCAATATGGCACAGGTGACAAAGAGATCAAAAAAATGTCAGTGTGAGCAAGGATGAGAAGGAGAGAGTGACTAAGCAAGAGAGAGGACCAGTCTCTTGGATCGGGCCCCTCCAAATAAACAAAAGATAAATCAGAGGGATTTGGACATGATTAACAAGTTAGAAAAGAAGAAAAACAAAGTTAGGCTGCACAAATTATTACACAAATTTAAAGTCACTTTTGGAATCTTTTCTTTCCTGTGAAATAGTGGATCATTTTATTTGGTTTTTGGTCCTCTAACAGTTATTTAAATGAAACCGTATGACAAGTTTAGAGTGGAAAAAGGTGGAACTCCTCACCGTAATCAGAAACATTAGCCTCAATTATGTAATTGATAAATGTAGTGGATATGAGATTGCATGTGTGTGAAGACAAAATCACCTCACCGGGATTGAAACGTTTGGCCTTCACCATCCCCGTATCGATCACATATTTGATCCCAGAGATTGTAACTGAAGTTTCAGCAATGTTAGTTGAGAGGATGACCTTCCTACAACCCTGGTAAAAAGGTAAACATGGCAAACATAAGGCGTGAAGCATACAAATATATCAAATCATTAGACAATGCAACATAGAGGTTTTTATAGTGCGGCTCCTTTTAAAGTAGTAGTGAAGCTAAAACAATGCCAAATACGTCATAAACAGAAAACTTGTTGAGAACAGCCATGCATAGCTCAGACACTCTGTGGCTATTGTTTTAACAACCATGTCCGTTTGGCTTGGTTTATTGGTGCCTTTACCTTGGGAGCTGGCTGGAAGACCCTGAGCTGCTGCGCTGGGGGCAGAGATGCGTACAAAGGGATAACTACCATGGGACTGCAGCCGTCAGGCAGATGTTTGGCGATGTCTCGACACGTCCTCGCCAGAGCCTCGATTTCCTCCTGGCCCGTCATAAACACTAAGATATCGTGGGATGGAGGTGCCTCCTGCATGTAAACAAGAAGGCCGTGTTCTGTTCCAGTGTCAAGATGAATCATCACAGCACATGAACATGCACCCAGGCCACGGCTTACTCACAGGTTTGCATTTTGTATAATACTAAAACATAAGAGATTCAACTGTTTTGGGTACCTGTAAGTGATTAAACAAGAAAATGTGCATTTTGTGTTCAATTGCAATAAAAATACATACAAGAACTAACAGATCACTAAACCAGCACAACCATTTATTCAAGTCTCTCTGCAGCTGAGGGCAACTGGGACTACCTGATGGATCTGGAAGACGGAGACGAGTGCAGCCTGCAGGTAGTCTGACTGAGGTTGCTTGGTGTAATAGATCTGAATGGGATGCTGCCTGCCCTCCAGGTATAGTACTGGTGACTTGTTGAAGTACTCAGAGAACAAATCCACATCCATGGTGGCCGACATCACTATGACCTGTGCAGGTTAGAAAAATAAAATAGAAAAGCATATGTTCTGCTGCTGATCCATTTATGAGAATCACTGATAGGAAACACTCTTGAGATAATACAGTGAATATCTCAATGAAGCCAGAGAAGCTGGGCCTGTCCTCGTACCTTCAAGGGAATCTTATTGAGTTCTTTGCGCTTGCGTTGAGCAGTTTTAACCACACCAAACAGCACATCAGTGTGCACCGTGCGCTCATGAGCTTCATCGAGGACCACCACAGTGTAGCGCAGAAGTAAGGGGTCTCCTATGGCCTCACGCAGAAGCATGCCATCTGTCATGAACTTCAGCTTTGTCTCAGGGGAGGTGACATCCTCAAAGCGCACCGTGTACCCAACCTGAAAAGACGTTTGATGATTTAGTATACACAGCCCAGGAAGACTTCATCTTGATCCTACTATAAAAACTCTTATAACACATGGCTAGCAACTTCAGAACAATGAATTCAATATATTAATAGTCAGCTTGAGTACAGTGACTATTACGACAATTATTATGCTTATTTAATTATTAAGCCTATGTCTCAGAATAGTCTCAAGTTATGTGGGAAACCTGTCAACTGAACATACCAGCTTTCCAAGCTGAGTCCTCTTCTCCTCAGCCACCCTTCCCGCCAGTGATATGGCAGCTACCCGGCGAGGTTGAGTGATGGCAACGATGCCCTGTCGTCCGATTCCGGCCTCATACAGATACTGTGGGATCTGAGTGGTCTTCCCAGAACCTGTTTCACCTGAGGTTTGAGACAGGAGTTAAGCACAGTTCAAGTAATAAACTATACAACATACAGTGGAAATTATTTTTGTTCTCTGCATTTGAACAATGTTTACTATTCTGAATTAAAAATGTTAGAGATCAGAAATTGAAAATGAGGTAAACAATATTAAAGCTGATAATATAATTCTATTTCAGAATGAACTGTCCCTTTAACTGGTGTGGCTCAACAGAGGCTAACGCTGTAACTTAGCAGTATAAGCTAACTACAGCTGTGAGCACGTTACCTATCAGAATAGCACTGTGCAGCTGTCTCAGCTGGTTCAGGAGCTGTGGCTTTGCCTGGTAGATTGGAAGCTGTTTCCTCTGGACGTCTATCGGTGTGGTTGCATTTCCCTTTCTAGGCAGCAGCATGCCAGGTTTATTCTTTTCGAGACGGAAAAACACTGACCCCGGCTTGAATTTTTTAGCCGGAGGAGGGTCGGGGTCCTGGGGCATGGTCTGGAAGAAGTGACTCAAATGAAAAACCTTTACGGCTTTTTCTTAAGATTCTCTTAACGTCTAAAAGAAACAACAAAAAAAGTTTTTTCGTGCTCACAACAGAGCGTCACTGCGGATGTTTTGCTACCTCTGCAAAAACGTCCCCACGTGGTAACACTCAGGCGCAGGTGTTTGACGTCATTGGTCCTGTGTAAATTTAACCCGAGTCAGGCACTCGATTGAATATCCATCATAAAAACTATTTTATTTATCATTTTCTCATGGTGCAGAATGTTCCAATCACACCCATTGATTGTTTCTGAAATATATTTTGTTCTGTCTCCCGCGAACCTTAACAGGCAGCAGTAAGAACGTAACATTCTGTCTTAATCATCTCCACGTTAAGTGGAGTGCATTATATTACTAGATACATGTCTTGACTGTGTTTTCTGGTTTTGAAGTAGTCACCTGAGGACAATATGGTGACTTTACCTCACAGACAGACTGTCCGGTTGTCTGTGTGTCTCTGTACAGTTTACTCAGATTGGTGGACCTACTGTACCCCAGGCTGGTCTACTCTAATCTACCTCATGGGAACCACAGACAATTGTAAAATTATTATTGTTGTTGTTATTAAAAATTCCTTATGACCATTTAGTCACCACATGCCTATGATTCATCTAAAGATCTACTTTAGTATTATTATCCAGCCCTTTTAATAATAACCATATTACATGTGAGAGATCCACTTATATCCACATATAATAACAAGCCATTTACAATAGTTTATAAAAAGAGTTTAGGGAAAGAGTTTACAGATAAAACTGGAATTCAGTGAACACTGAAATCATGCTTTTATGCTTTAACTTATTTACGTATTAGGAACTAGACATGTTATAATCACCCTCTCTTACGGAGCCCCCCAGGGGTCATGTAGTAGAAAGAAATATTTAGGTGAAATAAGAACGTAAAATTCAGACGTGGTAGAAAAACAAATTCAGACGACGTGGTAGAAAAAAAATATTTAGGTGAAATAAGTGGTAGAAAAAAATATTTAGGTGAAATAAGTGGTAAAAAAAAAAAATCTGATGATGTGGTAGAAAAAAAAATTCTGACTGTGTGAATGTGAACATAGACCCGCAGGATGTAAACACATTGGCCAACAGCCACAACTGTCCAGAACGTTGCACATTACTGCATTATAAAC
>JAUMHL010000006.1:4368524-4396694 GCA_032362345.1 Sandelia bainsii | reverse complement strand
AACTGAAGACATGTATCTTTTCATGAAAAACATGGTCATTCCTATGTGTGTCCAAACTTTTGACTGGTAGTGTAAATGAACATGTTCATTTAATTTCCTGCAGAAAACAGGACCGTGTTTTTGTTCTAGCTACTGTGCTTGAACAATATTTCGACATTTGGGGAAGCACAAGGAGAACTAACCAAACATGATTCTGAAATAAATCATTATAAATAATTATAAATAAATCTGACTGTTTGGAATTAAGAATAATAGCTATTTGTTATTATATGTTGCGTATTTGACACTTCTTGACACTGAACATTATTAGTATACAATTTATTATATCCAAAAAGGTTTTTAAACTCATTTACTTCATTCCAAATGTGTGAGCCCCATTAACAAATTCCCAGACTGGACCCTGTCACTCTAATGCTTATGCATTAAGTAGTTTTCTGTTTCTTGTAAGACACACTTCATTTTCAGTGTGTTTGGTTTGCATTCACTGCCTTAAGAAATTACATCTGATATAAATTTATATTTTTATTTTCAGTATTTACTATTTTTGCTCCCTTCATTTTCCATGAACTGGACTGAACTCAACGTTGGCTCCCGATCTGTGGCGTTTGAGTGCAGGCTGCCTAAAGTTTATGATGTTTACTTGCCCTCAGTAAAACAGATTAATGTAGCTCTCTGAGATTTAGTAGTTATTGTGGAATGTGTTCTGAGGATAGTTTGCTATCTCTGTGTTCACACATACTGTTAGTACAGTCATTAGTAGGCTCATTTGGCTCAAGCCTTCAATGCTGTGCCTATATTATAACAATTTATCATTAATAATAAAGAATGAATTTATTCCTTTCTAATAGGATGACTCAGAAAGTGAACTTAAACACTTTTATGGTTACATTCTGAAGATTTAAAAGTTGATTTAGTTTATTACATGGACAGTATGTGTTATGTGTCTATTTGTAAGTGCTTTGTCAACTCATTTTACTGCAACACATGATGTGTACATGTGATCCTGCCTGTTTGTAGGTATGCAAAGCATTATTTGGAGAACAATGTTCAGAAAAGAACTCTTCTCAAAGTGTTCGGGATCCGAATCGATATCATTGTGCAGTCACTGGTAAGTGCTATAGTGGATGGATTTTTTTTATTTACATGAGTTGCTGAGTTGCAAAGTAATTTTAAGTCATTGCTACTTTCTTGCTTTTCACAGGCAAGAAAGTTTGACATCATCCCAACATTGACCGCTATAGGCTCTGGAGTGGGCATTTTTGGAGTGGTATGTTGTGACCCGACTAATACTTGCAATAATTAATTCTTTGGAATCATTCTACTGCTAATACAATTGTGATTCTTAAAATTATTTTCAGGCAACTGTAGTATGTGACTTGGTGCTGCTCTATTTGCTGCCAAAAAGGGAATTTTACAAGAACATGAAATTCAAATATACAGATACACCGACACAGGTAAGAACTCTTCTGTATGCAAACTGATAATCTCATGAACATTTTGCTGTTTGAACACAAGGTGGCAGCAGTGAAACATTTAACAATGACAATAAGTCCAGACAGACAAATATATTCAGCTATAGAAATCTATATGTATATATATATATTTAATGTTATTTCAGTTGTATTTCATGAAAGCTAAAGACTAGAACTAGCATCCTCACTAGAACGCAGAAAGAATAAACTTCAGCAACCAGCACATTAATGTGGTGTTATTTCCCATAAAATCCATGACCAGTGCAGAGCTATTTCTGCTCAGTGCAGCACACACGTAGAAGATGAAATCTGCACCAATCGCATTCAGACAGCTTCCTCCTTTAACTGAAAAAGGCAGGGCATTTTGTATTTACAGCATGACAGTGAGTCGCTTGGTTTAGACACAAGTGTCAAATACACCTTTGAAGCAAATGCAAGACAAGTCCATGGCACTGACCAGTCCAACGTGAGTGCATGTAGAAGTCTAGACAATAGAGTAGATTTTTTATTTGTATTGTATCATGTGATGATGAGGAGAAGTCTTTCACCTGAGAGATCTAAACGGCTCCTAACCTGTGGCTTTGACTTTTATTCTGCAGGATCCTGATTCAGAGGCAGGCAGCATAGAGACTGAGGTATCTAAAGTAAGATATTTCTACATTTGTAGAAGAATAAAGCCAGCTCGCTATGACTTTGGTTATGACTGATGTCTTATTTTTCTGCTACTCCTGTGCAGAAGTGACCTGGGAACAAACCTTCAAGTCAATGGCCATGCTACCTTTTAATGTGTACTGCACAAGAACCCTGCAATAGACCCTGCAAGACAACACACACACACACACACACACTCTTAATGGACTGAAAAGAGACTCAGCCTGGACAGAGTCAAGTGGCATTGCTCCTCATGTCCCCTTTTTCGATTTCTCTACCACTCTTATAGCCGTCCAGAGTGACTGTGACACTTGTCGTTGTACGTCAGCCACAGATGCTGTTGCTCAGCTGTACAGTGTGTGTACTTCTTTTTTTTTTTAGGTGTAGCTCTGTTTGCTTTTGTACATACTGTGGGTTTAACCTCCATCTTATAACTGTCTCCATCACTGTGCAGGTGAAGAAAAAAAACTTTTTCTGGCACTTCAGTGCTCCTCTGTGTAAACAAATCATCCATAAATCATCCATTAGCTGTGTCACTGTCTTTGTCAGAGCCAGACACACAAACACACACACACACACACGCACATTGTGTGAATGTGCCACTGTCAGAAATTCATCCGTGCGTGCACTTCGTGATTGAAAATTGAATTCAATAAAAGATGTACAGTAATAATGCTGCTGTTTTTTGTTTCACCTTGCAATGAAGTATGAACATATATAGAGACAAAATGTCATCAGCATTCACATTTTCTTTTTTATTGTCTGATTACGTCTAAGTGTACAAAAAGCATGCAAAAAATAGCTCCTTTATATATATTGGTACATATTTACATTGTAACAACTGCATTCCATAGGGATGTGTCATGCTTCTGTTTTATATGAGCAACGTATCAACATATGCAGGCGAATGAGTACATTCAGGGGAACGCACAAGACAACATAAGACTGACATCCAGAAACATATAGACAGCAGGCACCTTCAACACACATATTAGGACAGTTTCATTAGACATAAGACTAAAATCGCCCCTGATAGCATATTTACAGAGTGACTCTCTCACAATCCTCCCTCTTTGGATATAATTACAACCTGAAATCATTGGAAATTATTCCTGCCACTTTCTTCCTGTGCGGCAACTGAAGCAACAGCACCCTGCAACTGCCGATTTCCTTTCTGTCTTTCACTGCTGTAACAACATTTACTTTAAAACCATTTAGGGTACACAACCTCTGCTAAGACTGCACTGCCGGTACATTTCTGCACATATTTATATTAAAAAGTCTTTATTATGCAGTTCAAAGCGTAAAATGCTGAGTTTTAGAGATCATCAAAAACATTTTTTTATTTGTATGCTGTTAAGAATTGTTTGATTCACTAAATGTAATGAAGCTTGTCTGCACCAAAAATGAAAGTTCTTCAATAGTCCATAATCAAAATTTCCACAAAGGTCCATTCATGATCCTTGATGTAATAAATTATATTAAAAAATGTAACGTTAAATAACAATTCTTCAAAACTTCAATGTACTTTGAAGAAACAAAAGTGGTAAAAACTCTGGCATCACTTGTGTAAAACAGTATAAAGTACAGTTTCAGCTTGTGGCCATCATCAGGACCACATGACCACAAACTGAATCACACCGATCTGCTAATAACGCTGTTCTTTACATTACAAGTTTGTTGCTGGAGTTTATACTTGTGCAGTTACTCTCTGATGGCAGCTAGTGATCATCCATGATCCTCAATGTCTCCATGACACAAAGCTGCTCCTATGAATCCAGCTTAGCCTTCTGCATCACTTGAGCAGTAAAACCAAAAAGAGCTGCGCCACAGTTAACATTCATCATTTTGGCATTAAATGAAAATGCAAAACGACAACATTAACAGCTATTTAAAACCAATCCTGTTGTTGCAGCTGTTGCAGCATTTTGACAGAGACAGGAAGATAAGCTACTGGAAAATGGGAACATATCAGTTTCATTTGTAAAAATCATCAATGCAGAAGTGCTGTGACATGCAGCCCGGTTGCAAAGAGTTATGCATTAAAAGCAAAAGCACAGGAGACTGTGAGAACATACAGTAAATATGGTCTTCCACAGTTTTTCCTCTTGATCATGAACTGTACAGTGCTTCATGACTGGCAGGTACCAGTACTGTTATGTGTAATCACAATAATGTTAATATGCATTTGTAGGTGGAAAAGTGCCAACATTTAAATATAAAGCAGTTTTATCAGAACTTTCATCAAGAACAAGTAAAATACACACAAAAGGATGAATGGCCTGAGTGCTCTCACAGCAGGGGAATGAGCCGATAATTAAGACGACAACAATATTGCACCTCTGACAATGACAAAATATCTGTACAAACATATGTGAAGCTGGCAACACCTAGTTGAACTCTTATATTACGTGTATTAAACTTTTTTTTCTTTCTTTTTTTTTTTTAAATGAAGAAATAAAATATAGCGCACTGTTTCATACTTTTTGGTTCAAGCAGCCTTCAGTGAAGACTGAAGGTTACATTCAAAACAGATTTTCACTTACATCATCCTCAGCAGAGAGAAGGAATAAAAACAGAAGAAAAGCATCATCAAATGACAGATACAACCCTTATTTTCAAACTGCATATACAGAAACGTTTTTGATAATTACACATAAAGATATGCATTTATCCTATACAGATACTTTACCAACTGTTTCCCTGAACAATAAAACATATAAAGATTGACATTCTCCAGTACCCATGTGATAATGAAGTTGACTTTCAAATGTTTTTTATGCATATGCACAAGACATAAACCCTCAAACACAATGGCTCAATAGCAGTATGTGAAATAGTTTTCCATTTGGATTCCACCCACTGAGGGTAATATTAATTGAGGAAATGCTAAGCGCTGCACTAATCAGCCGCACTGTGGACGCCACTGAAGTGGATGGGGAACTGTTGTTGTTGTTGTTGTTGGCAGCCTGGGCTTAATCATGACACTGAAATGCTCCTTTTCACCGTGGTTCAAGTGATCAGAGCACTCTGCCAGCCAAACATGCTTTCTTTCACAAGAGCAACGTGCCAGGCCGGCAAAAGAGAGGAGGAAAGAAATCAAAATGGAGTTATATAAGCATTTTTCTGAGGCAGAGCTGCTGTGGAGGCGGAAATGTTCTCAATGATTTGAGCTGGCAGAGACAAACAACCCACAGATTTTTTTTTAAACAGCCAACCAACTTGAATGACAAACAAAGCACTGAAATCACAAAAATAAAGCTTTTTTTTCCATTAACCCAACATTTTAGATCCCACTGGATTGCCATTCTAACCAACTCCAGTACTGTATGTTTTCCACAGATTCACATATATAAAATCATTACATGCGCATACAATGCAATACATCTTACATTGCTGGTTGGAACTTCACAAGTAACCTTAACCAGGCAAAAATAATTAGGGACTGTATGAAAATTAACATGGTGTATAGGGGAATCCCTACTGTTACATATACAAATATTTTACACTCGCCAAAAAAGCTTAAAAAAAAATTATTTCCAAATTTCTGGCAACATAACAAAAGGCTAAAGAAAAAAGCGAAAGAGAAATTTTTTTTTTTTTTTTGGTAGTGACTACATTTCTGAAACATAAATCTCAGATTGCTTACCTTTGTATACGATATAACGCACCTGTGCACACCAGTCTTAGTTTGTGACTATTTGACTATCATTTTTTATCAATTCTACAAAAGAATACCTAAATAGAAATTTAGGGTCACAAATAAAAAAACTTTCCCTGCTCCAATAATCCCTGCCCTCAAAAAAATGAAAACACCCATTATCCTCTGCGTTTTCTGACGTACCCCCTAACCCAAATAATTTCTATACGGTCCCTTATCCAGGATCACTTTGTGCAATACTCTTCTCCGAGAGGATTCACTGATGTTCGACTTGGACAGTGAGATAATTTATGACTTTGAATCAGCTCTGCCTCCAAGAATGATATGTAAAACGTTCTTATCAGGAATAAACTTACATAAAGGCAACCGCAGTAGTTTAACGTCCTTTGTTTTCAGCTGTTCACATTCACCATCAAAGGACATGTACTTTGAAATGCTCAAATTTCTCTCGCAACAACTTCACATCCAATCAAGCAGGACAGTATCATATCAAAGGAACGAGACAGTGTCAAAGAACCGAAATCATCAGACAAACAACTCATAACAAAGTAGGAGATGAAGCGTGAAATTACTTGTTACACAAAAATAATTACACACTGCAGGAGAAAATCACTTCGTAATGAGTTTAGCATATTATAAGTCAGTGCCCTTTCTGTGTGATCACTCCGAGATGGATGATTTTCCTTTTCTTCATGTCAAAGAAGTTCAAACAGGGCTGTGAAGGCAGCACAGAAAGGACTCCAACCTTTAAGTCCTCGCTTCAAAATAAAAACTACTGATGGCACATGTACTGTACAATAGGGCCGTGAGATACCCCAAGACAGTTGTGTATAATCAGAAATTAAAAGCCCTGTAGTTCACCAAAGAGACAATGTAGTGTCATTTACATGCTGAAGTCTGTGATAATTATTGAATAGGGGTATCTTTTCACTTTGTCAGGCAGACTTTGACTGTGACTGTAGACAGTCTGATGATAAGGCATAACTATAAACCATGCATACTGTTGAAAAAAATTTGATCTTGACTGTTTTTTGTCACAGTGTACTGCCAGCTGATAAGCAGGTTCTCATCTACACAGTAATACAGTACAGTAATTTGAAGGGTTAACGATCCAGAGAATTGGTCCAATTCCTCTTATCGGTTCACTGATGCAAATCACAACTGTAAGTGGTTCAGCAATTAAGACAGGCAACAATGAACATGACACTTAGTGCCTGGAAAGTCCACAGTGGAGAGGGACAGACTGAAAGCAGAAACAAAAGCAAGCCTGAGCGTAGAATTGTGAATGTTAACACGAGCAACGTATCACATTTAAAACTTGGAGAGTTTACTCAGTGAGCAAAACAATAAGCCTGTAGTGTGTTACTGATTTGAAACGGGTGCATGAGGTGAACGCACAGTGGTTCGAGCAAAAGGACGCAAAGAGGACAGACTTTGAGACAAAGCTCTGTTGAAGGGACACTCAAGAGGAGGACTCGTCTTCATGCAGGTCCTCCAGCTCTCCTTCTCTGGGTCCCTCCCCCGTGCTGCTCTTTCTGAAAGAACAGATAACAGAGAAAGACAGAAGTCAAGATCAGAATTTCTTTGGATAGTTTGAAGCTCGACAGAAATCTAAAGGGTCACACTATGAAGCTTATGCGTCATTTCTCCAAATGCAGCGGGACAACCAGCTCTTTTTCCTTCTTGATGAATGTGAAAAACACAAAATGCTTTATCCATGTAACATTGCATTAAATGACAGCAGCAGGGAGATGACATAACTCTGAGGTGACAGCTGGGGAAAAGCTGCTCCATCAGTTTTCATGATGGGGAGAAGCAAGAGTTTGAGTCTAAGATGATGATGGGCACTGTGGCTGGTAGATGTTAAGACAGACAGCGAGCCAGACTGTATTGCACAAAGTGTTACCTGAGTGAGGGGTGAAGTTTTAAAGAGGGCCGGAAGGGCCACGAGTCCCTGCAGCAGAGTGGGAGAAAGGATGGAAAAGTCAGAGGTGAGAGGGCGAAGGTCACCTCAGGAGGTCAAAAACACGGTCGCTGGTGGAGATGACATCCCGACTATATACTCCACCTCCTCCAAATGAAGGTGTTGTGTGTCATTCTTTACATTTCAGTGTTGAGATGACCAGTCAGCAGTGGTAAGTGTGATACCTGAAAAAATGCTTAAAGCTACAATATGCTACTTTTGGAGATCAAACTAGCTGTAGCATGACCCCTGAAGTCAACCCATAAACATTTATTTAACATTTGAAAAATGTTACATACTGTGGCTTTAGGTTCATGAGGTTCTGCTTCAGAAATGTGATAAATTTGTCTGTTTTCCTCTTTCCTAACAATGGAAAGTGAATATTTAGCAATTTTAGACTCAGAAAAAAACATTTAAAATGTCATTGTTCTTAGACATTCTTAAAAAAAACTGAAACCTTTAGCTGCAGTTAGGTTTTGAACTAAAGACTCTGAAAGGCTGCTTATGTTCTTTGCTCCTATATGAGTAAATTAGTAATGTCTCAAAATCTAAATGGCTACAATTCTGCTGTTTACAGTCTTATGTTTCAAGTTGAGATGAGCCAATCCTCAGTATCTATACAGACATTCTGGTTCATGGCATCATGCAAACCATGTTGTTGTGAGTCCTAGCTGAAAGATCCTGTTTTATCAGTTGGGGGCAGTATTGCTTCAAACCACATGTCAGCTGAAAAAACACATTTACCTTAGATAACAGCTCTGACAGCCTAGAGTCTAACAGGGGAAGCCTTGACCTAAATAGAGAAGAAATCATCTAAAACCTCTGAAAAAATTGAGATTAGTCTGCTCCACATTCAGCACAGTGGTTCATCTTCACGACAAAGTCTGCTGGACACATAACACAGATCTCTGTCCCAAGGGCACCTGCCGCACAGCTGGAAACAGCTATAGATGCTTTAATCTGCCCTTGGCTGTATATGTTGAAAATTGCATGATGGGAAAGAGTGACTGGCTCATTTCCTCAGTGACGCTTTCAATCCATGTAAATAGAAAATCCAAGGACAGCCTGAGGCACCGGATCTGTACCATTCTTTGTCACTCTGAACCCTCCTAACTTTAAAAGCTGAAAGCAACACACAAAGAAACACTTAAAAAAGATGTAAGCTCCAATGCATACAATGAAAGAACGAAATATGGTGCTATGGCAACACAAAACTGCAGTGGCTGCTGCAGGAGTCAGTGCTAGTTAACCTGATACAGCAGAAAGGTGTGAAGTACCAATTTATGTCAGACTCTCAGGCAATGCCGACAACAGAATTAAACCTCTGTGGTTTTATTTATGTGTTTTTGCATCGTGGATATATGTAAGGGAGGTCTGGACATGCCAGGCTGCTGGATGGTGTGTGCTTACATGAGCAGGCTGCCTGGTGCAGACATGGACCTCTCCTCTCTCCTGCTTGGACACTCAAAAGGGTTACTGAAGGAGCGCTTCCTCAGCATGGCTTTTACCAAGATCTGAAACAATCATAAACAAAAAGGATAATTACCAACAAGTCCCATGTCAACTCTCTGAGCTTGAGACTGGTTCCTTGGATAAGGCCTCATAGCTCAGTGGTTAGAACAGTGGTCATGTCAGCTGACATGAGGTGTATAATAACGAAGTTTTGGAAACACTCTATAGGTTCTGCATACAGATTCACCTCTGTGCATGCCTCCATGTTAGTGTAAAAGCATTTATTGAACCACATAGTGGCAAGTTTGGTTTCCCGCATGCAGGTAAGTGGTTCTTTTGTCACTTCCCTGAATTCCCCATAATGATTTACATGAATAATCCCTATAACTACAGTACAGGTTGAACTTTACTGTTGTGTAAAGACTGCTTTATACAGTGGGCAGACAAGAGGAAGGCTTTGCAGGAATAAACACTAGTAAAACTAGGGCTTTAATGTTATTAGAATTTCAAGTTGAAAAATGATTAGAGGCAGCCTTGTGACTCTCTGAGTGCCACTGAATGTGTCCATATAACACAAAAAAAGGACAGTCAATGGTTCTTACCACTGCAGAGAGACTGGGAACAAACTTGACTGAGTTCTGGATGTCCTCCTCCGTCACCTCAACCGCAAAGCAGTGCTCCTCCTCTAGAGGCAAGGGGTCAGTGCCTCCCTGTGTAACCCACTGGTCTACCTAAGTACATAGAGCGACACAGATAAGACATACAGCAGCTGCATAGCACTAAATCCAGTTTTTATGCCTCCTCCCTAGCGATAGCTGTGGCCAGAGTGATTATGTTTTTGGGTTTTCCATTTGTCCATCATAAGCTGATTAAAATATGAGTCTGGACAGCAGGCAAATAACTTGATCAGGTGGTGAAGGGCTACAACCACACCACCCTAAACCCTCTAACTATACTCATAATTATATTTTAATCATGGATTTGGTGTTCTTGTGATCTATTTACAGCACTGGTGCAGTTTAGCTGTGAATTACACGACATAAACTACAAAGCCCATGTTTATTATAATTTTTGCTGAAAATAAGAAAACCATTTTGAATATCTCCAATCTCAAATATCTGTGGACATTCACGTTCACACTGGTAGGCTCGGGCATCCAGGCCTTCCAAGATAAAAAAAAAAAGAAAAACTCTTGGGTTGGAGACTCTGACTCAAAACACAATCAATCATCAGTTATTAACATAATAAATTATATTGTTGCGTCTGACGATATGTATTTCAAACAACCAGGAAATCAACTTTTTGTGAAGAAAGCGTTTGATTTTTAAGGGTTTTTCTGAACTGCTTCTTGCAACTTGTTTCAATTACAGATGTGTTTGTGTGTGTGTTTGCGCACAAGGACATGCATGACGAAGGAAAGTCTAATTATCTCTTGTTCCATAAACACAAACAGAGTCCCTGGTGAGAAAATGACTCAATGACACAATATTAGTTTGTGTCATGCAAACACGGTGGGAAGTGGTAATGTCATCTGTCCTTGTCTGGTCCTGGACCTCTGCGCACCTCTAATCTCTGTCATCCTAAACAATCAGTGACTAACTCCATGGTCTCTTACATCTTCTTTGTTGTCGACCTTACCTTGATTTCAGGGATGGTGATCCTAGTGTCTGGGTTCTTATCCAGCATCCGCAAGATCAGAGTCCGCAGTTCTTCACTGATATTAGGACTACAACAAACAAATGGTATAATAATGACACTGAACATACTGAATGTAAGATTTTGAGACTTTTTAAATCAGTACATGTTATGTTTTTTTTAAGGATACCATAAATATCACATAACAGACACAGGGGTCATGAAGAACAGACTGAAATCTGTAAGTACACACGCTCAGATTTAATTTGAAGACTTTTAGAGGCCATAAGAGGTAATCAAATATTCACTGTCTAGTTTTTCAATACCCACACACACACACAAAAAAACCCATCAAAAGGTTCTAACAGTGTTCATTATCTCACAGCTCCTGTGATTTAAAATCCTCAAGGCAGGTATCTAACTGCAGGTTCAACAGTAGCCTAAAACACCTCAGGTGTTAAGGATGTGGTTTAAGCAGCCATAATTTTTTCCATTGTCACTTAATAGCTTTTTAGAGGCGGTAGGAGACTAAGGTAAAAAGAAAAACAACAAACAAACAATATTCAATCAATTTAATCAATCATTTATAAAAGACGTTTCTTGTGAGTAAATAAAATATAGTACATTCTAGAGATTTGTCAAGCTGGAATTATTCTTACTGTTCATACTTGTCATGGATAGATCATTTCCTTACAATGCACGTGATGGGGTGGGGAGTCTAAATTAATCAAATGAAGCTGATATCCTCCAGAGATTAGGTGTTTTTAGTATTAGGTTTTAATATTAAGCCCTGTGTCAGACTGGTGACCTGTCCAGGGTGTACCCTGCCTCTCGCCCAATGACAGCTGAGATTGGGTTCAGCACTACCCTTAACAGGAAAAGCTGTTAGGATA
Organism: Sandelia bainsii; assembly: GCA_032362345.1. NCBI lineage: Eukaryota > Metazoa > Chordata > Actinopteri > Anabantiformes > Anabantidae > Sandelia > Sandelia bainsii. The sequence continues at coordinate 4,384,967 of JAUMHL010000006.1, read as the reverse complement.
ATGGATGGATTTAATCTTAGGTTAGGAAGCCTGGCTATTATTTTAAGACAGACTTGCAAAGCTCTCCTTTACGGTAAGTGTGACAAATGAAATAAAAAGATAGAAATGATGGTTTGAATAAGAAAAAGTAATAGATAGATTTTTCTTCCAATAGTAACAATAATGGATCAATAGTCCAAATAGATGGTGTTATTGATGAAGGGGCTGCTGAGTTCATGTGACCGAGCTTCTGGGGGTAATGTTAGTAACCACACTGATACGACATTTTGTTCTGGTAGGAATTAATGAGCTACTGTAAGTGAAGTCAATTATTTAAAGCAGTGAGATAAAACCTGTGACATCAATGATTTACATCATTTCTGTAGATGCAATGTCAGTGTCGCATTCCACTGACACAGAAAAGAGAAAGACAATTAGAAACAAACAGATGATTGCAGTAGAGGTCAGTGGTAGTAAAATGATTTTATGAGCCCTCAGCCACTGATCATGATGACGGTGGCAACATTAAATCCACTCCACCAACAGTACAACGGCCCTGTCGGAGCAGACTGTCAGCCTTATTTAACGACCAGGCTTCCTGCACCGCCGCGGAGTCTCTCGAGCCCGCTGGGGGAAGGACACTTATCATTAAACAACATGACACCCTGCACTGACACACAGGCTACCACAACTGCCACTCACAGCCCCTTCACTGTGTTTATACTCCATCTGTGTGTTCCTTCAGCCTTTTTCCTGGATTTTTATCTCCCGTTCTCTCTTTTTCTTTTCAGCATTATTCACCCAAAAACGATCTCCCAGTTTTTTTGTAACCTTTTGAGTAAAGGAAGATAAAGGAAGCACAGCAGCTTGTATGTGTACAGGCTGCTGATGCCTCCCGTTTACCTTTTCTTCTTTTCAGCGCATGGTTTTGATCACATGCAGGTGACATTTCCTCTGTGATACCCGGCACTGATTGCTGTGGCAAACTGTTTGTAATTTTGTGGGTGCAATTTGTAACTGGAAACGAGCATGAAATGGTTTTCTGACTGAGATGCGGATGCAACTACAGCTGTTGACAGGAGGCGGCTGAAGCATCACTGCTGTCTCTTTTAATAAAGTGGAGGAAAGGGAAGGAAGGACTTACGTTTCAGGAAACTCCACAGGCTTGGTTCTTATCTTGTTGTGCAAAGCCAATATGTACTCATCAATAAAGGGGCACTGCAGGTGGAGCAGAGGAACGAGAGTGAAAAACACAAGGAAGGGACCTTGAATTACTACTGTGCTACAGAGAAAATCTGTATCCCAGACGACAACCAAGTAAAATAACAACAGTTTCTCATTAAAATGAATGATGCCACTAGATGGCTGCAGTATCAAGCATAAAAAATAAAAAACTGGTGATAGATAGTGTTCTGACGGAAGTGCCAGTGGGTGCTGTTAACAAGCACTGGAGTCTGTGAAATGAACACTTATCCCTCACTTCACTGCTACTTTTTGTAGACCAGGTTTAGATAAGTGGCTAAGAAACAGAAAACGTGCAGACTTGCCTTCCCAAAGACAAAACAGTGGAGTGTAACTCCCATGGCCCACACGTCCAGTGCCTGTAAGAAAGTGGCCGTAGTGATGTTAAGAGCAACATAATGGCAAACAGACAATTAGAATCACGCTGAAACCATCCGAACACGTGCTTGCACAAACAAACACGCCTACCTAAATCAATACAGACAGCATACTGTGACTTACAAGACCTTGTAAGCTTTTTTTTTTGTGGAACGTCTACTATCAAAATACCTCAGAGAATACGTGTAATAAGAGAGCAGAGGCACTACAACTATCCATCAGGCTGTTTGTCTACTACTGCTGTATGACAACCATCTTCTAATGGCATGATGTACTACTGGGGACCGACAACTGAGGGTTAAGTGTCATATGAGTGTCAGATATTAAATATTTCACCACACCGAAATTCCCACACGTTGGTGAATAATAAACATGCAGCTCTCTGGAGTGGGGCTTGAATAAATTAAAATCAGGCAGAACTCAAGACCAATCAGAGAAAAAAGCAGAGCAAAGACTGAAAGTCTCTATGTATTTCCTGAAAGCACGAGGCAGCAGCAGGGTGAGGCACTTGAATGGCTTTTACATCCTCCTTGCTTTTTGCCTGCAATCAAATATTCTATTCTGGCCCCTCTTTATGCACAAGCAATGTCCTTCCTTGAGCAAATCCGTCAGCCTGCCTTTGGTGATTAACACTTGAGAAAGAAACATGACCAGTACTCAGAGTGTTAGATGTGAATAGGATGGGTGCAGAAAGGGGGTATTCTTTGTTGTTAATCGTTCATATTTCAGAAGGAAGGGTGGGTTCAAAAGCCTCAACAAGTCACTCATCCTGAAAAAAATATGCAGGAATTACAGAGTTCAATCTTTGTGATGAGGTATGCAAATAACTGATCACTGTTTGAGTGTAAAACAAACTTTCCCAGATCGATGCCACTTCTTTACTCTGCAAACTTGTGGTCGCTGTAGTGTCCTGGTTATTAATACCAGCTAAACACAGGGGAAAAGACAGACCATAGCAATCTGCTCCCTGGATTAACAGGCCAGCAAAGGTCTAAAAACTCATCTTGGTTTATTGGTTCTCCTTTTCAAATCATGAGGTTGAAGCTTGGGCTTGGACCTGCAGCTGCTGTAAGCACATCATGCACGCACACTGAATACCAGACTAGCACAAACAAAGCTCTTCACATTTCTATTTGAGTGTAGAGTTAACTTACTTTTCCACTGAAACTCTTGCGCTTATCTGACAGGGTCTCTGGTGCCATGAAGGCGGGAGTGCCAGCTGTGCTGGACAGCAAAGCGTCGTTGCCCTCAAACTGGTTACTGACTCCAAAGTCTGCTATCTTCACATGGCCATCGTCACCCAGTAACAAGTTAGAAGGCTTGATGTCCCGGTGGACAATCTTTTGGTAGTGCACTGAGGATGAAAAAGAGGAAGTCATTTATGTTTTAGAGCTAGTACAATAAAATTAGACAAACAATATCCTGATCTTTTTGTTAACTCCTTAGCAGCAGCTAGCGCTAAACACAGTCACCTAAATAAGTCTCATTGTCATCATCCTTTTGGGTCCACATCATGGAAACTGGGCTATTTATTGTTGATTCATCTGCATACTAATCATTACCTACGGCTGTTAGTCAAAGACTAAGTGCAGTAGAGTATAATTATAAATGACCATAAGAGAGAAATACTCAAACAAATGTGCTTTTGATTTTCAACCACTGTAGGTGACCAACCGTTCATCCTTTGGTCATCTTGTGTCCACTTATTTAATATGTAGCCTAATTTAAACACAAAAAAAAGCAGAATACAGTTTTCTTTCATTCTGATGAATAACTAAATAGTTTCAAAGCGATCTCCATTTTGTCAAAATAAAACATGTATGAGACAGAAACTACGATTGAGGCTGTTCAGAAATTATTGCTCTGACCTCAGTCTGATTGCTGCAGTGTAAAAATGATGTGAACACTGTGATCATTAAGGCGGCAAGTTAAGTTCATCTCTAAGTCATTCCACTTAATAGTTGTCTGCAGCTCAAGCCCCGAACACTTCACTGATTGGTTAAGTGGTGCCTTCTTGTCTGAGGAAGTCTCATTAAAACATGAGGCACCTGACTTATCGGGGGCCCTAGCAATTAACGTTAGCTCCAGTAATACTCAAATTAAAAACATGTCAGTGACCTACAGTACAGAATGACTACAGATATTTATAATTCAGGATAATTTAGGATTTTGAGTTAATCAAGATAAAGTTGTACAATGACTAATATGGAGTTTTCTTCTGTATCCTCTAAATGTTTAAAAACAATAATAATAAATGTAAATAATTAAAATAAATACTTATATGAATACATGATGTAAACGATAGCATATGTGTAACTATAACTGAGAAAATTAAAACTCAACATTATGTAAAATGTTAATTCAAGATTCTAATTTTCAAAATAAGAGTCTATATCTATAATGAATGTCATAAAAAAATAAATCTGTTATTATGAAAATGAATGATACAATGGCATTTCATAATAATAACAACCACTATTATAATTATAATTATTGTATAACAACAATTATTATCGTAATAATCATAATGACAATTGTTGGTTTATTTATAATTTTTACACAATGAAATACTGATGATTATTTCTTTTCACAATCAAAATATTCATTTTATATGGGACTTTAGTCCCATAGTTTTTGACTGACTTAGCTCTCTTCAAAATGGTGCCTTCATACTGCACTGTTTATATGAATATACTCCTCATGCAGAGTCCATGGATGCATTTTTCAAGAGGGTCAGCAATAAAAGCCAAGTGGTTAGAAAATTGCTTTTCTACCAGACAAGCATAGCCCTACTGAAGTGCCCTTCAGCAGGACATGTAGCCAAGCCGCAACCATGACCTATGAATCAAAGTGTAATGTAAGTGCAATCACCTCAAAAATAATGTAGAAATAGAGGAAGTGATTACTGAGTGACTAGCCTTATTTTCAAGCTCGGCCTCAAAGCTCAGAAAGAGGTATGATTAATCACTAACCATCAGGTTATAGCCTGGTGAAATAGATCCAGTACAGAGAATGAGGACAAAGCTTGAGAAAAAAACATCTGACTGAACAGAGGCTTGATACTGATGAGGTGGACAGCAGGCAACTGAAGACGCACCCCAGGCGGCATGAACACTTTGTTCCATAAGATAGAAAAGAAAAAACTGTCATATCATAACAAGAGCAGTAAGAGAGAATACTGTAGGAATGACACAACATGTTTCTGCTGTAGTATTTTAAATATCATAATAGGTATCATGAGGCGGTAAACAGTATCTTCAGAAAGGGAAAATCCAACGCAATTTCAAAATGCCTCAAAAACCCCTTTATGATGCTGCCATATGCAGGATACTTACAGTATTCTATGCCCAGGATGACGTCTCTGAAGTATAACCTCGCCTGCCCCTCTGACAAAGAACTGTCTGTAGGCACTTCCATCACTGGACTGTAAATTGACGCAAGCAGACAGGCAATGTAGAAAGGAAACGGATACACAGACGGCAGACAAATCCAAAGATTATGTGAATCAGTGTTTCACTGTTAGCACTGGAATTAAACTCCAAATGTGAAGACAACGAAACAAGATACTAAACTAAACTAAACTAAACAGAAATATTGCAGTAAAGACCAAATTTATTTAGATTCCAAACTACAAAAAGCTTCATAATGTTCATACATTCATAATGTACATGAATTAACTAACTAAAACTAAAGGACTCTAGAAAGAAGAACAATTCCATCTTTCATTATGCATCAATGTTTATATTAACATTTTGTGACTCTGTAGTTCAGCCCTCTGGTTTGATTATGCTTCAAAGCTTAAAAAAGTCCTTGCAACTAATTGAACTGTACATTATGAATTCAAGCAAACGGTAACATTTAAAGCAGAGACCAAAGATCTGAGAAGATGTCATGAGAACAGCATGTGCTGAACAAGCAGGATCTGCTCCAACCACAGCCAGATTAACCTCCCAGTGGGCCCTGGGGCGAAAATATGTTGTTGGGCTTCACTACAGCACTTTCTCGTACTTTAAATTGCTGAAATAAATTGTTCTTATAGTTCTTATATGACTATAACTCATTATCTCTTGTGTTGGCGCTGTGTTTTTGAAACTTTACAATGAGTTGAGATAAAAAAAAAATTAAATGAGATTATTAAATCAATAGCCCCTATGACAACCTGTTGCTGGAAGTGTGGATTCTCTGTTGGAGTCAGCCTCCCAAGTGTTATAGATAGTCTCCCAAGAATCTAAGACACACAATTATTCATTTTGCAACATTTTAATTGGATTCTTGGCCAAACTGCAGATGTAACAACAATGCAGACTGACGCTGTGGACCAGTCAAACACAGAGCAGAGCTATATGAAAACTGTTTTTCTTGGGTACGGTTAAAAATGGCCATACTTTGATGGTTTAGTAGCACATCCCAGCAAATTTAGCATCACACGTTAGTGCGGTTAGTGATGTTAAGTCGTAAAGTTAAAACTACATTAGTATGATACAGGTAATACATGAGCTTCCAGTTAATTAAATGGTTAATTAAAGGGACTGAAGGGTTGACTATTTGTATTCATTAGACAGAAAGGACTAGGAAACTGCCCTTCAGCAGCCAACATCCTTTGCTTGCTCACACACAGCCACTTGTTTTAGGTCATTATAGCTCCCAGGCCACAACTCAAACCTGTCAGACAGTTGACCATAGCAGTTAACTATTGCAGCTATTGCATCTTCTAGCTAATGCTACAGTAGCTTGTGGCCTTGGTGTGAGCAGAAGCAACTAAAAGCAACAAAGGTCTAGAGCGGTGAGGGAATCACACCCACAAGTGTTATTGGATCCCTCTGATTGTTGACAGAGCAGTGTCTATTATATTTTAGTATTCCTCCTATGTGTTTTAATGCTCTGTTCTCAGTAAAATTCAGCTCATTTATCAAATGAATTATCTTTACATAGTGTCTGTGCCGTGACTATTTTTGAGTAAACTTTATCTATTCTATTAACTACAGAAAAATAGCTGAACTAAAATATATTTATTTTTTTTGGGGAAGTTTGGAAAGAGTAAACACATCAAACTGGTCGTTTCTTGTACAGTATGTCTCAGAAATGTATATGACTTAGTCTGTTGTATTACAGGAATTTACTAAATGATACTAACAAGAATTAATCATAGCATATGGTTATAAAACATAAATGAATGAATGTTAATGTCTAAATTTTGCTGGATTTCTTGGAATATGATGCATGTTAATGTTAACCAACTAATATTATTACACAAATAAAAACAATTAATAAACAAAATAAGTGCTACTGTTGTTGCAAATCATTTTTACTCAGTTTAATCATGTCTTATGTAATGCATATATTGACTTTAATAAAGTTGCCTTAATTTCCTTTGCTTTTTCATGTAGGTGTTAAATGTGCTGGGTTTTCCCAAATTCAAATAGCACATAGATGTTTTACATTCATGACACAAATAACTGAAAGAAATAAGCAAATTCTCACATTTGAGAAGCTGGAATAAACTACTGTTCAGAATATTTGCCAGATAAATGACTTAAATAATTAAACATTTATGAAAAGTGTCTGTGGCTCGACTAATAGATCAACAATTGCAAGGCAGAACCCATTTCAGCCTATGTATAAGTTATAGGGGCGTTATTTTTCACAGAACTGAATTAGCAATAAATATAGATCATAGTACTAATACTAGTCACTAATGTCTTACTTTTGCAACACTACAAATATTAGTACTGTTTATTAGATATAGCATAATCAGTTATTGCCATGGCAATTTCAGTAGAAGCTGTGGTGTAGTAGTACTACCACTCTCATTTCCACATCTTGTATTAAAAAAGCTGTAACCTGCTTATTGTTTTTATGATTGGTAGACAATATTAGCAGCTATGTTATCAGAGAACAAACTGTTTCTCTCATTATTAATAAGCTCACAAACAGTAATTAGAACACACAGTGTCTGGCTACATAACTTATTTATGCATATATGTGAAATAATACCAGCTCTGCCCTCCCACCTCCGTTCGCTTAAAATAACCAAAGGTCTCAGGTTATAGATCATCACAAATTTCAGTGTTGTGGGATGGAACAGCTCATGCATCAGGATGTGAAACACTTACAGGGCTGACTGCTGCTGGTAATAACTGTGAAAACCTAAGAACATTATGAATCCTTTTGAAGCCTGAAATGGAACAAACACTCAGACTGTCAGCTTGGAGTAATGAAGGAGAACACTGCAGAGACCCAGGGATGGAGGGATGAAGAAATGAGAAGGTGAAGGTAGAGGAACAGAGGGGACAAGCCTTAAATTATATAAAAAAAAAAAAGAAAAGACAGGTTCTCTATACTCACCCCTTACGCATCAGCTCAAACACTGTCAGGGGAAAAGAGAGGGACAGGAAATGGGAACACATAAGAGCAAACTGTTAATTCATTCATTCATTTATTCATTCCGCTGGCTTGACCACTGCTGCCACTGAGGCAACACCCCAGCATCACATTATTCATCGTCAAGAGCATTAAATTAGCTGAATGCGCCACATTAAGCATATAAAGAGTTTGATGTTTCACATGAATAGGTGTCCTAACTGTGACCTGGCAGTGCTGATGGAACATCTCTGCATAATGCGCGAGCCCCGAGGTGACGCCAAAGATGATCTGAATTTATGAATAAGTTATACGAACACTTGTGGTTGGCATGCTGTATGTGTTAAGTGCCAAAGGCAGAGAGAAGGCAAAGGCAGGGGGAAAGAATTGGACAAAGAATTTATGGTCTGCCTACCCATGTGAAGGTTGTCCTCTGCAGGATCATCCAGCACCTGCAACATTAACATAATCATCATGAAAAGAGATTATCCAGTTCAAAAGCTGGTGATTCTCACTATAGAACAATGCACACACATACACACACTCCTCTTTTCCCTATAGTATATGACACTTCACAGGAACATTTAAAACACTTGCATTAGGGACTTGCTAGGGAGCTGTCTTTCCTTCACTAGGGGTTGCCCTTGATATATTAAAAGCTGGTTGCAAATGATCTTGTGGCCTTTTCTTTGCTGCTTTTCTGAAAGCTGCTTGCAATTCCCAGCACTTAGAACATCGTTGCTGAAACACTGGCTTTGTACAGTTTGTGGAAATAATAATAATTCCTATTATTCTGTTCAGTATTGAATTACTGATTTAAGTGCAAGATAATACTACCTGGCACAAGTACTCCTCCAGGAAAACCTTGGCAAGTAGCCAGGAGGAGCCAGGAATCGAACCACTGACCCTGGGATTAGAAGGTAACTGCTCTATCAACTGAGCTACTCCCACCCCTAGTTACTTACCATGTCTAAACGCAGGCACTGAGTTTTGGCAAGAAAGAGAAATGTATGCAACATAAGAAGAACAAATCTACATAATCTAAATCTAAAGATCATCTAAATATTAAAATATCATCTGTGATGAGTAATGAGACAGTGTACCAGTAGTGTGCTGCTAAATTTGTGGAGTACACCCCCCCCACAAGTTAACATTATGCTTCAATGGAACTGTTTTCATATATGTTAAATTAGATTAACACAAACCAGTTGGAATAGAGCTTTTGTGGACCATAGACTTCTGGGGCAGTGGACATTGGCCATTTTGCCTAGTCCATAATCCAGACTGAAAACTACTCTTTTGCTTCTGCAAAGCATGGGGCCATGGAACAGCTCACAGGTCCCACAAACCATGGGACACACAGTCCGTCCAGATAAACCTGGTCAATTTTAATTATTACAGTGAAGGCAAACATGAGCCAAGGACACAGTACAGGATAATCAAATCATGTCAGCAAATCATGTCTCTGGCAAAAGGAACGCTGTTTAGTGACGTCGGTTTTATCAGACCATGGAGGAGTCATCAGGTGAATAGTTTCTCAACCTGCTTTGTTTTCTGCATTGCACATCTAACAAAAAGCTATAAAGAATAAATGAAAAGTGCAAACCACTAGCAGCCTAGCCATTTTATTTGTAGACGTTGACTAATGTAGGGGCTAATAAAGTTTGCATTAAAAGCATATCTGGATTTAAGGAGAAATTACAGAAATTGAGCTTGGATTTTAATAAAAGCGTCTGCTCACATAACAACTGCACGCCTTGGCGAGTGTGGGGTCGCATTTACTGTTGCCTGCCAACCATCTGTGACAAATGACCATATCACTTTCATCAGTTTTAATCTGTTCCACTCGGCGTGGGCTTTAATGTTTCAAAACGAGAGAAAAAGTCTATTCATAATTAGATGGACTGGGCTGCAGTCTCATAGGAATCAGTTGGATACCCATAATGAATGTGATCCTGACCCGAGCACAGCCCATTTTAAATGGATGAACAGAGAGAGATAGAGATGGAGAGCAGGTTTCCCCCATTGCACACATATGCCCATTATAAGAGCGAGGGAGGACAAAGAAGGGGAAAGAGGAGTGTGTGTATGTGTTTCTTCTCTGCTGTGGTGAGCACACATGAGCCCAAGGACTCCACGTTTTATTTTAAAACTCTGTATTTCTGGCACACTCTATGTCCGAGCAAGCCTACTGACTGACTCCCTCAGCTTAACCCCCGACCACAGTGACGGTGCCCCCGCCATCTGGCCAAGATTGAAGAACACTCTGATGATATCACAAGGGAGCGGCGGGCGGGCGGGCATCTAGACTCATGTCTTCAAAATCTGCTATCATATTTCATAAGCAACCGCCTCTGTGGAAGCTGAAAGTCTATCCATCCTCAAAATTTTCCGGTTCAGTATTCGAGCATTGGCTGTTGTGAATCCAGGAATCCATTTACAGAGTGGAGGTTGTAGGTTTTCCAGGTTACATCACATAAATATCATAAAGTGTGATAGATGTGCTGGAGGGTAAAACTATCTCATATTTCTTGCTGCCATTTTGCATCTCTAAGGGCTTGTTCTGCATCTCCTTGTGGTCATTTTGTGCCTTTCTATACTCATACTTTACCTTGTGAGGTTGTTTTGTGTCAGATAGTAGCAATTTTGCGGTGCTCTCTTGTTATGCACATCTTTGTGGATGTTTTATGTGTCTTTAGTTGTTTACTTCATTTTGCCTCTCGTGTAGTCATTTTGTGTGTCTTTGTTGCTTGAAATATTAACATCAATGACACTAACAAGCCAACTATCTACCACCTTCCTCAATATTAAAATACAACATATTCTCTCTTTTCTAGACCATAAGCACACACAAATGCAATCTCCAGCTGACAATATGTATATGTCTTAAAATAAGTTTCTTGCCATAAGGATCCTTTAACCTGCCCAAATTCTGTCACCTGACCCTACTGTAACTCATTTGACCAAACTCCTTCATTGAATCCTTTTGAATGCCTAACAGCAGTAGGATTGTCAGTAGGTTTCTAAATGCAAATACAGAAACAATTTACTGAGACACTCTCACCTCCACCAGCTTGACAATGTTGATGTGGTCCAGTTTTTTAAGGATGGCAATCTCTTGGTAGACCCTCTCCAGGGGTCCTAAGATTTTGGGCTGCTCTCCTTGGGCTGCCTTAGGTCCTCTTGGGGGTGGACGACCTGCAGACCACAACACAAACCGCACACAACTTTAGATACAGACTTTTCCCACTGTGTGTCTACTGTTTTAAAGTCTGAGCAACAAGAAAATTGCAAGAACAAAACTGTTCATTAGTTTCCTTCATATAGATTTTTTTAGGCAAAAGATACAGTGTCAGACACACTGCTCTGACATGAGCTAACATCAGCCAGTTGAAAATGATTATTCTCAGCATCAGGGAGACAGAAAAGTAATTTGAACCCTGTTTTAAAAGAGTGTCTGGCAAACAGAGGATTAATGGGCTGACATCGACACAGTCTGGCTCTGGAGGGAGCCTTCTTGAGTTTGAGTGGTTTGAAAGAACTGGGCATTGAAGAGGCAGGACTGGTCTAATGAAAGACACCACTGAGTTGCATCATTGGTAATGTTAATGGAACTTGACCCATTAACATAAGAGATTAAAGGTTGGGATCTTGCTGCCTCTCTGCCTGGTTGTTCTATTTCCACGTGTCAGGACAAAATATACATACGCTGAATCTGATAATGACTATCTGTGCTAGACTGGTGAAAAATGTCTCATTTTAACAAGTAACCAAACATAATTTTCTTTTGTCAAGGTACTGCCACAACCCTTTGTCCTCCTTGTGCTCTCTGAAAGCAATATGTGAAATATAAAAAACTAAACAAATGCATAACAAGCTGTGTTACGCAAATGCTTGTGTTCATGTGGTTTTGCAGCAGACCATTTTTTACAAACTTTAGAATTAACCAGTTATTATGATCAGGGATAATATCACTATGGAAACATTCAAAACATGATAAGGTAAAAAAAAAAAAGAAAGGGGAGAAAAATAACACTTCAAGAAAGAAAAATCGTACATTTACCATACCAAACCTTGTTACAGAAGCAGCAGTATTCCTCAGCCCCTTACTTTCGCTATTTGTCCATCATGTTGGAGGGTTTTGTAACTGCTGTTCTTGTTCCCCAGGAAAATGTATTTTTGTCGCTTGGCATTTGTTCAAATAATTTTGAAATGCACCTACAATCTGGTGCAGATATTTTCTCTTCGTTGGAACTCTGTTAGTTGTTTTATGCGCACACACACACACATCAACGTGCCACTACTGCCAGATATCTTTTGTGACTGACAAATGTTTTTCACTGACATTCAACCTAACGTGACACACATTAATATTATCCATCCATTCTTCCATCCATTATCCTAACCGCTTGTCCTCTTAAGGGGCGCGGAAGTGCAGGTCACCAGTCTATCACAGGGCTGACATACAGAGACTGACAAACATTCACACTCACACCTATGGGTAATTTAGAGTTAATTTAGAATTAACCTAACGTGCATGTCTTTGGATGGTGGGACGAAGCCAGAGTACCTGGAGAAAACATGCAAACTCCATCAGAAAGGTACCTGGCTGACCTGTGGATTCAAACCTGGGTTCTTTATGCTGTGAGGTGACAGTGCTAAGCACTACACCACCATGCTGCCCTGTTTGTAATTATGATTATGTAAATTCAGAGGTATGTTTACTGAAGACATTTAGGTTAAAGATCAAAAGATGAATGTGAGACAGTTCGTCTGTCAGGTTAGAATAGAATAGAATACAGTAGAATAGAATAGAACAGAATAGGACTTACGTGGAAAACCACACTGCTTCATTAACTTCTTCTTGGACACCACCTTCATGGCCTAGGAAAGTGAAAAATTATTTATACAGACATACAGTGGTATCACATACTGTAAAGTTACTGTAAAGCATTCATTGTTATGTATTTATTTATTACCAAACATTTATAACTTATGTGAACTAAAACTAGATCTGTAAGCAGGTATATCAGCAGATGTGATTGTACATAAAATTTCAATTAAATTAAGAACTGCAGATAAAACCTTTAGCAGTGTTGTAACATGTACATACAGCAAAATAAGAAACATGAAGGTTTTAGTGTCAGTGGATTTGTCTTCAGTGTTGTTATCCTTTGTAAAAGGTCAGGGGAGTTTCTGAACAGATACATCTGAGGCCTCTATTGGTTTTTAAGGACAACTCTGTGTGTGTGTACGTGTGCTCGTGTGTGTGTGTGTGTGTGTTAGTTATGACAAATGACTTAAAGAGAAAGAGAGAGTGAACAAACCATAAGTAACGATGGCGTCTCATTACAAGGAAATGGTTGTGCAATGAAGAAGAGCAAATAATTAACATTCAGTCATCTCTCTAAAATACTAGAACCAGCATGTTGTCAGAATGTCAGTGTGATTTCACTGATCACTAATTCATGGGAAGGTGGAACATTTTCTACTACTGCAACACCACAAACAGTCTCTGTAGTTTCTTTTAAAACTGTGGTCGCCATGGCTATGACTGCACAGAACCCAGGTTTGGCAAGAAAGCAGATCCTCCCCTGTACACAGTTTCCATGGTGTACTGCCTGTGTGTGTGTGTGTGTGTGTGTGTGTGTGTGTGTGTGTGTGTGTGTGTGCGTGTATGCAGAATTGTGGGAGGGTAGTTAATGTGGGGAAATAAAGCATCTATTAAGCACAGAGTCATTAAATAGTTAAAAATCGTCTAGGAATACTGAATTATTATTGCAGCTTTTGGCTGCAGAGCTCGTCTCAATACAGGCACTTGACAAATACATTAATCATGGCCATACTCTGTTCAGAGTTCATTATAAAATCTGGGACTGATGGTGGGGCTCCAGCGAATAGCTTCCTTCCCAAAATCTAAATTCAAACTGTGGACGTAGGTGTGTGTGCGTCATCACAGTTTTACCCATAATAAAGGTATTCTACCAAATATGAAATTGGAAATGCTGTATTGTATTATATTGTATTGTTCTAGTGAATACAGTACTATAAACATTCCAGTTACATTCATGTTCCAAAGTCAGCACCCCCTCTTTTAATTCAGTGTTTTATTGTGTAAAAACATAATAAATATCATCTGATTGTAGTGGGTCTTAATATTTGTCAGGTGAGCAGATCAGGTGACTGATCTCTTTCGCTTTTGACAATAATATTTTTGTGTTGGTCGCAGTTTGAGCCGTCTATCGACCCAGCGGAGTACGCCAGGCTGAAGGCGGAAGTAGAACATCAACGGGTGCAGATCGACAAACTCATTCAAAAAAATGAGTCTCTCACCAACACCGTCCTTCAGCTCTCGGCAGCAGTCACCAGCCTCCAGACCCAGGCTTCTCGTCCCTCTGAGGATCCCCGGATCGCCTTGCCAGATAAGTGGAACGGGGTGGACGGCCGGCCGACGGTATGCTAGCCACCTAAGCCATGTTGTTTGAATGTCAACCGGGGAAATACTCCACGCCGAAATCCAAGGTGGCTATGTTAACTTCCCTACTGTCTGTCCCTAGCCGGCTTCACCTCCCCGCCGGCTGCCGTCGCCTCCCTCCACCTTGGGAGCGGCCACCCGCCCTGCAGCCAAAGAGCCCATGCAGCTCGGACGACTGACGCCGGAGGAGGGAGAACGCCGCTGGCGCGAGGGTCTCTGTGCTTACTGCGGGTCGACTCAACATCGCCGCCCGCAGTGCCCTCTGCGTCCGGGAAACGACGAGACCAGGTAAGCATCGGGGGAGCTTTACCTGGTCGGCTTAACACCATTCTGCCTTCTCGTTTCTTGCTCAGGGTAACTTTTCAGCTGGGACACCGACGGGTCGGGGTCGACGCGCTCCTGGATTAAGGGGCTGCGGAGAGCTTTATCGACCAGGGCTTAGCCTCTCGGCTGGGAATATCCCTGAAACCAGTCAGCCGGTTCAGTTCATGCCAGTCACTTCAGTCGACAGACATCATCTCCAACCTTTTCCCATTCAGCACCAGACCGAACGAGTCCAGATGTCCGTCGGCGTTCATTCAGAGCAGTTCCATTTTCTTGTCATCTCCGCTGCTTCGTCAACACTCAACACTCATCCTAGGCTTTCCTTGGCTCCGCCTACACGACCCGCAGATTTCGTGGTCAACTTGTACTATTCTCGGATGGGGACCAGAGTGTCATCGTCGCTGCTTGGTCCCCAGAACCGGCACGTGCTCCATAGAGTCCTCAGCCCCTGAACCCGCCGACCATTCCGCCACCTTATCGGGACCTCGTCGGAGCTTTCAGCAAGGAGGACGCCGTGAGCCTACCGCCTCATCGTGATTACGACATGGCCATCGACCTGCTGCCCGGCAGTTCGTTGTTGAGGTGGACGCGTCTGATGTGAGCGCAGGTGCGGTTCTCTCGCAGCGCGGCCCAGACGGGAAACTCCATCCGTGTTGCTTCTTCTCCAGGAAGTTCTCCCCCACTCAGCAGCGCTACGTGGTTGGGGACCGTGAGCTGCTGGGCATCAAGTGGGCTTTGGAGGAGTGGCAACACTGGCTCCAGGGGACTGTAGAGCCATTCCTAGTCTGGACCGATCATCAGAACCTCATCCACATTCAGCAAGCCAAGCAGCTGAATCCCCGGCAGGCAAGATGGGCTCTTTTCTGACACTCTCTCCCGTCAGTTCACCTCCTCTGCTCCTGGCCTGTCTCCCTTTGAGACCTGTTACGGCTATCAACCCCCCATTTTCTCTCACCAGGAGCCAGAGGTCGAAGTGCCTTCAGCCCAACAGCTGGTCCGTCGGTGCCGGCTGGCGTGGGTTCGGGCTCCGGCGGCCATTGCCCGGGCCAATTCGGACTATGTCCGACAGCAACGCCCCTTCCGGGACGGTCGTTCCAACCAGGTGACCCGGTTTGGCTGTCCACCAGGAACCTCCGTTTGCACACGGACTCTGCCAAGCTCTCCCCTCGCTTCATCGGGCCCTACTCTGTTGTCACCCGTATCAACCCGGTCACCTGTATCAACCCGGTCGCCTATCGGCTGCAACTCCTGTCTTCCATCAAGGTCCACCCCATGTTCCACACTTCACAACTCAAGCTTCATACCACCTCTCCGCTGGTCCCCCCCTCCGTGCCTCCGCCGCCCCAGATCATTGACGGTGGGCCGGCGTTCACCGTCAGGCGGATCCTGGACTCTCGCCCTCGAGCCGGGGGTTCCAATATTTTGTGGACTGGGAAGGCTATGGCCCTCCTGGATTCCCTCTCGCTTTGTCCTGGATCCGTCCCTCGTCTCGGACTTCCATCATCGCCGGCCCGACCGTCCTGGGCCGTCAGAAGCCGGCCCTAGAGCGGGGGGTCCTGTCAGGTGAGCAGATCAGGTGACTGTGAGGAAGGGCCAGGATTGGTTAGTGCAGGATATAAACAGGAAGCCCACTCACCTGCTCTCTGCTCAGACATTGTGTTTCTCCCATGTCCCGAGCTCCTGCT
>JAUMHL010000006.1:4335180-4368424 GCA_032362345.1 Sandelia bainsii | reverse complement strand
TCCGCTTACAGCGCTCGGGTGTTACAAGAGCAACGCGTGTGCTTTCCAACCCCTCTGCTCCTTCTCTGCATTTGGGTTGATCCCACACGCTACAAGGGCGTTCGCTTACACTGTGTCTGTGTATTGTACACGCCTGACAATATTAGGCAAATACAACCTTAAATGAACAACAACATAACTTTTTTCACTGTATCATTAATTTATTTAACAAATATGAAGTCAAAAAGAAAAAAAACATGTGGGCATTACTAAGTACCCCCTCACTGCTACCATGGGATTTAAAGGGGTAAGTTACAGGCAGGTGCTGCTGATCATCAGTCCTTGATGAATAGATAATCATCACCTCTATAAAAGCAGATTGCTGGTCTGGAGCATTCAGATGTTAACACAGTGCCAGAAGGGCTATAAAACTGTTTCCAAACTATTTGGAGTTCAACAATCCACAGCAAAAAAGAGTATTCACAAGTGGAAAGTCTTCAAGACAGTTGCCAATCTTCCCAGACGTGGACGCCCCAACACATTCGCCTCAAGGTCAGACCGTGCAATGCTCAGAGAAATACAAAAAGACCCAAGAGCTACATCTCAGACCCTACAGGCCTCACTGAGCATGGAAAATGTTCAGTCCATGACAGCACAATTAGAAGAAGACTGAATAAGTACAGTTTGTTTGGAAGGGCTGTCAGGAGAAAGCCTCTTCTGCCTAAAAAGAACATGAAAGCATGACTGAGGTTCACAAATCTGCACCTGAACAAACTACAAAACTCCTGGAACAATGTCCTATGGACAGATGAGACCAAAGGGGAGTTGTTTGGCCTCCATGCCCAGCACCATGTTTGGTGAAAACCAAACACAGCATTACAGCAGAAACACCTCTTACCAACCATCAAGCACGGCTGATGATTTTAAACTTGTTTTGCAGCCACAGGACCTGGACATCTTGCAGTCACTGAGTCGACCATGAACTCCTCTCTATGTTGTGGAGGTAAATGTGAGGCCATATGTCCGACAGCTGAAGTTTGGTCAAAATTGAGTCACATGACAATGATCTGAAGCACATCAGTAAATCTACATCACAATGGCTGAAAAATAAAAGAAGTAGGGATGAGCTAGTCAAAGTCCAGACCTCAACCAAATTGAAATCCTGTGATGGGACCTTAAGAGAACTGTGCAGAAGTAAAATGCTCAAAAACCTAAATGAACTAAAGCAATGTTTTAAAGACGAATGGGCCAAAAATCCTCAACAACAATGTGTGAGACTGCTAAAGTCATACAGGAAACAATTACTTCAAGTTATTGGTGCTAAAGGTGGATCTACAAGCTACTGAATCATAGGGGGAATTTGTTATGCCCACGTGTGTTTTCTTTTTCTTTTTGGCTTCATTTTTTGTTAAATAAATAATGGCATGTTGAAAAAAGTTATATGTTGTCATTCATCTGAGGTTCTATTTGCCTAAAATTAAGACTGGCTACTATTGGATGATTTTTATTATGTTTCTACACACAAAAGAACAACACAAGAGAATTAAAAGAAGGGGTACATGGCAGTAATTTGTCACAAATACAAGAGAAGAGCGATTGGTGTATGTGTTTACAGTGCAGCCAAACAAGGTCACATCCTGCTCCATCACTCCCTGCAGAATTTAAAACTGATCCACTGGCTGAAAATGATCCTGTCTTGTTTTGTTGACAGCTCTGTGATAAATACATCACAATTCCTGTGATTGTTTCACACCTTCTCACCTACTGAGCACTTTGAATGTGAAGCGGCGGCAGCAGGAAATGAGTCCTGTGGCTGTAGAGTAGTGAATGGTAAACAGTGAGGCTGATGTCAGTGAGATAAAATTACCAACAGCAGCACTACATTATAAGCTGCACTGCTTACAGTGAGTCGCTTGAGCTCAAAGGCTATTTTAATCCAGTGTGGGAATGGCGGACTCCGCCACTATTAGTAACGACTCCTCCTGACCACAGCATCACTACATGAGATTTGCCATGCAGAACTGTTGCATGTGTGTTTACTGGGTTTAAGCATCCACAGTCTTCTCTTGGAAGTGATTTGGAGAGACAGGCACTCATTAAGCAAATGAAAGCGACATAAAGTCTCTGCTCCTGTCTCTGAAAAGCGAGAAAGTGAGTGCTAATAATTAGCTCTTTAAATTTGTCTCTCCTCCAGTCTGAAATGAGTTGAGTGAGTGCTGCATGAATTAGGTTTACTTTAGCCCCCTGAGGATGATAAATGGCATCGTCACAATTGGACGCCTGCCAGTCAAGTTGTGAGCACGATAATTATACAACAGAAAATGCTGCAACAAACACATGCGTGATTCAAGGACCTTTAGTAATCTGCTGGAAATCTTTGGTTTCCAACACTCACTTGGACAAGATTTTTGTTTTAATACGCAACACTGGGAGGAATTAGTCATCATTTTATTTTTATCCTGAGATGGTCAAGTCAAAATCGGTGCTATTTTCATTCATCTTAAAACTGACCACTGCTGTTTCTCAACATAAATATTCATCAGTCTTTTATTTCCATTGTTGATGCCAAGACTGACAACTAACATACAGTAAGTAATGCAACTTAATGCAACACTCAGCAGCTTATTAAAACAGATTTACATAGAACTAAGGAAATACAGGTACAGGCCATCGTGTTTCTTGTTTGCCATTATCTTTCCTGTGTATGGTGCAGTCTCTGTGTGTGATGATATTTGTGCAGATGCTCAGTAAGCAAAAATGCAGTGAAGTATACAGTAAGAACACTTCCACACAATAAGAGACAAAGGCAGATCCGAAAAACCTTAATCTAGACACACGCACAACAGCAATGAAAGCTTACTATACTTATGGAGACACATAAATAAAGGGAGACAGATGGGAAGACAGATGAGGAGGTTTAAAAAAAACAAGTTGCATTGTGCATCTCCTAATCCAGATTTTTCATTTTCAAGAATCTCAGGCTTCACGCTGTGCAATTCTGACTAAGAGAAAATCTCTGAGGCCCCGTTTGCGCTCAAGCTGCAACACAGTCTCTGACAAAAAATGCTTATACACCACTAATGGAAAGGCAAGATCTACGTACCACAGGGAGGTGGTCAAAGCAGAAGATGATGTGATTCTGTCCAAATGTAGCAAAAATTCTAGTAAAATTCCCCAAAATAAGCCAAAAAAGTGGATGCACCTTTCCACTCAGTATGCAAATATTAGGGGAATATTAGGCAACAAAAACACCTTGTTAAAGGGTATCGCCGTAGTGTATAATAGATATAATAGGTTTGCATTCTTCTGAATGTCTGACCATCTGTGCAGGGTGGTGCTGTTTTCATTATTCCACTCCAGATGGAAAGTTTATGTAAGTGCTCCCTTGTTAGAACATTTCACTCATCTTATAGGCCTGGTCTGTGTCCCTACTTCAACTCCTCTTTTTGGTCACTAGCCAACTTCCCTCAGACCGACGAAGTTCTGTGGATGCAGAGTGAAACGTATCTACCCTACAAGAAAGAAGTCCAGTTGCCATGACTCAACTTTAATTCAACTCCTCTTGTTTGCCATTTTACACATTTATAAGCTCACATTTTAAAACTGTGTCATGTTTAGCACTGAGCTTTCACATGCTCCAGTTCAAAAGTAGATCTTATATCCATCCAGAATCTGAGGCTTAAGTCAACATGAGTCATCCAAACACTCTCGCCATTGTTACTTTACAGAGCCGCTTAGTTATGTTAAAACATAAAGCTTACATTTGGAGGAGCTGAGGTTGTTGAGCATTTACAGGAAGAAATCAGCTTCATGCAAACACCTAAAATGACCTTACGTCAGCATGCTGGCTTTTATCCCGGTACTCTCTCGTGAGTTGACCTCAGACCAGCTGCCGCGTACACAAAGAAACAGCAGAACTGCTTTGAGGATACATAATAAAGTCTTGGGTGCACCATAAGTGGCACCCGGAGGCTCTTTTCATTTCCAAGCTTCCTTTAACTGAGCCAACTGTTGCAATTTTTAGGCGATGGAGAGCTAAACAAGAAGGTGAAATTGAACGAAAAAAAATCAATAGCACTAGTTAAAGCCTGCAGAACTCCTCTGTCTAGACAATAGTGATGGAAAACTCAAAGAAGTGCAGTGGCTGTGTGGCACAGGGACAGCACCTCACACTGCAAAGTGATTGCTCTGACTTACATAATGTTTGTC
Organism: Sandelia bainsii; assembly: GCA_032362345.1. Classification (NCBI taxonomy): domain Eukaryota; kingdom Metazoa; phylum Chordata; class Actinopteri; order Anabantiformes; family Anabantidae; genus Sandelia; species Sandelia bainsii. The sequence continues at coordinate 4,364,236 of JAUMHL010000006.1, read as the reverse complement.
ATCATCCTCGTTGTAGGCAAGTTTGACCACACCGTAGGAGCCCTGCAATACAGCAACAAACATATTTATTATCATCATGGATTTGTTCACAGGACATATAATTTAATGAGAATTCCATCCTATACTGAAATCTTGTCATTCATCTCCACCTTTGTAAAACTGTAAAACATTCTATATTACTGATTATCAAACAAAACATGTTGTTTTCTATTTCCCTGTTTCTAAATGCCAATTTTGGGTTTGTCATTTAACCCCCCTTAAAGGTACAAAACTCTATAAATATAAATACTTAGCGGCATAAATATATAATATAGTAAATTTGACCACATGACCAAATTCTCCCACAGAGAAAAAGGAGTAGCTATAAAATGGTGAGCATCGCAAACCCTGCAAACTGCCTCTTTTTATTATTTTAGAATTAGAACTATTCTGTTTAATATAATTTGGAAATGTAAAAAGAGCTACAAGTATCCAGAGGTGCAACTGGGGTAAGTCACATGCACTATGGCAAAAAAATTCAAAAGCATGAAGATGATCTGGGTAGGAATTGTTGAGCTTCTCTGCTTAAGAGGCAGAAGCCTAATGTCACATTATGAAAAGTGGCATTAAATTTAAAGTGCCATGAAATACAAGCTTACTGGGAAAATTCCAGTTGGACATAACAGCAGACTACTGAAAACTGAAATAAAAGTGTCTAATATAGGAAATTATTGAAGTCATATAAAACTGTGTTAAGGAATATAAAAAGATGAAATAACATTTTAGAAGTTGAGTTTTTGTAATTTCCTGAACAATTTCACAAATGATTGTTTCATATACTTAATCAGAAGAACTGGTGTTAGGATTCCTAAAGCATCACTTTGAAAACAGACGGCAGCACCATACTGACACAATGTTTTGAAGACAGCACAGTTCCCATTCAAAAACAACATTTGTATTTTTTGACAGCACAGAACGCTTCCTCCCACACACACATTGCCACAGGATGTGTGTTTACCATCATAGTCCTTTATCCTTTGGCATCCTCTGCCAAGTGCAAACAAGTACATAACTGCACGGAAAGTGGATCAAACATTTCACTTAAACTTTTTATAACTAATAAACATTACCTTTGACATCAAACTGCCAGCTGTGATCTCATGATTTATTTCTCCTCGGAGGACATTTTCTTATAGACATATAATTGTGGACTTTATTCGAATTCAATGGGAAAAGATTGAATTCTTCCAAACGTCACCTAACATCTCTACGTTGTCTAATATAAACAATAAAAACCATTTGACACCATTTCTTCAAGACTGAATATCTTAGGACAAGGGCAGGTCCTTCAAATACATATTCTAAAGACGTACATTTCTGCATGTTCCTGATCTCAAAGAGTGTTTCAGTGTTCGTCTCTGCTGCTGTTAAAAGTGTCAAGAGCACTTCAGTGGTTAAAAGCGTTGCTTTTTGAAATGCAAAACTTGAATTGATTTGGAGTGCTGACAGATTTCATAAGGGCACATGTTGCAGCTCAGTCTGTGTCTGTAAAGCTTTAAAAATGGCAACACTGATTCTTTCCTTCGAGACACAAGAGTGTGAATGATTTTGGTGCTCCTTTTCTCATTCAATAACTAAACTGAGCAGAGAGCCATTCTTTCTTTAGAAGAAGCTATTTTCCAAAAAAAAACAAAAAACACGTGAAATGGAAAAGGCAGAACTCACCTTTCCAATTTCACTCTTCAGCTTGTACTGGTTCAACTGGATACAATCCTGTGATGGGGGGGAAGACGAAGAGTGAGGACATAAGGAACTAAATCATCACTATAAACATGAAACTGTCATCATCTTAAACAAAAAGAAACAGAACTGCCTTTGGTAAAGGGACAAAATGTTCCCTCTGTGTGTGTGTGCGTTTGTTGAAAGCCATTTATTTCTGAGATGTAGGTAACGATGCAGTCTGTAGTTTCTGTTTACTGTCTGCAAATCCATTAGAGTGCTACTGCTTAAATGGCTGATTTGCAGTTCCATAGCAACCACCGCTTCAGCACGGAGTCAGCCAGGGGCACGGCAGAGGAGAGCAGACCACAGCAGGACAGAGAGGAGGGTGGAGAGAGAGAGAGAGAGAGAGAGAGAGAGAGAGAGAGAGAGAGAGAGAGAGAGAGAGAGAGAGGAGAGTTTGATGGTGGGGAGAATTTCACAGGGGACGGCTGAGGAGAGGATGCACAGAAAAGTCAATGAGCAGAAAGTGGGGGTGGGGGGGGATTTACTGTGAACCAGACTGGTGCCTGAGGCTTGATACTGGGACATGTTTACAGGATGTGAGGAGGTAGGAGAACACAGATGAAACACACCAGACTACTGTGGAAGGACTCAAAGTCCATAAACAACTCATGGCATAGGGCAGGACTTAGGTATTTTAGAAAATATGACATTACACAGAGTGTTTTATAACATGCTGGTTATGTAGCTTGTACTGAGTATAACTGCTGATACGGCAGCAGTGCGAGCAGGGTTGTGTACTGAAGAGTATGATGGTGTGAAGTACAGTGGGCAGGGATTATAACAAAGGATGAGACAGAAAAGAATATGGGGTTTTTATAGGTGAAGCAAACTGTGCATGTCAAAAAGAATCACTTTGATTGGCTGAAGAGAGATAAAGTAAAGAAAATAGGGCATTGAAGGATAAAAGGAGAGGCAAATGAGGAAAATCCAAAGAAAAGAGCGGTAGGAGGGATTGCCTGAAAGGACTTCCACTGGGTTCACAGTTTGCCAGCACATGCTCAGTGGGTACTGCACTGCAGTTAATAGCTCTGTCAGGGCTGATGGATAAAGCAGGCCACGCAGACAGCTTTAAACACATCTGCCACATGCACGCACACACACACACAAACAAACACACACACATAAATTAAACTCAAATTCTCCACTGGGCCACAATCATTCTTCACCGGGATTTTACTGTCACACTGTTGTGTTACATTAACAGTGCAGCTGCACTGTCTTCCCTCAGTGTGCGACACGCCCATCTCTCCTAGACTCATTACTCAACAACTAATCAATATCACTGCATATCAAACAGATCACTGCCACTGTGCCATTCAAAACCAATGATCGTACATTTCACTCTAATGATCAATAATGCAGATGCCCGCCTCAGGAAGTACATAATAAAAAAGGAACTTGTGTTTGATATTATTTAAAGGCCATTAGTGTAAAAATTATTTCCCTATTCTGTCATTGTGAAATCGATTTTGTTTGAATAACATAGTGACTGTGGAAAATTAGACCACTGCAGAGGAAGTTATATGTTCTGCAAAAGCCAGAAATGTGGCACGACAAAACAGCACAAAAGTAAACTAAAACTAAATGACACAATTTTTTTTAATGGGTAAAATCAAAGCAACGTGCAACCTTTGAGAGTCAAGTTAGTGATAGCACAAGATGGGAAATCAGTCCACTATGCTCCAGCAAACTGGCTACAATCCATCCAGCCATTCAGTTATTAGTCTTATGAAATTATAATAAATAACAATGCTGTAAGCAGAAAACATGACAAATCAACAACTGCTCTGCATTCTTTTCCACTGCCGTCTCAGCCAATGCTGTAATCGAAAGATACGGCACCTACTTTCCCTAGTGGCCACTCATAGTACTGCAAAAACATTTTCTACATAAAATGATAAAAAGAGACATACTGTATCTGTAAACCTTTCCCAGAGCATAGAAAAGTAATTTTTATTTTTGTTACATCGTCACAATATAAAAGTCTATGGACGGAGCAGGCCTGATCATACATAATGCTAGTGTCTGTGCCACACAAGCATGTTTCTGCTAAAAAAGAAACTAAAAGAGATATGCCCACTTCACATATAAACATACAGATTCTGTCCTGTGTGTACGTCTAGTATTAACTGCTGCAAGACAAGAATAGAGATAATCACATCATTTACTGTACTAATGTACTGTGAAGATGAACAGATAGTAACATTAATCATTGCTGAAGGCGTTGCCGAAAGTCTACTTCTGGCTTTAACTTGCAGTTAGTCAAAGGAAACTTTAAAAAAAAAAAAAAAAATAAAAGAAATAAAGTCAATTGCCAGAACCTGAACTTTAATAACGCTAACCTTAACACTCACAGTTAACACAGCCAGTTCACTTTTATATCAATTTCCAATATTTCCCAATAATATATAATATCTCACGAACAAAATAAATATTTTCAGGTTAATTAATTTTGATGGAAGAGCCTACAAAAAGTTGCCAGTTCTGAACCCAAAGTGGTGTTGGATGTAAATACAAGCAGAAGGGAGACTCATCTGTATGTGCCCACTCTCTGCACCCATCTGGCCACATTGGAATTAAGATTTTTGTCTTCATAATACGTCTTCCATTTGCTTGCTTTAAAGGATACTGTAGATTCAACATTTGTTCAAGTCCTGAACAACAATCACAGGCCCGTATGTGCATTTAAAGCATGTGTGATTGTCTAAAGTGATTCCAATACAGACCACTGATCTATTTCTGTGCAAAAAATGTAAAGCTCAGCCAAACATAACATGAGGCCTCAGCGGAGCACAGGAAGAACCATGAAAGCAACCAACAGTACTTTTAATATCCATATGAGCTGAACTATTTTAACAGATACTTGAAAAATAAAGGAGGAGTTATCCTTTGGGGATAAATCATAAAACAGAGGCATCATAGTGTTAAATTCATCCCAAAAAAATTCCTGCAGTGGGAGAAAATTAAGTCTACACCATGTGTAAAAAACTGTGTGAGGACAATAACAAATGCGATGAGAAAGTCAGGAGTGAAAACTTAAAGGAGAGTTTGATGCAACAAAAGGAGTAAGAGGATTCGGAGCAGTGGTTAAACCATTATATAAGCTATACACACACTATAAACTCAGATGACTCTGTACAAGACGTTGGAATGTTTTTGTCTTTATGGAAATATGCAAGTAAGTCATTCACATGCATTTTCCAATTGTGTCACCTACTGTAAATTAAGTTTTTTATGCTATACAGTTATAGTATATAGTGCATACTTGTATATATAGTTATACTTTTATTATATTCACAGACAAATATATGGACTCTTCCCCTTACCAGACTGTAGAGTGGGACAAACTGAAATTCCACAAAGGGCAAACAAAAAATACATCAGCTACAACTCAAACAACCCTCACTTCTCATTCCTCTCAGGCTTTAAGAAATGTCAGTCATTAGTGATGTTTGTGCAGTGTTGCTGTCTCTCCACCGTGTCATACTGCAGACTCAGTGAGAGCAGGGGAATACGAGCAACACGAGTCCTCTCTACGGTTCAGTGCAAGAGCTGCAACTCCATTTTCAGATAGGAAAGGACACAATGACAGGTCTGTGAGTGTGTGGCGGGAGTCTGTTGAATTCAGAGGGGTTCCGCATCCTGGCAGATGTCATGAATTTTTAATGTTCACTCTGAATTGAGAATTGAGAAAAAGTCAGAAGAAAATGGAAATGCAGGCCTCATCCATAGACAGAAGATATAGGCTATTCCTGCTAAATTTCATGGGTGATATTCCATGATTCCAAATGCATTCCCTGTGATACAAATAATGCTACTTCATAATTGAAAAGAAATACACAACTGTTTCCTGTTTTACATAAACAGTTGTGGTATATTCTGCACCACTCTGTCTGTGGGCTACACATCAAGCTACTTCTAGCAACTGGACAGAAGTGTGTAGGTTAAGGTGAGACTAGTGTACATACCTTTTCAAGCTTCCTTCTTCCTGTCATGTTCTCTACTGATCTCCTGCTTCTCTTTTTCGGTGACAATGAAGATACACTGTATATTGAGCTATAGTGTATGATGCTGCTATCGAGGCATGACAACTGCTCTCATAAGCACAACAGTGCTGTTTTTTCTCAGTTTGTGTCACTCCCTGCTATGGAGCCACCTGTCACACCAACTGCAACTCTGATTTTAGTTTTAGGCGCCAGATTCTGGTTATGGAAAATCTATATTTCGCATGCATTAATGTCATGTAAACAACTGAATGATTGTTCATTTGAATAAAATATGAATAAAAACATATTCCTCACCTGAGAGTCTGATATAGACACACGTTTAGACTCCACTGTGGGCCTGCGAGCCACACGAGGGGAGCTGTGCGTGTAGCCTCCAGATGACAGGTAAGTGCCTCTTTCCTGCAGCGACAGCTTCCTTCCAGTCAAGTGAGCCGCCAACGGGCGTGTCCTCTTGACCTGAGCCCCCTCCTGCTGGGCCCCGCCGTTCCTCACGCCGTTGGCAGCTGAGCTGTCCGAGTCTTTCGTCGTCATGACGGCCATGATGTCTGTGAGACTGCTGGTCTGTTTGTCAGAGTCAGCGTCCAGCCTCTCACAGCCGGGCTCGCCGCTCGTAGCCATGTTTGACGGGGAGGTGGCAGCAGCCCAGGAGCAGGTGGCAGGGAGAGTACTGGGGAGTGCCCACCAGCATCAAAGTGACCTGGGCCAGGCCGCGGACGCAATGTTCAGCGTCTCACCAGAGCTGGAAAAGCAGAAGAGAGAGGAGTGTGAGCTCTATAGCCACATTAGAATCAAGAGAAATATGTGGAGATTCTCAATCATGGCATTTACTAAAGTGCTATTTTTTGGCAGTTAGATTAACTTAAGGTTCTTAAAGGTGTTTCGCCTCTCATCTAAAAGGCTTCTTCACATCCAACTGGCTGGTGGGTAGTTTCAGGCATTTAACCTCATAAGAGTCATTAACATGCAACTTTAACAACCCTAAAGAAAGAAAAATGCCCAAACCTGTCCAGCAGTCAGACCTGAAGAAGATGAGAGGATGAGGGGTAAAACATCTTCAAGAACCTCAAACAAGTGGAGCTGCCAAATATTGCACTTGTAGGAATCATTTTAACAGTGATCTTGGTTTCAAAACCTTGTTAAATGAACTGGACTGGACTGACAGGTGTACAAATGTTTTCTGTTAACATGACATTAACATTCTAACATGCTCACAGTGACAATGTTCAGCAGGTATACAATTTTTCATAACATGGAGACGTGCCGTTGTTAATGTAGACAAAAAAAAAGTACTGCACTGCATCTTTCTGCATGTTTGTATGTGTTGGTCATCATCATCATCATCCACATCACAAGCAGTTTTTTTCTCATGCTGTTTGGTGTCTAAAATAAACATACAGATGTACTATGTAAAAAAAAAGAGAAATAGCAAAATCTGACTGTGTCCATACTGATAATCCAAATTAATGTAAAAAAAACCAAAACAGATCCAATTAAAACCTTCGACCTCTACTAAAGATCTTTGTCTCATTCCATCTTGAGACTTAATCAAGCAGAGGGAAAAAAAGCGAAATTGTCACCCCTCCCTGTGTGGGTGGTCTGGTGGGTCAAGTTACTGTACGTCAGGTATGTACCAGACATTTAGCAAGATTTGTTATTTGTGCTTTTCTTTTTTCATCTCTACAGAAAATCAAGTCAGTGATAAGAGAAAACCAAAGCTCTTTAGCACATCTGCTTCAGGTTTTGTTCTGCAGGTGGAAGAACACAGATACTGTATGCAAATAGAATCTAGCACGGCCATCCAAGAAAAGGGCACTTCAATCCCTAATCCTCAAACAGTATCCATCTGTGTAGCAGCAGGAATCAAGAGAAGGAGGTGTGGTGGTTGTTTTCAACTCAGAGGGGCCACCTGGGTGTGTTATATACGCCATGAAAAGACAGCCTGAAGTGAGATAATGGAGCCAAATAAAGAGTCAGTTATGTGGTTTTTAGATGGGAGGTGTTCATTAAATGGGCCATGTTATGCTATTTCAGAAATTGCCACTTAGGTAGAGCTTCATATTCGAAAATAACACTGTTCCACTTTGTCCAGGTGGGTCACAGCCCCTTAAGCCTGGAACACGCTTCCTGCAGAGGATCATGCTCGACCTTTTCTGCAAGTGAGCGCAAGCCGTCCACAAGAATTAGTTCATACTCGCGCTCATTCACATTAGTACTCTCTGACACTGTACTAGATGCTGTGGGTCAGTCTGCAGCAGCATCAAGGAGGATTGTCAGTGCATGTTGGAATGCGGCAGAGAAGTAAGTGGCTGTGTCTGGGTTCCCTCCGACCAACGAGCCAATCGCCAACAAGGACACACGCGCCAACTGTTTTTCAATGATAATGTGAACATGCTTTTACAGCGTAGACCACCTAAAAGTAAACTCTAGAGGCACACTGTGAGGAAAATACTAATGCACATGTGCCGCTTCATGCAGAAGCTGCTTTTCTCTTTTGGCTTATGCACCAGGCGAGCAGTTTTCATTCTGTACTCACAAAAGAATAATGGTTTGCCATGAATGTCTATTGAGCGTTGTATGTATGAGGAGGCAGGGAAACCGATTGCCCATCATGACACTCATCATTTGCCCACTTTCATTTGCATATTTTAGATGACTATTATTCAAACTATGTTAATTCAGAGTGCTGGAAAAACTATTTCACTGTGGCAAGAGGAAATGCATTGTTTGACTCCTGACTCATTTCAGCAGAAACAAAAAAGAACTGTCGTATTTTGTTAATTCTTTTCACAACTAGTGATTATCTGCCTCTTGAAACGGGTTTCTCTCCACTGCAGCAACATTAGACCCCCTCCATGTGTGAGCAATATCCTGGTAGATGTGGGGTGGGGGGGCAAGGGGAGCATCAGTGGTCTGGTTATTCATTTCAGCTGCACTTCTATTTATTTACAAAAGCAGATCACCACACATTGTCATTATTGAAGATCATTTTTATTGAGTGTATTTTTTTTGCCTTTCATATCAAACCATATTAGTTATCTCTGCCTGACACAGTGTTTATTCAAACATATGTTCTTTGCTTTTATCTGTGACATTGTGCTTCTTTATTGAGCAGGTGTGATGAGAAAGTTGGGATGTGAGAATTCTTGTGTGTAATTAGATCTTCTGGCCACGAAGAACAGTAGTGTAATGTAGGTGTGTCAGTGTGTGTGTGTTCATTTTTACTAGCTAAATCATTAGACACTTGACAAAGCAGTATGACTTTTTTGAATTTATTCTCCCTTTTTGTGGGTATTCATTGCATCAGTAGCCACTTAATTCTGTGTGTTGTTGTATGTGAATGTGTATGACATGTAGATTTTTAATAGAGAGAGAGATTCACATAGGAATAAGATGAAATTATAGTTATGTAATAATATATAAATTATATAGTATTATTCTGTTCTTAATAGAAGCAATTAAGAGGACAAAATTTCAATATTTCAAGCTCATTACTGTGCAACATCTTCTTTTTAATTAGGTAAATAAACAGAGGAAACATAAAACCAGCGACAACCTTGAGAACCACATCTGAATGAAGTGCTTTCAATAGCTGCCATCTTTTAGCTAGTTTATAAGGAAAAGAGACTCAGCACAGCCAATTACAGTAAGAGGAGAGAGTGGGCTGGAGAGGGTGAACAAATTAATCCATTTGCCTCCATTAGTAAACCATGTTCATCCTTAACCCGGCTTCTGTTTGTCTCTCCCATCGTTTCGTTGTGTGCAGACAGAAAATAGTGAAAAATAAAACTCCTTTATTTACTGGAAAGAAAGGCAGAGAGGTTCTGGAACAAACCTTACTAATGCACCCAAGGAAAATCATTCATCAAGTGGCTGTTAATTTATAGTGGTCTCGAGTATTTTGATGTTTATTTAGAAGTTTCTTTACCTCCTCTAACAAAGTGCAGGCACAGAATCTACAATTTTATATCACACAGAGGGCTGAAAGGCTTGTAGCCTGACCTCGCAGACATGCAGGGATCTCTGTTTTCTGAAAAATACTGCCTTTATCCACCTACAGTGCTGTGAAAAAGTATTTGCCCCCTTCCTGTTTTTTTTGTTTGTCTGATTTGTCACACTTGAATGATTCAGGTAATCAGACTAATTTTAATGTTAAACAAAAATAACCAGAGTAAATACAAAATGCAGTTTTGAAATCATGATTTCATTTATTACAGTGGTGAACCTTCCCAGGCGCAACAACAAATCATTCACGAGGTCATAACAAATACCAGAACAACGTCTAAAGGACTGCAGGTCTCATTTGCCTCAGTTAAGGTCAGTGTTCATGACTCAACAATAAGAAAGAGACAAAAATGGCAAACAAATGCAAAAATGATATCATCATTATGAAAAACTAACAGAGCATTTTATAAAAAGAACATCATCATCAACAGTCAAACATGGTGGTGGTAGTGTGATGGTCTGGGGTTGCTTTGCTGCTTTGGGACCTGAACGACTTGCTATGCTTGATGGAGCCACGAATTCTGCTCTCTACCAGAAACTCCTGAAGGAGAATGTCTGGCCATCAGTTTGTGACCTCAAGCTCAAGCGCACTCGGGTTATGCAGCAGGACAATGATCTGAAATAAAGTCCACCTCTGAATGGCAAAAAAAAAAAAAAATAGAATTAAGGTTTTGGAGTGGTCAGGTCAAAGTCCAGACTTAAATCCAACTGAGAAGCTGTGGCATGACCTTAAAAAGGCTGTTCATGCTCAAACCCTCCAATGTGGCTGAATTGAAACAATACTGCAAGGACGAGAGGGCCAAAATTCCTCCACAGTGATGTGAAAGACTCATTGCCAGTTATCGCAAACGCCTGATTGCAGTTGTTGCCGCCAAGGGTGGCACAAACATTTATTAGGTTTAGGGGGCAATTACTTTTTCACACAGGGCCAGGCACATTTGAACAGCTTTTTTCCCTTAATAAATAAAGTCATCATCTAAAAATGGCATTTTTTATTTGTGTGATATTAAAACATGTTTCATGATCTGAATCATTTAAGTGTTACAAAGATGCAACAAAATAAAAGAATCAGGAAGGGGGCAAATACTTTTTCACAGCACAATAACTGCAGCATAGACGGAGTTGAAAGCAGAGGGCATGGCGGTAAGCTGAAAGAATATGTTTCTCTTCCTTTGATGGGAGGCAGTGCATTTCTTCTTCTTTAGTCATCAACTGTGAAATTGAATATTTGAATTGAGACCTTGTTATGCAAGGTGGTAGGATCAAAGGCAATCAACTTTGATTGTTCACTGATTGCAATATGCTAGGAGGACAATATGCATTGCAACGATGTTAAACAAAAAAAAAAACGATGTTTAATGCAGGCAAAAAGAAAAAAAAACTGTGAAAGGTGTGGTGTGTGTCATGTTGTCAGGTTTTCTGTGATGTTCTGTGCGGTGAGATCAGAAGCATGTGCTCGTATGATGCTATTGACAAGCTGAACTCCTGAGGTGGAACAGAGCACAAATTGATGGACAACATACTGTGGCCACATGCCTACGATGATTCACCAGTTCGAATTAAACTTAGCAGGGATCAGACATGGTGCAATATCTGAAGGGAACCGCAGAACACTGCTGTACATTCACACCGTAATCATTTTGATATTGTGTGGTGACATAAAATTCCTTCAGCACTGCGGGAGACAGTCCAAACCTGCAGGGTGACCTCCTCTAGAGACGAGTATGGTGATGCAGAACAAGAAGGATGATTTGGTCGAGTTCCATCAAATGAATCTCAAAGATATCTACTTTCTAGTGTAACAGAAAACAAGGTCGCATGCAACGTGTGTGTTTGTGTAAAGTATGTGTGTGAATGCATGTGGAACATATAAACTGCTGACCTGCATGTTGCACCTGTTGAAAACATGTATCCACACTTACTAAATGTCAGTTAATCAAAAGAAATGAAACAGACTGTGTGTTATCACAGGGTTGAAAGTACAAGCATATGAGCTTTGATCCCTCCTGTGCCGTGATGATAGGCGGATCTCTGAATATAAGCTACTATCTGGGACTCTGCTGGGCGCCATATGTGTCGGTCCTGGTTACAAGTTGACTCCACTGCAGTGAATATGCACAGCTTTATCTCCACTGTTTTCTCCACAGCATTAAAAAAAATTCAGAGCAGATTAGGGACAAATGTCAGGAACGACTGTGTGTCAAATTACAGGGCACTGTAATCAAATTAATTACATTTAGACTATGAAATCCACTAAATAGACAATTTGAGCCCATTAGTTTCACAGTTTGACCAATAAAGATTTTTTTAAATGAGACCATCAGTACAGATATTGTTGTGCTGAAGCTGATAACAGATGAAATAAGCATCACAAACCTTCCCATATCCAATAACTTATTTTAAGCCAATTGCAAAATCCCATAACGTCAGCGCTGCTCATCAAGTTTTTGCAGTCTTTGCCAGATGAAAATTTAAGTGGTAATAAAAATCCCTTCTAATAAAACTATTTTAGGCAGTAAGCATCTTGATGAAGATGCTTACTGCAGAGTTTTACAGAATACAAACCATACTCACTGGCTATTTCCCCATGTTTAATAAAAGGCCACAATCAAGCCCAAACACATCCATCTAATTTCAAATCCCTCCAGCTCCACTCTCCCTGGACCCACAGGTTGATCGGGCCTTCTCTCCTGTCGTCTTCTCCCATCAGACTTCAACAAATGATAGATCACATTTAAAAAAGAGAGAAAGAAAGAAAAGAAACGCAGGTGAGGGAAGGATGAAAGGTCCAACAGGAACGTCAACTGGCTGCTCCTGACAGATGAGAGAGCAGGCCTAAGGAACAGCTTGGATTTGCATGGTTTATGTGTGCACGCATGCACACACCTGCCCACCCAAACGCACAACCCCACCTCACCCCCAAGCAGACACACACTTGATTTTGTTTTCTGAAAAAGGATTAAGGGAGACATTTCATCGCCCATATACACATGCACACTAGAAACAGCTTTTCCCCATGTTCCTTGTGTTGTTTCGCAAACAGTTGGCAGTGATTATGCCTCATCATCTTTGACTGGGTAAGCTTCATTCATATGGAGCAGAGTGTGCAGCCTTTTAAGGGCCTCTGATAACAGTGAGAGCATAGCAATCAGCTATTAACTGTGATCTCAGCCCTGTGCTAATGCTTATTAATATATTTAATGTTAAAGGCAACTTGTTCTCCGAGGCACAAACAGATGTAGAAAGACAAGTCAGTATCTAAAATGCCTGTCACTGGTAATCACTGCATCACACACCAGACTACAGCACCCAGAGCACAGTTCATTCAGTAAAAAGATCTTCCTCAAAGTGTCTTTTGACACTTTAATTAAAATTGAAACTCTACCATAGTTGCTTCACTTGCTCTTTCAGAGATTATTTCAGTATTAACATACTGAAACAAAAAGTGGCAAAAAGTGAAGTTGTGTTTATGGAACACATGTACAGTAGCTCTATTAAAATACATGTGTTTTAATAAAGTGTGATAAAAATGCTAAAACTGATAACATTTAGTATGTACACAAGAAAACACAATGGAAAAGTGCACCTCAACAGCAACTGCCACAGTTTAATTCTCAAAACAAAAACAGTTTAGGTCTTGGTTCATACAAAGATTCATATTTTATATAGCTGGTAATTAACAATTAAGTCTGACAGCACAGGAAGTTCACGTCCATCAACAAAATGTTGCTTTAAAAACACAGGAATTAACACCATAACAGCAATACTTTCCAGCAGACAACGCTTTCCTCTGCGCACTCATCACAGTCTAATCCCTGAAACTCATTAATTCAATCCACAGGATTAGCAGGCAGTTGTACGAGACACAACTTAACATGTTAAACACATTCTTGTGTAGCAGATCAATGTGAAGCGACTGAGAATACAGGCAGCTCTGCTCCGCAGGCCAGACACAGGGCCTATGAGCAGCGATAAATCTGACTGGACAGATATACACTCTTGGACAATCCCAAACAAATCCAGGGCCACCATATCTGAGGTTGGCTGCCTCATGCAATAATAAGCCCAGGATTACACTGGATAAAAGAGTGCGAACTGACAAGTTGGATGAGCCAATTATTTATTCTCTACTCACACTGACAATGTGTCTGCAGCTTCCAGCATGGCTGACCTTCCTGGAATATTCAGAAACCTAGCCTGACAAGTGATCATCCATCCCAGGATCACCCACACTCCAGGTAAAGGCTAATAACGGACCTGCAGATTGATGACGTAGAGGACTCATTATATTTTATGATGGGGCAGTCCTTGATGGTGGCTCCACCCTCTGTCCTTGTGACACCGCCCGGGCTGCCCAGCTGCTGAACCTGCTACTAGTTGATCGTCTATTTTTAGAAGGAGTCAGTATCACTGGGTTGAGATATAGAAGAAAAACACAGCCCACCCTATCTGTTCATCGACCCACAGAATTTCTATTCAAAGCTTTCAATATCACAATGCTGGAAATCTGGGATGATGCAAACCTGCAGAGGATTAATCAGTTGCTGCTGAAAATGAGAAGCCATCAATCTTTTCCCTTGGCATTGATAATCGGTGCCCTCTAAATCCATCAGAGAGCAAGAATATCCCAGTGATCTCTACCCCTTCTCACTGCTGTTAGAAAACTGTGGTCAGGTGGTGGGCAGGCTGCCAGGTCAGGCCTGATGCACACAGGCAGGTGCTGGCTGCAGTTTAACTGACTAATTCAGTATCCAGCAAATTGTGATCTGTAGCCAGAAAACAAGTCCAGCTTTCACTACTCATTAGAGGCCGAGCGATACAACCGCAGATGAATGACAGTATACAACAGTACCTCTGTGCAAAAATGATTTCAATATCTAATATCTTACAATAATTGTAATATTCTTAGGTGGAGGTGTTCGGTTTTTGATGTTATGTATGATAAAACGAAACATTTTATTGAAAATACAATAACAGAAGGTGCAGTGACTCTCCTTAAAAAAATGCCACCATGCGCAATTAGTTATTTGCACAAGCATGCGTTGAAAAGTCGACTGTAGGTGCTAATCTCCTGGCACAAGGATTATCTGTGGAAATTGATGTTTCAGTGACTGATAAGACAGCGTGAAAAACACTGCATGAAGTCAGCCTCTATAGACAGCATCCGAGAAGAAAACCACTGTTCACAATTTGCCAAGAAACTAAATTTGCCAAGGAACAAAATAAAGAAGCCTGATGAATATTGGCAGCACATTCCTTGGTCAGATGAAACCAAAATATATTTGTTTGTTTGGATCAGATGGGGTCCAGCATGTTTGGCACAGACCCGGCCATGACTACCACAGTGACTGCACAGTGCCAACGGTGAAAGATGGAGTTGGGAGTATACTGATATGGGGCTGCTGGAGGGGAGATGGCATTTAAAGAAGGAGCTGTAACTGCAAGTTTAAATACCTAAATACTGGATAAAAGGATAGACAAAAAGAATAACAAACAAAAGCAAGTGGAGAGTTATCCAAGTTATCCAAAGCTCTCTCAAGCTAATACTAAGAAAGCACATTTGAAATCAAGACACAAAGTCCACACTAGTGGTGTAGCTTATAGATATTTTCCTGTAAACTCAAAATATATATTAAAAATGTCTCAGTATTTACAGTCTGATAATATCTTTACTGCAGAAGACATTTATGTGTATGTACAGGACAGTGCAAAAGTCTTTTGGATTAAAGAAAGAAAAACTAGAAACACAGAAATGGGTTTCTTGGCTGCTATCCTTTCAGGGACCATTCTTGATCAGGTTTTTTTTTCAGGCCATGGAAGGATCAACTTGGCATCCAGATGAAGCTGCCAGATGCTGAGTCAGGTCCTTGCTGGACTTCTTCTGGTGTCTCAAAGAAGAAACTCTAAGAATTTTCTCATCACAATTTTGACAGGTCTTCCAATCCTATTTCTCTCCTTGACCTCTCCAGATTCCTTTACAGAGATCAAACTCAATATTTGTCACTAAAAAAAACTCCTTTTTTGTGTGTTTTTTAATACTGTGTACTTATTTTCTATATTTTCAAGTAGGAAAGAAAATAGTATGTGTGTGTATTTATGTGTTTGTTTGTGTTTTTTAATACCATGTACTTATTTTCTACATTTTCTAGTTGGAAAAAAAAATATATATATATATATATATATTTATATATAATATGTGTGTGTGTGTTTGTTTTTTTTGCACAGTACTGTTTATGTTTCTTATATGCTTGGTTAGCAGATATATTTCATGCATAATATGAAAATGTTTAATACATTGTGAAATGTGTTGTGCAGATTGGATTCTAAGAAAATACACCACCAGCATAGCCTACAGTGGCACACTAAGTGAACCCAGATGTCCTCACACAGCACAAAGCCGCAGGTGTTTTACCCTCAGTTGATCTTTGTGTGTGTGTGTGTGTGTGTGTGTGTGTGCGTGTGGTTTTTATGGTTTAACAAGCGTGATCTGATCATGTGAGCATGCAAGGATGAAGTTGCGCAGGTGCAGATTGTAGTATACAGTACGTATCTGAAATGGCAAAATGTCTAAGATGATGTTCTAGGCCTCCGACTACGGATAATGCTCTAATGAAAAGAATTCATCACATAATTACGCTCATGTTTTGGTCAAAAATAAACTGACATACGTAGATGTTTCCTCACGGACTTGGTTTGACCCGTAACTGTAGTCACATTAAATAATCACTACTTTCTCTGAGTACACCTTTCCATGGCAGAGCCAGAGGGTGGCCTGAGGAGGGTCACCCCACATGCACTGGCCTTTTCCTGGCCACCCCTTATGAAAGTTGTCTGGTGTCAGAAAATCATCTTTGCCAAAAAGACTGAACTGAACAGCACATTTCTCAAGCTAATCTGTCTCTCCCAGCATTTCAAACATCAAAACAAAGTGGTAATTTTTTGAGCTCTTATCTCTTTGAAACAGGTTCTTAAATGTGCATTTGGTGGCTTAAAAACAGGGAAACAGGGAAAACAAACCTTAAAACGGTCTCTGAAACAAAATCAGACCTGAGGTTGTGTTCTTTGTTTGGGGAAAGGTCATAAGCAGAGGACTACAGAGGCACTGCCAAAAGCAAGCTGCTGGTATCACAGATACAGCAAATGTTGAGCGCAGCAGCCCTTTGATGACTCATCCTAATAATGTTACTCCCTTAAGACAAAGGATGGTTAATTTATGTACATATTTTACAGGACATCTGATTAAAAATGCTCATTTACACTTTTTATGATGAAGTTGAGAAACTTCGTGACTTTTACTGCTCCACATGTGATGTGCTAGTTTTTATTCCTACAGCATGACGGTCAGATTACTCTTACACAAGAATTTCATCCCCGTGAGCTGTGAGCCTCTTACTCCCTCCATCATTAATGTTAGCGGCAGCATTGAAGGGTCTCTTATTCTCCACCCTGGTGTAAGCTATAAAGAGAAATTTAGATGCAGGAGCCAGGAGAGGTGAGCTGGGGTCGGTCGATTCTCCCGAACTGGAATGGATTTGAGGAACAGTTTGCTCACTACAATGGGTTGCTTTCTCAAAAAGGAGAGCGCTGGTGTTAGCTGGCCCAGGGTCAGATTCTGCTTCTCCCTCCTCCAGGATTTCATCAAACACACTTCTTTCATGTAATTCCATCATCCACACAGATGGATATTTCTACCAGCTTATTGCAGAAATAGTAAAGCATGTCACATAGAGAAGCTGAAGAGGGGAGTACTGTCAGCAGAGATCTTAAGCTCAGTCTCTTAACTGGCAGAAATCACACACCTGTCATGAGAGCCAAATCCTTCCTTGTCTGCACTAAAGGACAATCTACCTGATATACCCCCCAAAAAAGACAAATGTGACTTTGAAAACATTTCCAGAATAAATTCAAACAATAGCTGTAGGTTTGGTCAGACTTTTTCATTTGATGTTATTTTGTTGTTCATTGATTGATATGATTAATATGGCACTAGTGCTAAACCTATTTTCATGTTGTTTTTTTTGCACATTCTCATGTGTGACTGAAAATTAAAACAACTTCCCTCCTACATCTACTACTACTGCTGCTCACTGTAGCAGGTATGAGGCTGAATGCTAACATGCTGATCTTGTAGTTGTACAGTAGGTTTACTATGCTCTTAGTGTGTTGTGTTAGCATGATAACAGTTTTCTAGTGGACATATGTAAATAGAATATATATATAGCCTAAAATATATAAAAACCTGTGTTACACCCCCCCTGCTGTGTGGAACACATAGAAAAACTATCCACACCATTAAAAAGTCCACTCAGGTATCACTCGTATCTGATGTAAACAAAGAAAATACCATCTGTTGGTGCGTTTCTCATTGCTACTGTATATATCAGATAGTTGCCACATGTGGGTTGGGTGCAAAAGCCTCTGTGAATGTGTGAGTATTCACTTGAAAATACAGAGATATGTGTTCACTGTTTTTAACTAGGCATTTGTGCCTGTGGTGCAGTTGGTAGAGCAGTCCACAGTAGTCTACGAACCCCAGGGTTGGTGGTTCGCTTCCCGCTGTCCCCGGACAAAACACTGAACCCTGATCTCTTGGCACCTAAAAAAGGGCAGCCCGTCCACAAGAATTTCCCCAAGGGGATTAGAAAAGTATCAGTTATTATTATTATTCAAGTTTAAACAAATAACTTTTTTGCATGTGCCTCAACAAGAAAATAATGTTCAGTGCTCTTGAAAAGAGACAGGACTTTGGCGTTCCACAATACACCCAAAGGACTCCACAGTGACAAGTGGCCACAGAGGAAAAGCTGGTGTCAGGGTTTTGGTTGAAGAGTTTTGGACAGCACACAGACTCACAGACTCTCTGGAGGACAGACACAAAGTCATCCAGCCATTACTTATTTCAGTTAGCTCATCGGCCACGTGGAAAAAACAGCAGAGCTCTTTGGAAACAGCAGAATCACATTCTGAGCTGCCAGGACACTGAGATGTAACACTGTATCTGTACAATTTGCAAGACTAAAGTCATATTAATATATGTTATTTAAAGGTAGAATACCAAAAAAATGCTCTAGTGTCACTAGCCGACACATTCACAGCCCGACAATGATGTTAACAATATGTTAATGAACTACCTAAACATGCTGTTTAAAGAAAATAAATGAGTGTGTTGTCCAATTACCAACCCTAACATTTCACATAGAACTCAATGAAGAAAAAGAATAATGTTAATGGACACTTCATCTTCTTATTCTTACAGCTTAGCCATGCTTGTTCAATAAAACTGTTCTGATAAAAGAATTAAATGGTGCAGTTTCCCAGTGGGCACCTCATTCATGCTGGTGTCTCTCGTACACAGACTAATGAGAACAGGGAAGAAGTGTAAGTGGGGTGGAGTGCAGGCTAGCACTTGGATGAGGCTAACAAAGAGACCTGAGAACTACCCCCCATAACCCACCCCCCAGCCCCCACCTCGAGTCCTTACAGGTCGTGCTTTGAATAATGACGACTGATATGCAGATGTGGCTGCACACCTGGCACAGACTGAACTAATGAGGACTTGTGAGTGTATTCATGTAACCATTCACCAGAACACATTAGTAAATGACTTGTCTCACTTCAGCTTGGATAATTAATGTTCTTTTAGTGTAGCTGAAATTTGAAAGCTGTTTGGAATATGATGCAAAACTGCAAGTATAGAAGGTAACATTCAATGACAGCAGGAAGTCCACTACACAGTAACTTGAATCGCTAAAGTCACAACAGTAACTCTGTGAGGCTGTTGTGCACTCTGCTCTAAATGCTAAGATCAGTGGACAAACATCAATGACAATATACTCTGTGTAGAACATTTCAGAGCAATGCATCCTATTGATGTGATAATAGTTCACTCGAAACCACATGACACCTCAAAGGGTCACTGGAGGAAAAGTCAGTCAAAATCCATATCCATCTTCTGGGTACCACGAATAAAAAAAATTAAAAAAACAAAGTTTATGCCAGTCTACTTGATGTCAAAATATGAAGCGAATTTCACATCATAAGCAAAATCTTGCAAGAGGATAGGAGTTACGATTCATCCACAGGGACTATGAATCCAGAGCCATCCAGTATTTGTCAAGATATTTCAGTCTAACATACAATGTCAATGTGCCCAGGCACAAGGTGCTGAAATGAAGGTACTGCTGAATAACAAGAAGGAAGCTAGGCAGCAACTTTGGTGACACTTCCTTCTGTATTTTACCATTACTGTGATGAAGCATAACAGACAAGAGATGCCTGATGCCACTTGTTTCTGCTTGTGCTATTGTGACACAGCATCTGACTAGCTAGTGGCAAAACTGCAAGTCCCTGATGACTGCTCAGTACCATTGGTGCTTATACTGTACTGTGTCATCATCACTTAACGTACAACACCCTGGTTAAGCTTGTGAGGTTGGATGAACTCGACCTCCAGAGACTCACAGTCCCGCCAATCCCTCCTCGGCACTTTTGACGTTTCCCAGCTTCTCTCTGGTTGCTCTGACTGGGATTGTCACAAATCTCGAGAGTCTCTTCCTCCTCTCTGACTGGAGCTTTATATTTCCGTCCTATCAGCAGCTGTTCGACCTGAGGGGAAACTACAGTTATGTTGACTAAACGCCCGTTGAGGAACATTCTGACCATCTTAGTAGAGAGAAACCGCCTCTCTCTGCAGCTGGACTTGACCTTTTCCAGGCTCATCCCAACCACTCTACCCTTTCCATTCTGCTCCCACATGGATTATCCGTAAGAGGAGTGTTGCAGCAAGTGGCCATTCACTGCCATGAATTCTTTAAAATCCTCAAGCAAGTTTGAATTCTACAAACAGCTGTCATGGAAAATATTAATTTGACTGCACTTTTATAACATTGGGGCTATTTATGCCTTAGTGGACACACCACATTACAATTTGCCTACAGTATTCACACAACTGTCACACATTGAAGGCAGCAGAGCTGCCATGCAAGGGGTTCTGGCCTGGCCTTAGGAGCAATTATTCTAAGTCAAACTGACATTTCAATTCATTTTTTAAATAAAAAATGTTTGTTTGTTTGTTTGTTTTGAGTACATTTTTAAATGTATGCATAACAGTAACCAAAAAAAATTTCAATTGTGTTCATTTTTCATTAGTGTTCTCCAGAGAGCATGCATGTTCGATTCAGGTGCTGTTGATAGTGGTATTATGATTAGTGCAACACCTGTGTGGGAAGGCACAAAAAAGGTTTGTATTATCATTTTAGCTCTAATGCCCATGTGGGCTGTTAACCAGGAGGGAGCTGGAAATATTAGCTGTTGTAATGTACTGTGATTTCAGCACCTCGTACACGAGTCTGTTACTGTATCATGATGCAAATCACCAGGTAACATACAGAAAGCTGAGGTTTCAGGACTACATAAGCCTCTGCCACAACTGAACCCATCTAACTGAACTGCAGGTTTTTTTATACACTAACATCAACAAAATGTGCAAAATGTTGTACAGTGACTGACAGTTTAAAACAAAACCACACATCAAACACTTTGTGGGCTTGTTGAAAAAGAAGAAAAAACATCTCAACATTCACATGCCTGGTTACAGTAGGACGCTCTCAGGTCAGTCACACGCTATAAAATTTGACACCATGTCTCCTAGCAACAATCGTTTTCAAATGTCAGTCAACCACAGCCACGAGAAACTCCCACTGACAGGTTTAAAACTTAAGAGGCTGTTTCCACCAATATGTCCAAAAAACTATTCTAGCCTCTTTGGATGATGATGAAAATGGAAAATGATGCACAGTAGCATTATTTTATCATTGCATCACTGCAGTTTTTATTTCCTTAAAGGCCATTCTTACTATTTCCATCTACAAGTTTCCTCTTGCCAAACAATCACTCTTTAATTGAACCTGTTTTATCAGCTCTACTTCATCTATTTTTGGGGCAAACCCAGGTGAAAAGCAACTAACTAGATTTACTCTGTTACTGTGCTTACAGTACAATTACAAGTACAGTGCAATTTTGAGGTATTTATTTCAGTATTTCCATTTTATGATACTCCACTGCAGTTCAGAGGGAAATAACATGCTTTTTACACAAGGATCAAATCTGGACTACACTTGTACATTCACATTAACAACAGCATCAGTGTTTTAAGTATGACAGTGGAGCTCCACAAACACATTTTAAGAGCCTCCAGAAACTGGTGGATGAATCCACAGAGGAGGTGGTGCATGCAGTGCTAACAGGACCCCTTTTGTAACAGAAACACTACAGAAGGTAGAGCTGCTACTCTTTTCTTACACTGCAACATGAAAACCTGTCAGACATCAAATAAAAAAAAGCTCTTCACTCTCAGCACTGTGGATTCCACGGGGCTCCCCAGTTCCAGCACTCTAGACTGTTAAAAACACACTTCAGGTCGCACACAACACTACAAGCTATGAGAAAAAACATTCTGTGAAAGTATTTAAGTCGCTCTCCTACAAATGCTTTTTTCCCCCCAAAATGGTTCTATTAAAGACTGCTGTCTTTAATAGAACCAGTGTAATTTAGCTGTTTTTTTGTTTTAATTATAGGCTCTCTTTTAGTGCAGCACTAAAAAATATAACTCATACATTTAATTAAATCCCACCAGTGCTTAACTCCTCTAGGCCAAGGTCGTGCAAGATTCCCATTTTCACCTGTTTCGGGCGCCTGCCAATTTGTTTCCATGGCCACACAAAGACGCAACGAGAGGTGCTGCACCTCTTTTGGTTTGCCTCTATCAAAGCTGCAAATTGTACGTAGCTCTGCAGTGATTTAGTGATCAAATTCAATAGATATGATGGCTGAAATGTTTCTTTGCAGTATGCAGGAGGTAGCAGCAGTGTTCACCAACCAGCACAGACCAGTCGCAGAGCAGCAACACACCCTGTTTACTCTCCAGTTCTCCGAGTGTAGCTGTGCTTGACATAACATGGATGAATGATATCCAGGCCTGCATGTTAAGACTGTTGATGACATTTATTAAGACACTAATATAGTAATAACAACACACACATTGACCTGCGTGCATTCACACAAGGATATACACATAAACATGTGTGATGTTGATTTCTTTCTCCACAAGTCATGTTCGAGTGATTTCCCACAGGGGGCTGGAGGAGCTGGGAACTGTTGACATGTCCTGTTTTTCAGTAGCTGAGCCTCTGGTATGATTACTAGAGTCCGCGAGAGCAGAAAGTGTTAAGGGGGTTACAGGCGTCAGCACTTCCAGCATCAAATAGTGAGAAAGAGAAACAGAAGTGATAGTGGTGCTGCTAATTTACACCAAGTAAAACCGTTGCTTAAAACATAAGTCAACGGAAACTTTGTTCTCTTAAAAAAAAAATACACCATAGATGGGATGGTGGATGATTATTTCAGGATTCCCCTACTGGTAATGTAATGCACATTTCTTTGCATATTTTGTTGTGTATTTTTTTTTGTCCTTCCACATAACTGGACAAACCATAATTCTGCTGCAAGGTTCAGCAAATGCAGATGTAAAACAGGACCAAATGAAAGTCCAGAATGGAATGTGGGTTGTTAAAACTGGCAATCAATCATGCTTCTAATCCAGCGCTGTCATAAAACAGTATGTATCACATCTCATACCACAGTTATAAAGCTGTCTACAGAAAAAAAAAATGAACACAAGAGGGAAATTCCACTGCTCAACAACAGTACAGTTGAGCAGAGGTCAATAATGTCATCATGTGAACATCGAAAACATCACAATGTCAACAAACCAAAACTGAAACAGGTTTTCTCTGTGCTGAGCAAACACCGCACAGACTCAACTCATTCATTAGTCAGGGCTAAGAACAAAAGTGGAGACGCTGCAGCAATTTGTTGCACATTCACTTACTTTCAGACTGGAGTCTTTTCATTTTGAAACGATGGATTTGGGGCCCCGTGCCTCATGAACAGAGTAAAACAAGCACCACTTAAGGCCAAAGCCATTGTTTTAACAGACAGTGAAGTCACATTGAAAGCAGTAGAAACAAATGCTGTTTCTGTGGCTTCTGAAAAGAGGAAACTCTCAACTGAAACAGCACTATTTCACAAAACACACCATCATTTTATCCATGTGAACATATAAGTCACAATGATGGCAAGAACCTGGAACCAGCAAATTATCTGCTTCATTTTTTTCTTGATAAGTGACATAAATGGTTAATCAAGAATCAGAAGTGTTGTTGCAGGTTTCTTTTCTATCTAGTTACTAATCATTTCACCATTTCAACACTGGCTTGACACCTGACATCTCACACATCTATATGACTGAGTTAAAGGGTGAGAAGGGCAAACCTGTGATCAAATCACTCGTCCCAGTTTGTAATTTATCTAAAACCTAAAGACCAAAACTAAAAAGAAATCATCACATCAAAGGGGGTCACTCGGGTAGTCCAACAAAGGCCCCTGATGGGACCCTGGACCCCCAGCTTGAAAACCACTAAAGTTAAATCCTCAACAAACATCCTGGGTGTGAGGCAACATCATTTTATAGCAGGTGCATGACACAGATAAATGGCACAGTGCTGCCATGCAGGACGCATTTCAGTGCAGTTTCCGCGCGTGTGTGTGTGTAAAGTGGTACAGACCCTGTGCAACAAACTGCAGCGGATTCAGCATTTGTACGTGTGAGCAGTTCAGCGAACAACAATAAAATACGGCGAGAAAACACGTGCAGTGAGATCTATCTGCAGTGCACGGGAGCACACTCCACCTCACCACCTCATATGTGCACAAGAGCGACAGAACTATGGATGAGAACTGAGACGATCTTAAAAGTTTCACCTACCCAAATGAGTCCTCGGTCCCGTTTAGGGGTTCCAGTCAAAGGGATCCACGCACTGAACCTCTTTGATTCACTCTAATCACAACCGATTATTCCCACAGATGGACGTGAACGCATCCGCACAGGTCCCTCTGATGTGTGGCAGGATCAGCTGCTCACCTAAGATGTGTCCCATGTTTCACGCCCTCTCTTCCGGAAAACACGGACAAGACCAGCCCCCCCAACCTCCACACACACACACACACACACACTCAGTAGTCTGTCTTGCCTATAAGCCACAGAGTGAAGACACCCAGCGGCTGAACGTGTGCACAGCCCACAGCTGGCTGTTGGTGCACCGCTGCAACGTGCAACGCGCACGGAGCCGAGGTGCAGCTGGGCTGGCCACAGACAGACACTTTGAAACACACCGACTGACTGGTTTGTCGCACGTCGACACACGCAGAGCCCCAACTTTTTATTATTCAACAAGGATTTAATCCATGGGTCCTAAAATCCGCCCTGTTCCTGCACCATGACTAATGACCTGTCATCACCGATCCACACTACACAATCACAAGTTCTCATGTACATTATAAAGTGTCATTGCCACGTGTAGTGGATTACATTATACGTTTTATAACCGCATTAGAGACTGGATTTAACAGACAGTGAATTCATGGAGCAGCAGGTGTCGCTAGCGCCTCTACTGGCCATATTCATATTTCATTATCCACCTGACGAAAGGGTCATGTCAGTAATGAGGACTGAAGACTTCACTGCACAACTCTCCACTGCAGATTACTGAACATGATGTAGGCAATGAATTCATCAGCTATGCTCATCACAGTCACTTCAACTCCCACTGAGTCCTGTGTCTCACAGTTTGACCAAAATAAAACAGTCATCAAATTGCCAGTGCATTCTTCAGTGTGAGTGCTAATTTCGTGTGTTATTATAATGTCAAGGTAATATCAGACTTAATAACGCTCAGATCAAATTTGACCTATTTTCTCACTGGAGAGTTGTAGACACCACAAACTACATTACTTTATATAATACATTTTAATTATTAAACAGTATTTTAACAGTATTTATGTCAAACTATACTAAAAATATCAAACAACTGTGCATTTTAGTGGAACTGGTGTACATTTTTTGTAGATACAGTGTAAATGATCAGGAATTTTGTGGAATCAACTGCTACATTCATTACCCTAAAGTAAATATCAAACTTTGTTATTTTAATGCTGATTCGTCTTATAATTTCTATTTTCTAATCTATCTTCTTTTCTCTTACCAGAACCTGTCAATACCAGTTGTTGCGACTTGAAGTCTTTTAACTTGGTTGAATGAATGAACTCATGTAAGAAAACTGACAGACTTGTAAGTTCACACAACAACCCAATAACCCAGTTCAATAAATTAACACATTTAAATCAACCAAAAGCATTTACACAGCATGTAACATTTAATGAAGATAATATGGTTGTGTTTTTTTGCTTTTTGACATACAATTTAAAGCTGTGCTTTCACTCAGTTCTAAGCTGAAAGAACTATTCTTATTGTACAGTGTAGTTCAACGTCATATCTGACTAATATTTATTCAAGGAGACTTCAAGTCACCAGAAAGACTCACAACAAGGTAAAGTGTGGTGTGGCTCTGGAAACTGTGTAACTGTAGATACTTTGCCAGGGTTTCTAGACCTTTGAGGTATCGTGGTCTACTCATGTTGAAATAGAGATTAAAGGTGAGGGCAGAGAAATTTTGGCCGTAAATGGCAATGACATCCTGATTCAAGCTATTGAGAATTGAAATATTTCAAGCTTTCAGGAATTTCATACTGCCCAGTCCATCATCACGCACTGAGGGGAAACCATCTCCGTCACTTCTCTAATATTAAATGAAACATCCCTCTACTGTGTGTTCTTTCGTTTTACACATGACTGGATTTTGTCTGACTTGTGTGACAGCACAAGCAGAGATGGAGAAGAGAGGTGACACATGATAGCATACTGCACAGAGTGATAACGGAGGATAACTGATGAGTGTGATGATTGTGACGTCGAAACATCCAGTCTACTCTGTGAAAGCTAGTGTGAGGATGGATTGCGTGTTAGAGGACTAACACACGCTGGCAAGGGCCTGCTGGAATTGTCAGCGTGTCAGTCCCTTTAAATGAAATATGTTTTATGAAGAACAGAAATCTCTATACATTACAGTTTGTGGCCTTTTTCTGGTTTATCGTCTTGAAAAAAATAAATTGAAAATCAAATATGACTATTTCATACATTAATCAGCTCATTAATATTTGTAGAACTTTATAGAGAAAAGTCACAGTAGCCCAAGAGCTCAGACAGACATCTTCCCATCCTCATGTCTGAGAAGCTGGAACCATTAAATATTTGTCACATTTGATCACTTAGTTGTTTCACTTCAGATCATACTGTTATACTGTCGGGTTTAATCTAAAGTAATGTAACAATCCTCCTGCATATTGTGAAGTAACTAGTCGATTACAAAGTCACTTGACAAGAAGGCATCAAAGTGAAGGACAGTGCATTTCACCACTGGCTTTAACTTACAGTCCACTGTAAACACTGCACAGTATATTAGACAACCAGTAACTGGTGGATCAAGCCTTTGAGAGTGGTTTCTCTTCCTTGTCGCAGCCGTGAGGGAAGTTCATAGCAAGTTCACTTAGTTTCTTGGCAACAGCTTCAGCCTCACAGCACAACACAGTCTGACACCACGGGATAAGGGGCAGAATGTCCTCCCTCACAGCACAATCACCCCACAACTTACAAATCTCTCCCAGCCTCTTCTGTCTTGAGGGGGTTCTCTAGAAGTGTTTCCTCCCAGAGCCCGCTGCTTGTTCCCGCATGAGTCACACTGCAAGTCAGTCACAGCACAGCACTCGTGTGTTCATGGCAAGGCCGGCCACATCATGCGTGACCAGATCATTATCCAGGCTCTGCAACTCCTGGTTGTGTTAGGACTTGACACTTGTTCCATAGTAGTGATAATATCTTGTGTGGGAGTCTACAGTGAAAGAGCGTTTTTACACATGAGCACATTGTCTTTTCCAAAGGAGAAGATTTCATAGGAGCAGTGATCAGCATCCAACAAGTTTAGTGTTGGTTTGCACTTGTAATTTTGTCATTTTTGCAGTGATTTAGTTTGAATCTGTCTCAACACCTCTGTCCCTGTGTGTAGCCTTTCCGTTGGTTTTCTTATTGCATCAAGCTTTCTTCAGCTGCTATCTCTGGCCTGTGTGTTTGTGTGTGTTTCACTGGGACAGTGCTCCTGCTGACTTTTCCTATCCTGCATCCCTCTGAGGCCTCAGAGGTGGAAATAACAGGCTAATACTAATGAGATCCCCTTCTATTCTCCCCGCAGCCCTCGGGATCCCACCTTCACCCCGGGAACGTCCCCTGGAGAGCATGTGTGTGATGTTCTCACATGTGAGGTCTGAGGAAGCCCGAGAATAGAATGAGCAAAAGCATAGCATGTATTATAACTGGTACACAGACAGACAGGTTTAGGTGTGTGTAAACATGTTAAGGCAGCCGAATTATAAACCTAATAAAAAGGAGTGCAGAGTGTTTACGTTCTGTATCATGGAGAAATCACAGATAGCACAGAGTCTTTTATCAACTGACCTGTTGTGAAGGAGAAACACATCATGGGCAGTCACCTTATCCTGTAGCTTCATACACACAGACGCTGTGGTGTATATCTCCCCCTGCTGGTCCAAAGGGTTCAATGCACACAAGCTATTGATTTCATGCACTTCTAACAACTTTTGCTCTTATACAGAGAATGTACTGAGACTCTGCGTTTTTCCAAAGAGTCAACACAAGTGCAGACAATGAATTAAAGGTTTTTTCTCATAATAGTCTCAGTGTTGTGTTGCCTAGGCAACAATACACAGATCAGTGACAACAATAAATTCACATGGTGCTTTTAATGATGTGGTGGATAGGGCTCAGCATGCTGAAATGCACTGTGAGTTCTGACACCTGTTATTAAAGAAAGAGAGCATTATTTTTATTTTCCATCCTGACTCCTGTCCACCACAACATTAAAACCACCAGGAGGATTTAGTGTTATGGCTGATCACATGGGAAGCTTAATAGGAAACAACATGCTGAACCTGGTCAAGCAAAATGAACTTTTGTATAAAAATTAATTATAATAATGAAACAACTGTAATAAATCCAGAGCTATGGGATGATTGGCTGTAACTGGTTAACAGAAGTGTAGAAGAGTATCTTCCTGATTAAATTTTCACTTAGCTTCACATGTTCACAGGTCTTAACTCAAAGTGTGATTTACTGTGACGTTTCCTGTCTTGAATAGGGAGTTGTATGTGTTGCAGTACTTTTTACTTTCCACATACACTAAAAGTTAGGGATATTTGGCTTTCGGGTGAAATTGATGGAAAACGTAAAAAGTTCACACTACAGTGATATTATATCA
>JAUMHL010000006.1:4315652-4335080 GCA_032362345.1 Sandelia bainsii | reverse complement strand
TTAGGGAAGGTCACATTAAGTTCACCTGTAAAGGTCATAGTGCATTTTAGGTTCATCCTGAAATTTCACCCGAAAGCAGATTATCCCTAACATTTTTGTGAGTAGTGTATTGTCCTCTCGTCACCTTTTACAGCTTTAAAATTATACCAAAAAAATTATTTGAGATAATCACCATCAACAATTTTCACTGGGACCATTTGTTTATTTGAAACACTATATATAAAAAAGAACACGACCTATGAATAAATAACAAGATAAATAATCTTTATTTCCACGTCTGTCATTTATAAAATTATGTGTCCACAATTAATATTAACAAGGCAATACAGAGAATCCTTTTCTCAGAGGTGGAACTCAGGCTCTAGAGACTATTTACTTGTCTATATAGACATGAAAAAAGGGAATAGCTGGTCAGATGTTATTGATATGAACCTGATCACCCCCTTTACGGTTAATAAGGGAGACTTTACTAATGGAGAAGTACTGGGAGTACCGTGCTGGAAGAGTTGTGCAACATCCTGAACACCGCAAAGGATTGTCATGGGTCTCTAGAGCCTGCATCCACACCACACTCTTCAATGTACAGTCATAAAACTTCATAACCCAGGCAGGATTCATCACTGTTTACCACTCAGTGTAAACCAGACACAGTTCATTCACAAATTCTTGGAACATTCTCACACTGGATAACTACCACTGAAATGATCAGAGTCATCATCATTAATTAGCGTAAGCATCATTCTTGTCTAGCTTTAACATGATAACATTGTACTTTATTCCCTACAGTAAAAGACACAAAACCCCAGCAACTGTAAAAACCAAACAGGAACAAGGAAGAAACAAACTTTATTTTCTACAAAAAAAAAAGAAAAGAAAAAGATCCTTAGATACCTTGTGCTCAAAAGAAAAAAAACAAACAATTCTCACAAGTTTTTCTGTTGTTAAGTTGATTTGATATAAGTTATCAAAAATTTTAATATTATATACTGTATAGGTTATTATTACAGTAACAAGGTTCCATGCGATCATAATCTCATCTTCTGTACAGAGTCGAGGATTCAGTAGTAAATATCAAGGCTATACAGACCTATAGTGCCTGGTGGCCAGAGTGCCAGAATGTTACAGGGCCATGGAGACCTGGGACAGGGACAGGGGGCCTGCTGGTCTGGAGAGAGGTGCGACATTCTCATGGTGGTGAAAAAAAGAAACTCTATGAAGAACTGAAGAAATCACTGAACATAACGGCTGTTTTATGTCAAGTGTAAACAACACAGAGACTTAAATCCTCTCACATTATTACAGGTTATTTTGTGGTGTTCAAAGCATTTCAGTATGAGGTTGTTCCCTTTCTAATGACAAACTATTATTAGTTTTTTTTTAGTGTACTCTCGCTTTATTATCTTCATCAGCGTCTGCTCGAGTGAGTGATTTCCTACTATACATTTCCGAGAACAATCCCAGAGAGCATGTGGAACTGGAAATATTGGGAATGGATGAGGTCATTCCATCTAAGTTTGGTTAGTTATCCCCACGGAGCAAGATTAAAAAAAAAAAAATCATCACCAAGCAACAAGCTGGATGAAGGCAACAACAGCAACACACTGCACAGCAGACTGGTCACAAATTTTGTCTTTAGGTTCAAAAGCATGTGACAGTGTGGAAATTGGTTGTGCTTGTTGAAATCAGGTCTGGAAGAAAGCAAAGGGGAGGAAAAAAGAATAAAGATCTGTACACTGTGTCAATAACTCCCAGATAATTTAATTTAAAACAACCGTACAGATCTGCATCAGAATGAAAGGCAAAATATCCTTAACCACATACAGCAAAGACACTGTTAAATGATGATTGTTTTGTATACGAGAACAAAGAAATTCAGCTGACTGTGATATAAGACCAGGAAAATTGTCACAAAAGTAGCAATTTGAGAACTAGAACTGTCAAATGTTTGGCATAAATCACCAAGCAGTGATTTCTGACCAAATGTTGTTTTAATAAATTCATTAGGAGATGTTGATACAGTGTGGAGATACAATCCTATGTTTGACCCAACACCTTTACAAAGTAGGTTATTGAATGTGCACACTGTCCTCTCCGAGAGACACCCGACCCAGTCTGCAGAGCACCAGGGCCCCGACACAAACCCCACATAAGACTTAAAGACAAAATCCAAACCCCCGAGAGTTCATTCAGTCAAATACATTATTATTTAGTCATTATAAAACAATACCCAAGTGAGTCACTAAAGCACTGAGAGAGCAGGAGGAGCTGAGGGAGCAGAGCACAAAGCACAACAAAAAAAGAGTTTCCTATTAAACATGCCTCAGACCAGGTGGACATTCAGAGTCTGTAAGACCTCAAGTGATCAGAAAAGGGCACGTATGAGCGGGAGTGATGGTGTTGGGTTAAAAAACAAAACAAAAGGGTCAGTAAAGGCTAGCTGAAACACATTCATTTGGACCACATATTTAATGTGGAAGTGCAGTGGGCTGTATAAGGCATGGATGTTAAATGTGCTTAATATGTCAATAATTCATGAGCAAGTAAGATAATCAAGCAGTTTTACTTGTCATTCCTTAGCTTACTTTAACTACATCTTCGGTATGATTTAAACGACTGACAAGCCTATTGAGCCAAATTAGATGAATTAAATCAAGTAAGACTATATGCACGCACACACACGCACAAACACACACACACACACACGTTAGCGCTGGTGCAGGGTTAGAAATAAGTGAATAAATTAAAAAGTAGAACAACAACATGATGATCCAAGACACTTTTCTACACAAAATGTCGTGGAGCATCATTTTCTTGTTCAGATCTACCTTTAATTGAGATCTTTGACAGCTAAAACTCCAATGGCAACACAGCAGATGAACATTAAACACAACCAGCTGGGTGGACTGGCTGACGACTACTGTACTCATATGCTGGTTTAGTTGCTGTCTGATATTTTTATACGTTTTCCTTGTTTTGACGTCTATGAGCTGACCTCAGCTCCTCAAATTAAGAGCTGAAAAAAAAGCGGCCAAGCAGCGTAAAGCTATTCACACCTTTAGGTGGAGTGACATCTCCACACACACAATCACACACACACACACACACACACAACCCTATACTCAAGAGCTCAACGACGTCATGACCCCGGGTCCCTGCAGCTGCCTCCTTGACAGAGAGCGAGAAAGAGACAGAGAGAGAGAGAGAGCAAGACAGGAAAAAAGGAGAGTAAAGTAGGACTAGGAGTTTGTATGAGGTGAGAGCAAAAACAAAGAGCAAACTGGCCAGAGATACGATTGCTTCGTGCTGATAAGGCCGTGCTCCTGCAGAGCTGGCTGGAATTCAATGGTGGTAGTGTGGATGGCAGAAGCCTGGGCAGTACCTTGACATTATGTTTTGGTGGACACACACAGGTACAAAGGCTCTGTGCGCTGGTCAAACACACACATACCAGCTCTTGAGAGCTGGCTCTCCTCACTTTCCATATTCTTGCTGTTCTTTAGCCAGTGTGTACACCAGTCTCTTCTCCACTGCAGGCTTCATCTCTCAATCTCTCTTTTAGTCTCTGTGCTCATTTCAAACCCACCACCCTTCCCGTCCCGCTCAATATTATCAACCTCCATTCTCATGTCCTCCCTCTCCTTCCTTCCCCCAAAGTCCAGTTACTGCACCACTATGTTTGTACTGTACAGTCAAAAAAACTAACAAACTAAATGAGCAGAATTCTTTAAAAAGCAGAGCCCTGGGCAGTTTCTTCTTTTTTTTTTACTGCAGTTGTTTCTCGCTCTTGCAGCTGTAAATAAAGCCACACACACACACACACACACACACACACACTCAGTGTTCATTTACTCACGCACTCGTACAAAGCCGCGCTCGCAGAAGCACACAGACTCTCTTCCTTGCACGCTCGTTCTCATGCAAGGCCTGCTTATTTCTAGTGGTGGTTTGTTGGACATGCAGGAGTTTGGGAATGAGGACAGGGGAGACAGAAGGTTCGTAGCTCAAAAAAGGGGCAGAGGATAGGCGTGTGTCAAACTGTGTGAGTGTGTTGAGGGAGAGGTCTCAGTTCAGCTGCCATCTCCTCCGATATTTCTTCTCCTCATCACCTGTCAGGGAAAAACAAAACGAAAAACAGAATTTAGGAAACATAGAGACTAGTGTGATCAGTCTACAGCTACAGGTTTCTACTAGAGAGTGACGGCATGACAAGGTTGGAAATAGTGTACCTTTTCACAGAAGGTGACATAAAAAGAATTTAGGCTGAATTAGAAATACAGGAGAGAACAAAAAGAGCAGATGAGTCTTGTTAGTAAAATCTGATGTTCAACGTTTCAACACAAACATTCACTGATTTGAACAAGCTTCACCAACTGTAAATATGTCAGACTCACAAAGCCAGATTTTTATTGGCCGATTCACTGGAAATGTGGAACAAAAAAAAAAGGCTCAGCATACCTTCTAGGTGATTCCTGGAGATATATTTCAATGCCTCATCCAGGAGGATGACTGGGATGGAAATCTTCAAGACAACAAGCCACTGAGACCAGCAGAGAGGAGTCACCTGGAAGATCAACTGAAGCACAGAGGACACAGTGAAGCCTGTGGTCCTGGAAGCTCAACACACTGCAATTTAAAGGGCGACTGCACTGATTTGCAACTTCCTTCCTATGGTTGTAGTCTGGGGACAACATGTATATGAATTGAAATATTTCCCTGCTTCTAGGTGAAAAACTCCTCCAGATAATCTGGATCCATCTGAAGCCAAATGTCCACCCTGTGGACCTAAGGACAAGCGTCACAGACTACTGTCACACAGACAGTAATGTCTTCAGGTCAGCTCTGTGAGGGAGCTACACCACGAGTGGATGCAATGCAGAGCAAGATGGCACAGGTTTCCTGGAGATTAATTGCATTTTCTGATTGTGTAACATCATCATCTAATTTTTATATACAATGATCCTTAACAGTACTGATAATGTAAACATACATACATATGCACATGTGCAGGTCTGCTGTACTACATAGTTACAATAACATACGATCAGCCCGAGGACACTCACCAAAAATTATCCAACCTATTCTACACGTGCAATATGAAAACCGTTTACACAAACATACGCATGCAAGAAAAACTAAAAAAACATCCATCTAAAAAAAGGAGAAAACTGTTTGTATTTATCATTTTATATTGTGAAATTCATATGTCTGAGTATATTTTCCAAGTGAAGTAGACTATATCTCAAGTAGACTGTACAGAAGTGTGTAGAAAGTCCACTTGAGTGAGTGGATTTGAACAGTCCTCAGCACCCGTGGTCTTTCTGGGTACACGGACTGTTAAGTCTGCAAAAGCAGTGCATGCTGGACATTTGTATTCAGCCTTCATGTTGTGTGCGATTTAGTCAGGAAAGCTGTTTTGCATATGTTTTCTCAAGCTGCAGTAAGAAGATTCTTGTTTAAAAAAAATATGTTATGCATTTAGACTATAATATGCATTCTCACTGACGGCAGCAGTCTCTCCCCCCACCCACCCAAACAACCGTCCTGAATACTCACCGGCAGAGGCTCAACGTAGAGGATTAAGAAGTGGAGGGAGAGGGAGAGGATGATTGCTCCCAGCAGCCAAATATTGACCCAGGGAGGCATCCTGACCAGGGACTGGTTCTCAGACAAACTGGAAAGTTTTAACAGATCAAACTGACATTAGAGACTTACATGGAAGTAATTCTATCATGTAGCAAAGATCAGATGATGCAAAACAATAAATCTCCCATATATGGGTGCTACCATGTGTCCCCTCACGCACTCTCATTGGTCAGACAGTCGTTTATTTCAGCTTTATTTCAGCTATAGGGAGCTACTGACAGACTTGCTCCATGAGCAATCCTGGCAAAAACACAGGGAGTTTCCCCTTCATACCACTGTTCCTTTTATTTACTGCCTCCCCAAAAAAAGCATTATTCCATTTCTTAAGATGTGTGGCTAAGCTTGATTCATTTGCCACCGTCTCCAAATGCAGGAGAATGAAAACATGGCTGTTATACAACAGGAACATAAAGTCCTTCATCAGTGAACAGAGTTAATGGTTGTGTTTTTGTGCGTTCTTGTATGACTGACCTGTTGAGTGCGTTGAACATTTCGATAGTGACCAGCACAGACAGGGCCATGGTTGTGGGGTAGCGTGATTCAAACACCTCACAGTCTATGCCCTGGAACATGGGGTTGTCCTCAGTGCACTGCATAAAATGCCTCTGTAGAGAGAGACACACACACATAGGAGTTAGTGTCTATGTTTGTATATGTGTGTCTGTCCCTGTCACCAGAACCCCGGTGACCTGTTGTGATAGAGCTCAGTCCTGATGGAGGGACAGCTGCAGAACCTTGGCCTCATTCCTACCCTGTGTGCAATCAAACCACATGGGTCCTACTTCCTTTGCTATTTGTGTACACTGATGGGATGACCAAACATCACTCTTTCCAATAGCAGGGAGAGTAAAGAAGGCATGGAGAGTGACGCACATCAAAATGCAACAGTAATAAAACCCTATTCTCTGAAGATGGGACTGCGCAGCAGCAAACAAAACAAGGCAGACTGAGCAGGACAATGTTTTGTAACTTACCAGCTGATAGAAAGACACTTGTGGGCCTTCTTCATCGAACAGGTACCACCATGTGGCAGCACTCACCGTTCCAAGACCCACGTATCCTACAGGAAATACAACCACAGATACTGATACGAGATGCTATTTCATCATAATAAAACACTACTATATGTAGACAGATAGCTCTATATTGTCCATATTATCACAGGTCGTCAACTTTTTTCTACACTGTACTAGCAATGGGAGAGTGAGGAGAGCATGCACAAAACGTGTGGAAAACATTCAATATCCCAAGACTTAGTACATAAGAAGTTATTTGCACGTCACCATGTGGCCAGAGCCCAAGTGATGGATAGTTCTGTACAGAAACAGTTGATGAGACATCTCATACTTATTGGGTGTGTTTAATGTGTCTCTATAGTTTTAGTGTGTGACACCGAAGTGCAAATTCATGGGTTTGAATGGAAAAATGAATCGAGTTGTTACATTTTAAATATTTAGGGGGGAAAAGCTCGATTTTCATTGTACCACTCACCTCCACCCACCCAAATTACTTACCAGACAATAAATAATATTCTAGTGTCTGGTATATTTTGATGGAAATTAGCAGGAAGTTACATGCATGCAAGTTAAGGTAACATCCAGAATAAGGGACGTCCATGTTAGTAGTCCCAAATTTTAACTATCACTGCAAGATGATGTGACATTGTAGCAACATGTTTTCTGCTGCAAGCCCATCTGCGATTTTAAACTGGAGACCTATACTCTGACACTGTGACACTAATAGGAATTTAATCAGGTCAGAGCTAATATACTACCTCCAATGGCTAGGTATCTGAAGAAGAGCCAGCCAGAGATGAGAGGCTCCTTAGGGTTACGGGGAGGTTTGTCCATGATGTCCAGGTCTGGGGGATTAAAGCCCAGGGCGGTTGCAGGCAGACCATCAGTCACTAGATTAACCCAGAGCAGCTGGACTGGAATCAAAGCCTCTGGGAGACCCAGGATGGCTGTCAGGAAGATGCTGCAGGCGGACAGAGAGAAGACACACAAACATCAGCTGAGGACTGCAGGAGAACACGCAGTATATTCTGGGTATATGGTATGTCGCTCCTTACCAGACAACCTCTCCCACATTAGAGGAAATTAGGTATCTGATGAACTGCTTCATGTTGTTGTAGATGGCCCTGCCCTCCTCCACAGCAGCCACTATGGTGGAGAAGTTATCATCAGACAGCACCATCTCAGACGCAGACTTGGCCACTGCAGTTCCCGAGCCCATGGCTATGCCAATCTCTGCTTTCTTAAGGGCAGGGGCATCGTTCACACCATCTCCTGTCTGGGACAAGAACAGATTTACTTTAATTAATGCATGAGAAAGCTGACATGCAAGATCATTTTAGAATTTCTGCTCAGTACACAACCCAAAACCTGATTATATTTGCATAAATGACTGAAGATCCACAATTTATTTCAGAAATTAACTGTAAAGGAGGGAGGAATCTATTAAGGATGAGAAAGTGGGATAAACCCCTTTTGAAGATAAAAGATAGATGCTCATAAACGAGTGCCATGTGGTGTATTAAACACAGCCAAACAAAATTGAAACTGTGATTAGTCTTACTTGAGATGTGAGTTCATAACGTGAGGTTATTGATAATTAATTAATATTACATTTTTACAGATGATTATTCTTCAAAAAGTGATGGCTCACAAACTATGATTGAAAGCAAACTGAAATCTCAGTATGCAAAATCTCATTATCATTTCAGATCCAGACAGGATTAAGTTAAATCTGAGCAAGTGAGATATTTATCTGTCATAGCAGGGCCTAAAGCAGCTTTATACTGAGGTGAATGGTAGAGTCGGTCTGACAGACAAATGGTGATATTGTTGTCTCCCTCACTCCCATCTTCCCCTCGGATCTACCCCTCCTTGGAGACGTGTGTCAGATAGGAAGCAGCGTGGGCCAGAGATGACAGCTTTAGATAGCACTGTCTGAGAGAGCAGCCTCAGAGAGACCTGAAACATGTCATGCCTCACTAGCCTCTCCTCATGCATCCTCGACAAGTCATTCACATAATACACAGGAGAAGCAAGGAGAAAGTGCATTTTTGCCTTTCCACAGACATAAAAAATTTTGTGACAAACGTATATAATGTGTATACTGGCAGGAAGGCTGGGAAAAATAAGTTAAAGTGGGTGGGGCCAGTGCCAGTAAGAGTCATTAGAGCTGGCAGCTGGGCAAGCTGCATCACCCTTTCTCCTCACCATGGCAGTAATCTCATCGTATGACTGCAGGTACCCGACGATCTTGGACTTATGAGCTGGCTCGACGCGGGCAAAGCACCGAGCCCGTTTGACGGCTTCTTTCTGCGCCTCAGGAGGGAGATCATCAAACTCACGGCCCGTGTAGGCCTTTCCGGTCACGTCCTCATCTTCCCCGAAGATGCCAATTCGCCTGCAGATGGCCACAGCTGTGCCCTTGTTGTCTCCTGTGATCATGATAACACGGATACCTGCCTCGTTGCACAGTTTCACTGAACCGATCACCTCCTTCCTGGGTGGGTCAAGCATGCCCACACAGCCGACAAACGTGAGACCCAACTGAAAGAAGAAGAAAAAAAGAAAAGAAAAGAAAAGAGGATTAGTTTACATGGGACTATATCTGAAAACAGAATCTCACTCCAGTCCAGTCACTCCAGTCACATCCGATTACTTTCTCTTCCAAGGAAAAAGAACCAAGTGTAGAAGCTTCATTCTTTAAGGGGATAAAGGCTTAATGGCTACTGTGACTCAAACAAAAGGAACAACTGAAAAGAGGACATTAAAGGAATAGCTTGATTTATCTTGTAGAAGAATTGGCTTTAAAGGTTTATTACTAGTTTACAAGGTCCGGCGTGGTTTAGCACCTCTGCTCTTAGGAACCTGTCTCTGTTGACTTAGGTCATCTAACGCTACATCATTAAAAGTACTAACTAAAAGGTGTATGAGGAAGGCATCTTCTCTTATTGAGGACCTAAAGTAAACAACAACCTGACCATGAATATTCTGGTTGCATGTATTAAATGTGCAACACAAATAAAGTGAATTATTATTGTGGAAAATATACTGTACATATTTGCTGTAGCTACATATTTGTCGTACAGGCGTGAAAGTGGTCTCAATCTTTCCTACTAATTCTCAGTAAGAAAGCAAATGAACATATTCCTCAAAATGTCTAACAATTCCTTTAAATCCTGAAAATGTGAGTCATGGTTTCAAAAGGAAGGCTGAACTACAAGCCTTTGTAAGATAAACATCAGATGCTGCCGAGGTCCTCTACCTCATACTCTGCAAACTTGCTGGAATTCTCCAAGTCCATGCCTTCTTTGCGTGGCGGGGTGTCATGAGTGGCCAGAGCCAGACAGCGCAGAGTGTCGCTGCCTGTCCCCCAGTCCCTGATCTTAGACAACAGCTGGTCACGAAGGGGAGGTGTCAGTGTCACCTTCCCTTTTCCCACCCGTAGGTACTGACACCGCTCGATCACACTCTCTGGAGCACCCTGAGGGGACAGATTAACAGAAGGAATCAGAGAAGGATTCACTTCAGACGGATGTAACGAAAAGTACATTTCTCTGTGTATTTGTGACTGTATTATTCATTCATGCCTTGATGAACATCTTGCTCTGGGAGCCCGGACTGACGGACGTGCAGTAGACAGACATGGACTTGCGGTCACGAGAGAACTCCAAGGTGAACTCCTTCTTCATCAACTGCCTGATC
This sequence comes from Sandelia bainsii, assembly GCA_032362345.1. Taxonomy (NCBI): domain Eukaryota; kingdom Metazoa; phylum Chordata; class Actinopteri; order Anabantiformes; family Anabantidae; genus Sandelia; species Sandelia bainsii. The sequence continues at coordinate 4,324,719 of JAUMHL010000006.1, read as the reverse complement.
ACCTGGTGGTTCAGAAGGGGGTGAGAAGAGAGTAGAAATGACAGGAAAGAAGTAGAAGGTACTGACAAAGAGGAGACTGAGCTAAGTAGCTGTATCCGTGGGCAGGTGTCAGGCGGGCAGCTGGTGGTTGACTGAGAGTTTTGGCTGAGATACTGACAGCTGAAGAATTACACTTCAGATCAAGCACTCATCCAGCTTGACTGGATGTCCGGCTGCAACCAGGCTTTTGTGCAACCAGGTGTTGTACAAACACAAATTTCAGCCTGTAAACACCCCTGTTCTTTCAATACTGTATTATCTGCATTTTGTGTCAAGTCTTGTTCTACCAGTAGGTGTCCCTCTGGTTCAGAGTCAGTGCTAATCCCAGTACACATGAAAGGTTGAAAGATTTACACTGCTAATGCTCTCTGTCCAGCAGATGGTTGATGTACACACCTTGTCAGGGGACCTAAAACATCTGACAGATATGTCAGTGTGGCAAACTTCTCCTACCCATTACACAGAGAGTAACAATGGGTGTTGGTGTCCATGCAGCATGTCATATCTTGGCATTGCAACTATCCTTCCACTTTTTTTTTTTTTTTTTCAGATGAGATCTGGAAGACTTGGAAAGGTCAACTCATTTAATTTTGCTGATGCTGCATATTATTAATCCATTTGTCCGGTAAACAGGTGCACTGGGCCTATTCAGAGGTCTGAATTAAAACCAGAAAACATTCAGTTCTGTCACCGCAAGGCTCATCTCATCTGAGGCACAATGGCGAGCTTTGTTCTTCCTGAAAGTGAGACCAACAGGGATTTCGCTAACCTTTATCTACGGTGGAGTGAAAAGCTCAGAACCAGAGGTGGTCGAGTTCAGCACAGTGGACGACCGGCCTCTCAGGCACTGAAACACCAGCATTAGCTTAGTGATTTCATTAGCTCTTCAGACACACTACACACATGCACAGGTCAGACTCAACACTTTCCAGTTAGACCTGGAAACAAGCCCTTCATTTGTGATAAGGTGCAGAATTGATCTAAACTCAGACTAATGCAGCAGCTAGGCTTGTAGCAGTCTTTATAGCTGTTATAAATTACATTTTAAATATACTTAGAGGTGACATTTTTAACTCATAACCAAACAATCACAGGCTCACACCCTGAAGTCAAACACATGTATCCATCAACAACCGAGTGCTGCAATAAAAAGTCTGTGACAATGAACCCTGAACTGTGAGATGCTGACTCATAATAAGTCACTCCGGAGAGCAGAATGCTTAAATGCTCAATATCATCTTGTACAAATGTGTGTTTGGGGCCACACTAGGTCACAGCAGTCTGCAGTATGGTCTAAATAGGGGGGCAGTTACATGTCATTGGCATATTCATGCTGGGAAGTGTAAAGCCTGCAGCAGATATGCCAGTTGGTAAAGCAAACAGGGTTCCTACTGAAGCGGAATAAATACATGGACAATAACTGCATACACATTTCTCCAGACTTGGTTTTAACACGTCATTCTGCATCAATGGGACATTACAAGAGTACTTCACTGACTTCACAATGCAATTCAGTAACATTGTTGGGCTTATGATGGGCAGTTTAAAAAAAGCATAAAAGTCAATGCAGAACCAAGGAAAACCAGTCAAAACCTGGAGCATACAATACCCACAGTGCAACAGTTCAGTTGGAGATTCTGATGTTTTATGTTCATCTCTTATGCAGCCTCAAGCAGTGATGAGGAGCATCCGCCAGAGGGCTGATAATCTCACTTCTTTTTAATTGTACGTGCCCAGAATGCTTTTCTTTTTCAGACCTGTAGTGCTCAGCCCAGACTGACACTGACTCAGAGGACATCAGGGATTTCATGATACTTCTAGAACCTCCATATGTATCTTACCGAGTTGCAGGCCCCAGCACGTTCCACCTTGCTCAGTCCAGACAGGTCTGTCTTGAAGACGTTCATCTTCTCCACCAAGGTGGTGAGAGCCGTCTCTGTGGCTTCACCCACCTTCTCATAAACCCCTTTGGCCTGCAAGAAAGTAGAATGAAAACCTGCTGCTAGAGTGTTTCATACAAGCAGAGGGATACAGCAGACATGTTTAGAGTAGAGTGTTTAAGTCTTTGAATTCAGGTCCTTTTATAATGATGTATTTTTGATCAGATTTGAGGAGGCACAGCTTTAGACAGTGTATCGACTGTTAAATATGAACAATCCTCTTCAAACTAACACAAGAAGGCCTCCAGATCACACATGCTGTGTACAAATCTGTAGATCGTTCACCTCTGCCTCTGCAAACTTTGAGTCATACTGTACATGCCAAGTGGTTTCATGTGTGCCCCTGCTGGCTGAGAAGAGGAGTAGGTGAAATCAAGCAGTAATTGTGCACCACACATGATTTGTTTGTGTGGCACAGGCAGCAATAAAACACCTCGCTCCCCTCCAGCACTTGGCCGCTCTTCCCCCCTCACTCACTCTCTACGGGTTTAACATTCTTTGATTTCACACTCAACCTCCTTTATTCAGAAAGGTACAAAACTGGTGGCACCACCTGTTTTAGATTAATCCATTTAGGTGGCTAAAGACCATTTACGAGAACAGAAACGGTCTAATCTAGGGAGGATACATGGGAGCCGAGAAAGTGCCGCATCCCTGGCCTCTCTCTTCAGCGTGGTTACCATGATAACATAGTGATAACAAAGAGGTGAGAAAAAGCAATCCAAACCAGAGAAAAAGACTGCATAGTTTAAAATTAGCACAGCTGAAGAAGCAAAGAGAAGGCTTTCTATAGTGAGTGTGTGTGTGTGTGTTTCAGGGCTACCTTCCATTGCATTCACAGAACATGTCTTGTATGTGCATTCAACACGCTGTAAATGCATGAGGACATTTGCAAGAACCCTGACCTACACAATGCTGTATATGTTACAGCTTTTGCATATAAACTTAAAAATGAAATAAAAATGAAACTTAAAAATGAAATAAAAATGCTTGTGTGTGTGTGTGTGTGTCAGCAGAGTCAAGAGAAGTTTAGGGTAATGGTCTAGGGAATGCATTATGTCAGCGAACGTCCTCACAAATGTAACTGTACGACAGTGCGTGCATGTATTTGTGTGTTAATGACCTCATTGTAGTCCAGTGAAGAGTCATTGCACATAGAGCACACGGTGGCCAACTCCAAAAGTCCGTCGTAGTCTCCACACTGCACGGGCCTGTCTCCTTTCAGTCTAGTAGGAAAACAAACACACACAGGAATGTCACTCGACAGCAATGAGGGAAAAGTACTTCACAGACTGCTACACCTCAGACACAGTGAACTCATCAATATTTATGTGTGGGGAAGACGTTCAGTTGTTTAGCATTCCAAAGTCGACTGGAGAAACAGTGGTCGTACAGTAGTAAACACTGTATAGTTGTGTGTGTGTGTGTGAGCACGCTTTTATGTGTGCACGTGTTCCTGACAAGCAGTGCTGATTGCATGACAACCATGGATCCTTTCCCAGTAGAGACTGCAACCGTTGCTAGCGAAGCTCCCACACGATAACCCACACTCTGCTGTTATGAAATCAACAGGTTCATGCGGAGTCAGAACGCTGTAGTCACCAAACAGCCAAATAAACAGCACAATGAAATGCTTCTCCTGCATAATGACTAGCCGCCTACCTATATTCCTCCACAAACTCAGACTTACTGAAGTTAAAAAATATATAATAAAATCACTCTGACATGGCAGAGATCAAAATGACCACACAACTATAAATCTGATACTTGAAGAATTCACTGAGTGGGAAACTCAATAAAAATACAGTACAGGCTTAAGGGTGTTGAACAAGCAGAAACATCCAGCTTGAATCCAGTGTAAAACACTTACATTCCACATAAAGAGTTATTAAGGCTATATTTTTCAACAGTGGTACTTACATTTGTCCCTCAGGGGCGTAAGTAGAACCAGTTATAGAGAACTCGTGAAGAGTGCAGCTCGAATCTTCCACCTTGTCTGCGATGAACATCTGGAGAGGAGACAAGGCAAACAAACAGAGGCAGTGCAGTTAGCTAATTAGTCAACTAATTAATCAGTACCGCAGCCCAGTCGTGTGCTGCGATTGCAGACTGCTGTTAAACACTCAGGACTGAAGAAATCAGTCTTTTCTGTCTCAACAGCTAATGAGAAGGTTAAGTTGAACCCACTGACTGTGTCTTGTGGCCTCAAATATGGATTTGAAAAACATGGCAGTAGACAGTCACGCTATTCCTCCATTATTCTCCATAACCTCACTCCAGTGAATTCATCATTACAAAAGCATGTTTCTTAGGCAGACATTATTAAGATTCATATTTTTGTCTAGTTTTTATAAATAAATAAAATAAATAAGTAAATATAACAAGCATAAACATAATATAATAGAAGCTAAAGTAGAGAAGAGGCATAAAGTTCCTCAGGAAATATCTCTGTTTTCCAACATTAGTCACTAAACTGTCATTCCAGACTAAGGTTATAGCAGAGTGAGCAAGAGTGTGTTTTACTGTTGATGAATTATTTTCCATTTTCCCTTTTGTATAAACAATGACTGTGTTATTAAGAAGTTACACAATTGTGCTTTAAAGGCAGTTGATAATCATGGTTTAAGAATTTAATAGTCAAATGTTTCATTTTCTGAAAACTGGTCTTAACGTGGAGCTCTGACGTGTGTGTCCTTGTAGTGTACAGTCCTTTGATTGTCACAAGTGTAAAACCTGCATTGTGGTAGTGATGTAGAGCAGCTGCCAAGTGATTTAGTGCCACTACAGCATCAGCTTCCAATTCACACATGGCGCCAAACACACCTAAAATCAACAGTGAATCGAATCTTGCTTAAATACTAAGAAGCAGGATGCTGCTTACAAAACCAAGTATTTTTGTCTTGCTGCTTGACTAGCTCTGGATTTAAAAAAAAAAAAAGAGTTAGATTTAATTCTGAAAGTCAGATAGTGGCTGTAAAGACTCTCCAGACTTGAAAATTGCCTGTAAAGGTAGAGTTTGGAACCAAAAGCCATGTTCAAGGAATCCCCAGGACACCACGCTTTTCCACCATAGTTCCCACATCATTACTGTTTCCAAACACGGAGGCAACACAGGACTTGAGGTGCTGATGTCTTGATGTAAAGCTTCATCAGTCACTCACATTACCATACATGCACCAGTCAACTGCTAGAAAACAAAGCATAAGTCAGAGAAAGTGGAAGAAAAAGCTTGAGTCCCAGAGCTGTCCAAGGATTTGCTGTGTTGGCGAATCTTCTTCCTAAAATTCCCCCAAGCAGGGCGCTTCACGATGCCTTGGTAATGCTAATATTTCGATAAAAGCAAGAAGGGAGTGTTGTGGCTGGTGGTTAATAACAATGAGATACGCCACAATTCACAGGGCGTCTCTCTCTGCAAGGCCTCTCTGTGCATCTAAACACATGATTCACAACAGGTTAACAGATACCCTTGATCTCTATTCCTTCATTAGTATTAAATTTTTGTTAACAGTTTGATACCCATACAGAGACAAAGCATCCTTAGAACATAGCCTTACTCTGTTTGAGACTCAATGAAGTCCAAGTGATTGAAGAATTAATGAAGCAGCTATTTAGTTAAGCTCAGCTTCCTTCTCAATTCTTCTGTGTTTGTGTGTGTGAGTGTGTCAGAACCCATCAGTTTAAAAAGGAACACAAAATCAATGGTACTCTTGAGGTGTGAGGTAGCTGCTGTCCCTCCAGCAAATGAGCCTAAAAGATAGGTTTTAGCCACTTAATGAACAATACTGAGTCTACTGATGTCGTCGAGTCCGGACAAGATGAAACACGCATATACATAACTGTCACAGTGAATCATTATTATAGCCTTTGTGAGATTATAGCTTTTATGGGAACATGCAATTAAGCCTTTGTAATTTCTGGCATCAGCTGTGTTGACATTTTCCTTCTTTCACTCTAACAAACAGGAGGGACAGAGGGAGATGTGAAGTTGTGTGTGAGTTTCCTTCACCTGTAGATCAGTAACTGTGTGCTCTGTGTGAGTTGTTTTTTTTTTAATACTGCTTATGCTCTGCACTTTCTCTGGAATTTACAGTCAGTGGTTACCTCTATAAAAAGTAGTTTCAAATGTCAGTGCTCATCTCATTTAGATCAGCCTCACTGTTTGCTGTTCACTGTACTAACACACTATCACACCACAGTTGTATTAAGTTACTGATAGTGTACCAACAGATTACCAACTAGGCAAAGTGGCCAGCTGGGTCTAGGCTTCGCTGTGTGACAAGCAGTTAATGTGATTAACACAAACTGGTTAATGCAGCTCCTGCATTTGGACCTCATCACGTGACTCCGTGAGGAAACCTTGTTTAAACACGTTTATTTCAGATGTCATGCTACTGACACACAGTGAGTACGTTTAAGTTTGCACAGAGTTAAGGAATACAGCAGGCTCAACAGGGCCCCACAGTCCAGTGCTGCTACTCCACATTAAAAGCATTCAACAGGTGAAACACAAGGTGACCTTCGCGATGTTGTTGTCTCACCTCAGCACCGACAGTGAAGACTCATCAAAAACAAGATGGTCGCTTTTAAACATTGCAGGGAGTAATAACAACTTCTCCTGCCAACTCTTTTTACTGAGCCCTGCTCCCACTGTGTGAAACACAAAATTAGATTTGCATTTGCAATTGACTGACTTCCTTATTTTGAAACGTTTTGTTTCACTGTAAACACACACACACACACACACACCAGTTGCAATAGTACAGTATCTCTGTATCTGCTCCACAAGTGTTTCCCGTAGTTTTAAACACTTGCTATTATTCTGTTATTATAGATTTTGTTCGATTCATTATGTATTCTCTGTAGCTTTCACATGCAGTTTCTTAGATCACTGTCATTTGTGCATTAAGATGTGTTTGTGTGCGCAACTTTAAGCTGAACACATCATCATGTCAGCTGGATGCCTGCAGGTGGGTTAGTAGACAAATGTGCAAAATCGTTTATTTCCAGAATCATATCTACTAAAGAAACTTAAAATGAAAAAATAAAAATAAGAAATAAAAAGTTAGATACAGTAGTGTATCTATCTTTTTAGATTTTTTGCAATACTACTAACCCAAAACCTGCAGCAGCAAAGTGGGATTTGGTACAGCAGTGATGTTTAAAGTTCAATTTTTTACCCATTATTCATACATTTTTATTCACTCATTTCTCATTTCATATTGGAATGCACTATTCCTTTAAGGGACTTTTAAATAGCTTCGCCCTTCTGCTCAGTTCTTAATTTCACAAAGGTCAGCAGGCTCACCACAACTCTGTTCCACAATTCTATAACAAATCAACAATGTCTACTCGGAGACCCAGTAAAGCACAGAGCACACACAAAGTGGAGCCAAAAGAATAAAATAAGGCTCTATTCTTCCATCCAAGATCGGTTTTCCTCACTGTCTCATCTGCTATGGTCTCCAAGGTAACAAGGCACAGTGTGATCCGTGAGAATCAGTGAAAGTGGCAGAAGTTTATATTCATCTACTCACTTCCTCTGAGGATGTGGTGGAATAAATGGTGAGTTAACTCTTTATGTGTGCATGATGTGGAGGGGAATCCCTGGAAATCCTGACAATAAATGCTAAGAGGAAGTTTGATTTGTCCATTAGAGAGAATGAGTGTGTGTATTGCTGTTATCTCCCACCAGAGAGCTGTATAGGTGTATAGGTGGAAGCAGAAGGTCGACATTCACCAACGTCAGCCTGGCTCACTCTTTTTCTGTCTGGGTGAGATCACCCCTCCATGTTCTTCCTACTAGTAGGAACTCCCTGCCGCTACGAATTAGAATCACAGATACTCCATGTCATCTCGGGGAGATAGTCGAGAAGGGCAGAGAGGGAGGGGTGTTTCTACAGCGAGAGCAAGAATTCTCTGACTCTCCGTCCTAACAGTAAGACTAAGAAGATAACATGCATTTCTTTTTCCTGACTACAGCAAGTAACATCCAAACACAGCCAAATGACACCATGAAGTCTGCAGAACAATCATTAAATATCACAAGCAGAATGCTTTGAAAACTACATTTTGGCATTTATTATTGTCTGTAGTAGACAATTGTAATTGTTAATCTCAAATTACATACTGTAGGCTCACTTTTAATTGTGGTATGTTTTTTTTGTTGGGGGGGGGGGGGGGGGTGGAAATCCTCTCCAGATTGGAAATTTCCATGGTCCTCGTGGAACTGAGATGTGACCAGAAACCTGAGTTGGCCCACAGCAAAAATTACACTCAGCCATATTAGGTTGGGTAGTTTCTAACTATACTGCCACAGGTGTCAGGTCTGTGTGTCAGTAAGTACCTGTGCATCCAAATGGACATGAGTAAATTCATGTGATACCTCATTATGTCAATGCTGCTTATGACACTGCTCAGACAATTATTATTTTGTGAGGTGTTCTCTCTCTATTCAGCCCATTCATGTAGATACCTCTCCGTTTTATTTAGTGATACGTGGCTATACAGTGCTGTGACAAACTAATTCAACCCCCCTCCTGATTACCTCTCTTTTTGTGTTTATCTTATACTAAGTTGTTTCAGATCCTCAAACAAAATACAGCATAAAAAAGGCAACCTGGGCAAACACAAAATGTAAGTTTAAAATGATTATTGTATTTTTCAAAGCAAAAATCCCAAGTCTAACAGTTTTGGATCCCATGAGGACCTCTCTTCTAGACTTCAAAATGATGCCAAAGCTATGTTTTTGTTCTCTAAAGACTGAGGTAATCCCATCTAGACCATCCAGATTCCAGTACTAACGAAGCTCCTTTCAATAATTAATAAACTAAAACTTGACAGCCAGTTTTTCTAGTGGAAATCGGGGAATGAGTTGCCAACACAGTCCTATGATGTCATTTTTGACTAGTGCTGCCCTACTCATACTTGCCAGTAACTCCGAGGTCATTAACTCTGAGGTGAGAGGTGAGATGTCAGGACAAGAAGTGTTAACTGAGATTAGGTATGTTGGTATGTTTGTGTGTGTGTGTGTGTGTGTGTGTGTGTGTGTGTGTGTGTGTGTGTGTGTGTGTGTGTGTGTGTGTGTGTGT
>JAUMHL010000006.1:4296938-4307982 GCA_032362345.1 Sandelia bainsii | reverse complement strand
AGACACCACACATGTGCATATACAGTGTACACAAAGACACAGGATGAAGAGTGTATCTCACCTGCCAGACACCGATAACAGCATTGGCAACGAGGATAAGAAGAATAACAATAGGCTCAACAAAGGCGGTGGTGGTCTCCTCTCCCTCCTCAAACAGAGCCAACACCTATATGAACATACAGAACACAGAACCTTAGCAGACAGACATACGATACAGTAACGTCTTTAGCTCCATGGTAGCTCAAATACATTTTTTTAAAGACGGTTTTCTCTGAAACACGTTTGGAAGGAAAAAAAAAACCAAGGTTCATCTGTCAAATACCTGCAATGCTCCAAATATTTCAAATGTAACTTAAGCTGGATGTTGTGTAGCACTATTTATTACAGGGAAGTGGACATTGTTAAAATATGTTTTACATTCAATTCAACTGTTTAGTTAAGTTTGCATTCACACTGTGAAGCAGGACATTTCAACCAATTACCCATAACTTTTAGCAAAATATTTCAGTTCATTCTTTTTCTTTAACCCTTAGGCTCCAGGGCTATTCTCCACATTAACTGCAGTTAGAGGCCGAAATCAATTCAGAAATAACTACAAGAGCAAGATACATCATAAAGTGGATTTAAAAGTGGATGTGTGCATCCAAAGCATGATGTGCTAATTGGTCTAATATGCATTTCACGATCCACATAGTAGACTATGTTTATGTTAGTCTGTAAGTTTTCATTTTCGCAGATTCACTCACAGTCAATGGTCAAACTAAAAATCTTTCAGAATAAAAGTCAAACAAAAATAGTAATGACAAGATCCCTAGAGCAGCAAGATGATGCCTAAAATGGCAAGGGCGATAAAAAGAAATTAAATCCTGCAGGAAATTAGATCATTGGGGAAATAACATCATTGAAATTACACAGAACAAACTGGGCTAATTTAAAACACTGTCGATCTTAAGAAGCCTAGTTCTGCAGCACAGAGTAGGTCGGGTGCACCAATCCAAAACTCCTGGCGGTAGGAAAATCACACACAAATTAACATTTACATAAGGATTCCGTGAAATCTACATCTTTCTGTGGTGTAGTGTGGCGTTAGGATGTCTGTGTTCCTGACCAAGAACCACGAGCAGTTTGAATGGTGAATGATTGATATGTGTTTTAATGACAACTTACAGTGCGCTCATTTACCTGCAGGACAAAGACAAGCCTTTACGATGTCTGCCAAGAAATAAATTACTTTCCAGTCAAATATCCCTGCAGATTTAAAATAACTTTGTAAAAGGACCTTGACATTATCATGCAGTTAACATCGCAGTATTGACAGATAAGATAAGATGAGATGAGATGCAGTTGAAATCTGAAGATGCAAATTACCTGTGCGTGTGCAAGATCACTGGCTAAATGTTGAGATACTGAAAGCTAATTGCTGTCTGACCTTGTACACAGTCTTTTTAGCACCAGCTGCTCTTATGCTTCTAATCTGAAGGAATCAGTCAGTTCAAGTGACAAAAATCATCTCAATTAATGTGTGTAATTCACATCCTCATTGTGCATTAGTTACAGATTCCTTTTTATTTTATTAATATAAAGCCTGCGCACTTGAAGAAGTCAAATCTTTGCTCCCTTTGTAGCTTTATTTTAGTTCACCACAAACATCTGAGCAAAATATCTTTTTGCCAGTTAGCTGAGAGCTGGCTAATCAGGTTGGAAAGATTTGTTGTTAAAACAGCTGCCTGGTGCTGATGACAGCAGTGAGGGTGAATCACAACAGAAAAGCTACGGGTCAGGAAACCAAAACAGTGAGTTGAAAGATGTTATAAAGCTCAGTAGACCTGATGGAAAACTCCTAAATCTTGTGAGTCTGTTACTATGAGAGAGCCCTTTCAGCCACAAATAGACATGCCATCTATTGTTTAAATAAAATTATTGATTATAGCTGCTTTAAAGCCATGAATCTAAAAGGTTACAAATTACCAGAGGTAACTGCCAAATTGAACAATGATACATCATAAGCCTACAATAAAAATACCCATGTTAAAAACATTTAAATTAAAAGGACTGACTGCAATGACATATCCACAGAGACCACAAATAACTATACAATCACTCGTGTTACTATACTTACAGTGCTTCTCTGCAGCCAGATGTAGTAAGATGACAGCTGAATAATAACAACTGGATACACAGTATATTTTTAGGAGATCATAATAGAAAAAGTTCCCCACTTATGCTTCTATTATATTATCAGTAGCAAGTATAGAAACTCAAATTACTGCACAACAAAGGCGTCAGCAGAGAGAAAAGGAGAGATAAAGTGGATCTACCTTTCAATGATCTGATGGGGCTTATCAAATAATAAGAGAGTATATTCTCTGCAAAGTATCGAGCACCAGAGTGTACGTCACAGAAGCCTGAGCCTGGTCGATAGCTCATCATTCTCCATCATTTGGCGCGGTAAATCTCCCTCTGACTGGGCTGAGATTGGAGGGCAACAATGGCAGTCCTCACAGTGAGGATGATTTAAAAGACACTACACACAGGCAGCACACATTCAGAGAGCCGTCTGAAAACCTAACTCCTGCTTTCAGGCCCAACAGAAGTTCAGATGGAGAGATTTGTAGGATTTCTTTTGGGTTCTGCAATTTATTGAGGGAATCTGGTGCGGGTGTTTGCAAGTCAGTCTGAGACAAAGTTAAGAGTGAAGCTCAGAGTCAGTGTTGGGCTTTGAATGCAAAGCTTCATCACCAACATAAACCTCTCTTTATAGCCTTTATGCACTAAGTGAGTCCTGAGACATATGCCAACAGATAGCCCATTATATTTGTATGTCTCCAGAGTTCTGGGACCTCACACGGTGCTCAGCAAAATGGAAAACCAAGTCATATCAAATTTGTCATCATCATCATCATCATCATCTAGCTATTGAAAACCATAATGGAAAACAAAGGAGGTCTGAAAACCAATTCAGCTGTCACTTTAATTTTTACGTCCCTTCCTGTATTCTCTTGAACTCCTCACCATTAACTCAACTTGATATACTGTAGTGACGCGGAAAAACAAATACAGCATCAGCCCTTGTTCTTCCTTAAACTCAAAAGGAGGAAGTTCACTGATTGTTTCAGGTGACTAGTGTGGGCTTCAGTGTGGCTCTGCTCTATTGAACTCCACCAGCGAGTTGCCTGGCTTTGAACATATTACTTCAGTAAAATGAAAAAAGATGATATTGTAAATTAAACAAACCATTTTTGCTGAAATGTGTTTTCATATATATATTATAAAGTACTCTAACGCCTAGTCTATTTGTTTGATCATGATATACGATTATGGTGCCATGCAAAGGATGCAGGAGTCTAATAATCTCCATTTGAATATTTTCCAAATAACAGCCAAATGAGCACTCCGCTCCCTTTAGCCACTCCCTGATTCTACTGGAGACATGCTTTGAAAAGCAGGAAGCAAGTAGACAAGTTAAAAGTTTGTAGAATAAGTTTATGTCGTTTATCAACATAGCAGCTGTAAAAGTTGTGTAATTAAACAATGAGAGTGTAATGTATTTTTAATTTCAAGTCAGATCAGGTTACAAAGAACCGTGCTTTCTTTACTGAAACCACTCCAGGCAACGATGACACTGAAAAGCACTGCGGCAGTGGAACGGGGCTGCGTTCCACTATAAACAACCTTTTTAAAATAAGGAAAGCCTTATTTACATGAGGAAAAGTGAGCCCGCACTCCACAAGTCCTGCAGTTACAGCCCACGCCTGCACTTCAAGCCTCTCACTAACCCAGGAAACAGTTAGAGAAGATATATTGTGTCACATACATTTTTAGAGCAATTTTCCTATTTTCAGAAATAGAAACAGCAATTCCATCCCAAGACACCAAGGACATGCTGTAATAGATGGAAAAAAGTTATTATGCAGTCAGGATTCCCCCACTCCACCCCTCTCCAACCTTCACCACCCTCGGACTGCAACCAGGGGTCACAGTTAGAGGCGTTGCGGCAGAGGGAGTTTTGATTAATAGTTTTGTTTCCAGTTCAGGCTAAAGCGTGCTGCCTGTTCCCCTCACTGAAACCATATGAACACTGGATGGAAACGCCTGTAGTACACAAGTTTCCACATGAAAAGGGACCACAAACTAGGCTGAGCAGCGATCTAACAGGGGAATAAAGTTGCCTAAAGCTAATGGAGCAGTCTATTAGGTGGCAATTTCCTGGCCAACATCCAATTTGGGTCCTAAATCCCATAAGGGTGCATTTGAAAATCAAGATTGAGAACAAATACATTGAGAGCCACTGGCATTTCAGCTGGCATTAGCTGGGTCATACTTACGAATGAGACACAGGCAGCTAGCAGCAGGATCCTGACCAGGAGGTCTTCAAACTGCTCCACCACCAGCTCCCACAGGGACTTGCCTGAAATACATCACACACCTTTATGCATCACACTTGATTTAAAGTTTTCAGTGTATAGAGCTTAAAGTGAGTCCGTATACTTAATGATGGAAAAGATCTGTATGATTTATTGAGACTAGCTTTTTAGCAACAAAGAGCAGTTGATACAATCCCTTTATTTACAGAAGAGCTATGTGTTCATGGGTGGAAAGCCATAGCAGTGTACACTCCCTAAGTTTAGCCCTCAATCTACAGAAAAGAAAAGATCCTGGCTCAAGACATTTAATCAGGTAGTAAAAAGGGAGGAGGATCGCAGCTCTCTGGAAAAATCAATATTTACCTTCTTCAGCTGGGAGCTCTGTGGATGTCACACCACAGCAGTTGTAAAGGAATCGAATTGGCCGAGTCAGAGAGAGTAGAGAGAGGGTGGGAGCGGGGGATTGGAGAAGAAAGACAAAGAGCAGTTAATACATTTGATTAATTCCGTCTGATGTTGAGATGCAGAGGCACATACAAATTACTCCGCACAATCGTTCTACTTGGTTCTGATGATTAAACGCTGCGTGCAGGGAGCCGGCACAGCAACACTTGTTTTTCAAGTTGAGGATCATTGTCTGCTGTGGTATTAATAACTACCAATCCAACTCCAGGCTGTTCCACTGAGAAAATCCTTTAAGATTTCATAACTGTAGATGTTTTAAATTTTATCTTTGGTAGTTTTAGCAAAGCTTCAAGCCTCCCGTGTCAACTGAGCTGCATAATCACAGAAAACACTGTATTGTTATAACAAACAGCTTTTACCTCAGTTTTGTCAATATATCAAAATATTTATTTCAAACATAAATTATGTTCTCTACACGTGCACCCTCGATCATGTAAGCTACAGCTTCAAGTAAGGACTGTTTTCATTATAAATTTATCATTATTTTTTCATCATTAGGAATCCTATTTCAGTAGTAGACAGTAACTAAGTACATTTACTCAGGTACTGTTTACTTTTTTATTTCTACTCTATATTATACTTTTAGGTAAACTACATTTATTTGATAACATCCTATATTGTAAACTGTAAAATCTACAAATAAATGATGATGTATTATCATAGCTTATGATAAGATTAAAAAAATACTAATATCTGTGGAAATTTCCAAGTTATCTAGCAGCACCACTGTTAGCTGTAACATTAAAATGATGAGCACATAACATGTACTGTATATTATTCTGAATTCTTTTTTTCTGCACTTTTGGTACTTTGGCACATGTCAATAATCAAGACAATATCAATCAAGACAAGTAACATTTTGAATTACTTTTACTTGTAACTGTATTTCTACATAATTGTATTGCTATTTTTACTTACTTAACTAATTAACTTGATTAACTTTTATTGTAGAAATATACCTCAAAGCTTCTCTTACTGTGGAAAGTTGCTGTCTTCAGATGTCAGATTACTTACTAAATTTACTTACTTTTATTACTTACTTACTTAATTAAGTTCATTAAGTGATTTATGTTGAGAAACATTTGCTGGTTCCAGCTTCTCAGATGTGAGATTTGTTTTCATTTGATATCAGTGTAAAATGAATTTATCTCAGTTTTTGCACAAAACAACTTTTTTTTTTACTTTCCAATGAATGTCACTTCATTTTTTGTTCATTACAAAAACAAAGATGAAACAATAATGAAAATAATCAGTGTTTGGAGCCCTATCTGAAATAGCTTTTAGAATAAAGGTCACCTTTGTTAGCTAGCCCAGGCAACACTTTTCCTTAATCAGGACTGTGGTGAAGTCATTGACATTCATGCCGCAGCCTCAAACTGCTATTTCTCCGTCTCAGCGGTCAGTGCACAGGCTGCTTCCTGGACTAACCTCTTGTTTTGGCATCAGCATGTGGGTAATCTCCCACAAAAACAAACCCAAGAATAAAATCACATTGTTCATCTTGTTATTTTTCATTTGTCATTTGCAAAGAAAAGCTTCTTTATTTTGCATTTAGAGACAAGCTGAGCATCTAAACCACTCTGATTACCAGAACGCAAACACCCACCACACACATGAGTCACTGGTGTGAGTAGAAAACACATCAGTCATGTTCTAAAAACATTCCTATTGACAAGTCCTGTTGATCAGTGTCACCACAATGAAACAATGGCGTGCTTAGTCACTGCGTTTGTCAGGTCCTCATCAAGTCCAACACAGTTATGATCGAACAGGGCCAATGTAACAAACAGCATCCATCCAGATGAGTGATGATAACATAACATGATGATAACTGGCTTATTTTCTGTTCAATTTTGTGCATTTGTCTGATATCAAAGTATCTGTTTTGTTATGATTTCTCTCTGGAAAAGTGGGTTTTCATACATCCTGACACTGGAAGAAATATCCTTCTCAACCACAGAAAATCCCTATATGACGTATTATTATTGCTCAAGCTACATTTTCTAAGAAATAAACTGCTTGAATTACAGCATTTATTACAAAAATAGCTGGGGAAAAGCAGCTATATTTAGAAGGCAGTGGGCTGTAACCCTAAATGACAGCATTCTCCTTTGAGCAGTGGAAACCTCGTGTTTCTCTGCGTGTTTTGACCAGACCACGCTACACGCGTAGCAAACGTGACCCTGAGGAGAGTGTGATTGGATAGAGGAAGGGTTGTGATGCGTGCCCACAGTCTCCACAAACAAAACAAAAAAAATGCACAGGCATTACACATTTACATATGGAAAGATGTTTGGGAGTTTTTTGAGGTTTGGCCAAGGGAAAAATGTGATAATTTCAAGCAGAATAACCAGAGGAAACGAAACAGATTTTTGCTTTTCAGCTTTGCAAAATCCTGTTAGAAAACAACCATCCTGGGAACTGACTCCCATGCAAAGGTTCTGTCTCCCTGAATGACAACCCTCAGACTGTGCAATAATAACCGATGAGACAATGTGAATAAATTTGCTGTCTGAAAGATTTTCAGAGTCCAGGTTTGACACGGCTAAATTCACAGGGGACGTTCGGCTGCTTCCATGCTCCACCAGTCTGACATAAGCCTGTTCCCCCATTACTGTGCCTCCCTGGTTGTATAATGTTTTTATGGCAGACACACTGGCTGCGAATTAAGGGCCGGAGACAAAGACAGACTGACTGAAAGGATGAGGCAAACCAAAGGGGAAAAGAGAGAGAGACCGAGAGAGAGAGAGGGGAGGGAAAGAGCTGGAGGTGTTGAATGGGGTTCCCCGGATTCCCTCAGCCAAGGATTCCCTCCCAGTCATCTGGGCTGTGTCAACCCGAGGCTTGCCCAGGCACATTCCTGAATACTGACTTCACCTCTCTCTCTCTCTCTCTCTCTCCATGTCCCCACAGCACCTCCCCACCTCCACCCTCCTCCCTCCCGGCCCAGACAATGAATAAAAGAGCTTGTTTACACACAGCAGAAAAGCGAGCAGTGCCGAGCAGAGGGGAGACACTTCCTGGAGACAGTTGCCAACAACAGTGGGGAGCTGGTTTCTATGTCAAGACTGTCAGGAAGCAAAGCAGGAAGCTGGTCATGTATCCATCTGCACTGCAAGCCATGTGCAGATAAAGGAGTTTTTACTGCAAGCTCCTCTTCTCTTTCTAGTCTAACAAATTACAGCTCCAATTATTAGGACCCCCCCACTGAACATCACATCTGAGTGTGGTTAAGCAGTATTAACAAGCTAGAGTTGAGGCCGTCGTGTGTAAACTACAAACATGAGAACGTTTTCAGCAGTTACCATAGCAACTTGGCTCATGAAACGTTCCTTGAAAACAAGTGTTTCATGAGGTAATGTGCCAGGGTCTGTCAAAATCTACCAAGAATAACTGTTATGCAATCAGCAGGGGCCTTGATACAGCGTGCTCTGACTGCAGGCATCAAAAAGCCCACACGTTCTAATGCGAACAAGCTCACTTCTGGCTTCTGCAGGCTGCTAACACGTAGTTAGCATGAGTGGTAGCATGCAAGCCAGCAGACGCACCTCCAAATAAACAGCCCGCAGCCAGCTAGGAGGCCTAGGAAGAGGGTGCATGGTTGTGCTGCTTCAGTAAGTGGCTCCAGATCCACAATTCCACTCCATCCGCTAACTGTGAGAATGTGAAACAGGCCTATAAATACCATGATGGTAACCCCTAATGACATAGTCTATTATTGCTTCCTACATCCGTTCACTCTCCTAATGTATTCTCCCACCGGAAAAGGTCTGAATGCATTAACCATATCAAATGTGAGACATAGATGTGCCCAATCCTCCTCTCTAATCTTATTATCTTTGCTAAACAGAGGGCATTGCAAGGAAGAGATGTCCACAGTCTGACAAAGTCTGTATCTCCTTCATTTACACAAATGTCAGTGGAAGCCCTGCATTCTCTAAGAAAGTCATATACAAGCATGTGAAGTAAGTGAGTTTCTGCGGCCATCTTCAAGCATCAAACTAACTTCTCCCTTGATCTCTCTCACAAAAGACAGCTTGATCCCAATGGTATTTCATAACTAAATAAAGCTGAACTTGAGCTCTGAGAAGTCACCCCGAGGATGAGAATGGGGGCAGAGGATGAATTGATAGTGTACAAGGCACGTACACGACTTTCTGCTATCACTTCCACAATGCACTGCTCCCCGTTTTAAAGACGAAATTCGCGTGGCTCAAACTGTTATCTGTGATGACGCAATATGACGCTGATTATCGAGTGAAATACAATATACAACTAAAATGTGTCTCAATTTCATGACAATTGTGGAGCCTTTTCACTGTAAAACATAAATGTTAACATACTGGTTATGTTAGAGGTACAATGTCTGTATGATTCATCCTCTGTGGACTGTGAGAATGTGTATTACATTTTTGTATCACTCCATACAGTAGATGATAAGAAATTTTGCAGGGTGTAATTGTGACAGTCTGGTGGCAAGAAAGAGGAATCAGGGGATCAGGATTCAGCTTCTGGTGAACATTACATGAACACATGTGCTTAGACACAGATGTTATTATTTAGTCGTAATCATAGAGAAATTAAATTGTTGTAAAGAATTCCTACTCAAAATCACAGCACAGTATCAAGCATGAAACGCTGTTTTAAGCCACAGTAGATTTTCTCTAATCAGGATTAGTCTCTGCTGGAACAATTGCAGTAACATTTTCAAAACTAACATTAAACAACCTTCTGACACATCCAGACTCCCTGCACTGAACAAAAGAAGAAAACAGTGGTTTCATGTCAGTAAGAGACATATTCCATTAACGTGCACAGGGGAGGAAAAGAACAGTGGAGAAGAATGGGATGCCTGTTTCAGCAAAGTTAATATTCGATTAGCAACTATGTTTGATTAACTGATCAACCTCCAGTGCTCTTCATGTTGGTGAGAAGCTGTCAAAGCTTAACTGAAATAAAATTGCTTTGTCAAGCTCGTGTCTGAAAGACAGCCATGTCAGAAAAGGAGAATTTGTTTCAAAGTGCCGATTTTATCTTTTATAACCAGTTTAGGCAGAAAACGACACGAGATTGAGCTCAGTCGCTGCTGCGGCTGTTCGTTGGCCGAACTGTTTTCTGACATAATCAAGCTGTGCTCAGGGAATAAGAGACCGACTTTCTCTTGTTGCACAGGATAGTGGTGCAGCCGTGCATATTTTGATAGATTGATAGAAATACTACCAAACTATATTTTACCAAAAAGCCATTTTGACTGACAAACTGATTGGCCAACACGTTTTAGTCAGTCTCATAAGGAAATCCATTTGCCACAAACATTTGCACACACGTAAAAGATCTGAGCTGTGATAGAGCCCAATTACTGATAAGATAAAGATCTGTGTTTATGCATTGTTGACTTTACACATCTGGTCTTTAACTGTGTACATTTACTGCTTGTTGCACATTAGATTCAGGTGTATTTAAACATTGTGACACATTAAATAAGTGCCAGTCTACCACTCACAACACTCTATGGTGAGCTCTACTGGCAAGTGACAGAGGAAAAGGAAAAGGGCCTGTCAACTGTGAAAGACATGCATGAGGTGATTAGCACAGCGCCGATATCTCGTCAGGGATGGAAGCTTCCTCTTTAAGGTCACAACTCTGCAAAGAACCATTTTTTGAACATCCCAACAGGCTACTGAGTATGATGGTGCCCAGCCTCCCATTAACCAAATGTAGAAGCTGAATGCTGTGGAAAAATAGTCAGTAATCCCTCCAATGGCTGACTGAGATATCTGTGTTAACAACATGCTATTTATAGGGTTTATTCTGGCTTTAGAAACCAGAGCAGCACTTCTATCCAATCAAACGCCTGCTACAGTACAACTTTGCTGATTAACTTTGCTGAAGCAAGGAAATGTTTAGTAATATTTTAAATGTATATATATATATACACACACACATATACACTACTCACAAAAAGTTGGGGATAGTTAGCTTTCGGGTGAAATTTATGGAAAACGTAAAAAGTTCACACTACAGTGATATTAAATCATGAAAGTAGGGTATTTAAGTAGAAGCATGCAATGGTGACAACAGTGGCTGATGCATAACGCTCTCCTTGACGTCTCCAACATCGTTTCTGCTCAACGTGAATCGACTTTCATCAGAGAACAGCACTGAGGCCCACTGGTCCCTTGTCCAGCGTAAATGCTCCCTGGCCCATGCAAGAC
>JAUMHL010000006.1:4284604-4296391 GCA_032362345.1 Sandelia bainsii | reverse complement strand
TCACAAACATGGTCATTTCTATGTGTGTCCAAACTTTTGACTGGTAGTGTATATATATATATATATATATATATATACACATACACACACACACACACACACACACACACACATACACACACGTATATGTAACTAACTTTTGACTGTTTGTACATGTCACTGTAGAAAAACAAAGTTTCCAAAACACACATTTTTACATTCCTATGATGTGCCAAAATGACATTATTATAAATTAGTTGAAAAATTAATTTAACGATTTACCAGAATGTGATTTATTATTAGATTATTAGATTTGATCTGTAAAAGGAATTTGACTCTGGTTTCTAGTGGCTCTTTGTACTTACACACAATAACAATTACAGTAACAAAGAAGATTCAAAAAAAGATAAACGGAAAAGGTAAACGATAGGTAGCTTAAAAAAAATGACATTATATACAAACTGCAGCCTTAGTATTTACTGGATGTCCAGGCATGGAAGTATGTACAGTGTACACAACCAGTGAGCTCCATTTTTTGTCCAAAAGCTATTAAAAGCACATCAAGAAGCAACACTGTTTCACTGACATGTGACATGTTCCATTACTAGAGCAAACCTTGGCACTGTAGTTTATTCTGAGCCAGTTCCACTTCCACAGTCCCACTGCTACAAATACGTCATTAGTGAACAGCTGAAAACAGTCCAGAAAAGTTACTACTGCCCATATTCAAATTTATGACCCCATTTCTGAAGATTTACATCTTTACATCATCAAAAATGTCTCTTATCCTAAGATTTCACAGATTCTATATTTGTTTATCCAACAGATCCAAGCACAAAACTTTTCTATTTACTCTTTTTTTTACTATTTGTCAAACACTAAAAAGCTGCACAGTTACTTTACATGCAGGTCATTATACTGTGCACACAGCTTATCTCTAAGTGCTTTTAGATGACCTCCTTTTCTGTTAATGGTATATCCTGAAGGCAGACACATACTGCACACCATATGCTCTGTGTACACACAGCCCACTCCTTGCAACGCAAACACTTCTGAGTACACGTCTCCTCAGTGGACAGGGCCGACAGGACGGTAGCAGAGCATCCGGGCAGCAGGCGGCAGTGGCAGTGCGTTAAGGCCCAGTGACTCAACATCATCTTCCCATAATGGAACGATGGTGACCGAAAGACGCAGAGGTGGGAGGGAAGGAGGCGAGACAAGTGACAAGCTAGAACAGGACAGAACAGCTCCTTTGAAGGCAGCTGTACAGGCACACACAGAGCTCACTAGAACAGGGAAGTAAGTGACTCAACACACCAAGGACTTCAAATGACTTTTTCTGCAAGTTAGCTTGTGTATTCTCCAGCCACATAACACCAACACAGTTGCCACAGTTCAACTCTCAACTGGGTAAGTTTCAGAACAGGTGACAGTGGAAGTGGAAGCTGACAACCCCTGACTGAGTAGTAGAGTGAAAAGTACCACCATGAGTGTGGCGGTGTGAAGGAGGAGGAGCAGGAAACAGCACAACGTCTCTCATATTTCAAACACAGCAGCGAGTAAGTCAGGCTGCTTTCATGTTGGGTTGCAGAACAGGAAGAGAAAACACAAAACGAGTGAGTGAGATCCCACTAAAGGAAGTTGTAATTAGTATTGTGGCAGAAATCAGAGAGAGAAAAGTGTAGTAACATTGTCTAATTTATAGATGATGGTATGACCTAATGATCACTTGCAGCAACATCAGACACACTCGGGATTGCATCAGTGACAGAGAACAAAGCACCTTTTAGGTGCCAGAAATTGTATTTTCACTTTTGGAAAACAAACTCATATATCTAATGATTTAATCAATAACAGGAATTCAAACCATGCCAGTGAAACCCCTGGAAGCTCAGTCGAGCTGGTGTCCAGTGTCTTGATGATGAAAAAGCTGACCTCCACTGCTATCAGTCGATGTTTTTGACATTGCTGAAAGCTTTTCTATATTATTCTGGCAACATTTGAATCTAACTTACACAATAAGACAACAAGACAACAAGAGCAAAGGCATGCGCTGCTAGGCTGTTTAACCTGAATATGTTGAGTAATTGTACTCTCCTCCTTGAGGGAGTGTCAAGGGGCTCTTCAGTTGTGCAAGGTAATTTATATAATAATTTATTTAACATGCTTTGATTAATAATACCTCTTTATTCAACTATACTTCAACGTCTTAAAGTCTGAAGATTATAAAGCATAGAATTCTCCTAAATGTTAGGAAGAAGGGGAATCAATAAATGTGGAATAAGCCTTTCTCCCCTGGACACTCCTTCAACTGAGTGTCAGCTCCTAGGTCACTCACCCTGTCTAGGAAAAAAAAAGCTGATTGCTCATGGGGACAATATGCCCTTTTACTGACACTTTCTAAAAATGAACGCACTGCGCCTTTGAAATCGGGGTTGTGAGTGCACAGAACACAATCATCAAGCCCCGCAAGCTGTAACAGCACAAACATTCTTTGTGCACCCACACACAGAGTGCATGTGTGTGTGTGTCTCTGAGAGAGAGAGAGAGACAGAGACAGAGACAGAGAGAGAGACTTGTGACTTCCTCTACTACATCAAAACCAAGTATTTCATGATGAAAGTGATAAACGGTCTTGTAAATGGAGGTACTTGATGTTCTCAACAATAACTTAGTGAGATTCTGGTGTATGTGTCTCTGAATGGAGTCGCAAGTAGTGGACCATAAATGGAAGGTGTGAATAAAATGTCAGCTGCCTCCTTCCTGCGGCACAGACGGCTTTGCAGAAAAGGCCGTCCAGATGTGGCGGCTAAGCAGCATCACAGAAAGGGATCAGAAACTGTGATGCTGTCAGAGCACATTCAAATCCTGACATAAAACCTGACATGGTCTTCACTTGCACTGAAAAACAATGTTTTTTGTGCATTCCTAAAACATAAAGAAAAACACTGTATACACAAAAAAAAAAACAATTTATTTGACTAGAGTACAAACATTTGACCCATTCTGATATTGATTCATTAAATGAATGAGACATCACAGGTTTCAGTTTGAATGAATGTTGCCATCTATATGATGAAACAGGAAAAATAATACATAACCAGGCCAAATCATGGAACCTCAGTGTGGTTTAATCCTATTTTTAATGAATGCTGAGGGGACAGCTAACACACAGTTATCAGATGTAACTGGAAACCAGCAGTAGTTAATCTCCCTCATCCCTCCCCAGAGATCCAGAGGCCGACCAGGTGCACGAAACCCCTCAAACATGCCAACGAATCACAACGTCCTCCTTGCATGTCTCTGCCTTCTCCTGCGACACTTGAAGCAATGGGTTGATGGTGAAATGACGGCAGATCGTGCCTTTTTCTTTGTCTATTAACCCTCTCATTTCCAAACAGAGGAGTGTGCTCACATTGCACATTTTGTTTTTGGACACGCTGACTTAGGTTAATGATGCTTCTGATAATCACACCCTGCTGACCTTTACTCAGAGTGAAACACAGCACATGCATGTCGGTGGGAGAGAGGTAGTTGTATCACCCGCAAACAGCTTTGAACAAATGCTCCCTGGAACAAAACACCAAGGCTCACACAGAGTCCTTGCAGTCAAACTACAAAGTCTGTGGTTTGTGAGCAGAGGGGAAGGAGCTGCTCAGCAGCCATATGTCACTCTGCAACAACTTGCACTAAAAAGGTAAATAAACCAAAGCCAATTTGATGCTGTTTTTCCCCTTTTTTGGCTTGTGGAGGAGCAGCTCTTGTTGGATAACCCATGTGCAGTCAGCCCCAAAAGGGAAAAAGGGTATTCCCTCCCTCCAGCAGTATCTGTAGCGTGCTCACACAAGGCAGGAAGTTCACAGCTAAAAGCGAAAGAGATGTTATCTGTGGCAAGACGTTGCATTTTTCCATGAAGTCATCACAAGACCCTGAGTAGAGTGGCTGGCTGCAACAAAAGAGCTACTGTCTGACTGGCACAATGTGCCGCTCTGCTCCACAGCTTGGCCACACATGCAAATGACAAGCCAGGAGGGAAAGGTGTGGTGATGTCAGGTCTGAGCTCAACATAAAAATACTCAACAAACACAAGCTGAGTGTATCAGAAGATAAAGACTTTGAGGGGGGCCCTGATGTATGAGAGCTGCTGCATTATCCACACTGACAGACACTAGATTTTCACCAGTAAAATCAGCAACTTTACCTGCACTGCTACTGTTTTGCCTTTACGGCCTTTATCTTACTAAAATCTATTTTAAATGACTTTACATATCCACTTGCCCTCTGCGATCTTGTAACTTGAACTGCAAAGTATACAGTGGTGTATGTGGAGAACAACTGTTGAAAGTGAAAACAGGTTGTTCAAGATTTTCTGTTTCATTATATTCACCACCTTATCTCCTTCCACTCCAGTAGCCTGAGCCTGCCCGTTCTGCACTTCCTGATCCCTGTATGACAGCCAGGGATGTATGTCTATGTGTCTCATACACACACACACACACACACACACACACACACACACACACACACACACACACACACACACACTGTCAGTAGTGGGCTGCAGGTTTGTTCTCGATCAAACAAAAGCTGTTTGTGGGAAAGGTATCTGACACACTTTCAAACCGAACCTGATGCGGCGACTTCTGGGCACCACCTGAATTAAATAAAAGTCGTTGTGGATGAATTATTTGAGTCAAGTTTTATTTTTTATTTTTCACTTGATATCTTTCCTGTCCAGATGTGGGTGTGTGTACGTGTTAACTTTACCCAGTGTGATGTATGCGCTGAATGACTTCAACACGCACACACACACATGTGCGCCAGTGAATGTGCGCCAAAGGGAATGTGTTTTTTTACGCGCACGATCGGCAACAGCCCGAACTACAACGGCAGATGTTGAATTTCCTGGCAAACGAATCGACACAGGTTGTAGTGACACCAGCTATGAACTAAAAGATAAAAAAGATAACACACAGAAGAACTCACCGTTCGGTCCATATTTCTCAAAATTGACTTTGATTTGTTCCAGAGTCAGCCCAGTGTTTTCGTTCACACCGAAGTTGTCTAAAACTTCAGTCGCCGATTTAGTGTGCGCATTTTCCATCTTGGACAGCTGGGCTTAGATGATCAGAGCGAAATGCATGTAGTTGAGTAACATCTACTGTGGTAATCGGATGGTGTACGGCGCGGGGGGGTGGGGGTGGTGGTGGTGGCGAAACAGCAGTAGCTTCCACGGATGGGCGTCCAGACTGCTGAGGTTCGGTCGGTCTGCTCTGTCACCTGCTCCCCCTCTGAAAGAAAACCTCCGGATCCTCGGTACAGTCGCTGTCGTCGCTCTGTTGATCGACTGCCGCAGCTACTTCTTCTCCATCTGAAGGTGTGCTGTGTCTGTGCCGGGGCGGAACCGCCTCCTCGCTGTTGAGCACTCCCTCCTGCGCTCCCATTGGCTGCGTGTACCTGCGCGGAGGGTCCAGCTGCTTCATGCAAACACTTTAAATTTCTTCCTTCAAAAACAGGCTACGTAATGCTCTGTCAGTCCTCATGTGCGGTACAGTGCAGGTAAATAAAGGTTATAGTTGATGCTTCCTTCTGCTTTGCTCCGTGTGGGGAAATTAATTGTGTTGCTTATATGTTTGAACCAGTGCACAGTTGCATGCACTGCACAGTGGCAATCCCCAAAGCAGCCCTGGGGCCAGTTGCACAAAGATTACCATAATCTAGTCAATTAGGTCAGCTTTAGTGTGGTTCTCAAACTAGCCCAGAGCATGTCAAATAAACTAAGGCAATTTAAATCTGAACTCTCCAGGATATTTTACAAAATGAACACAATTGTCACAAAAGTGGAAAAAAGTGTGTTTGGTGTAGAGTCAGCAATAATGAAGTTTTCCTATAATATGTATATTTGTGATATGTATATTTGTTTCACACTTCACTGAATTTTCTCAATAACTTATACCTGTTCAGTTCATCCTCAGGGAAGAGATGTGAGCAGCATGAACTAATTGTTTGTCAGTGTGTTTTGTGCTTTGCAGTCGTTTGCATACACTTAAACACATCCAAAGCAAGGAATTAAAGCTTTGTGCAGCCAGATAATTTACTTTGGCTGTGTAGTGGTTATTTTGTTTGATCTAAACATTATCAAAGTCCATATGTATGAAGGCTAACCCCGCTGTCACAGAAGCTATTGCAAGAATAATGACAGAGGGGACAAGGTTATTGTGAATAATTTGAGCATTTATGTAGTGAAAAAAGAAATGAGCAACAAATAGTAATTGCCGACTCTACAAGTGGCAGCTAATTAGAAGATATTTGTGGAGACGCAGTGTTTTAGGCAGAGTTAGTTGTGAAGATCAGAGGAAGTAAGATTTTCTGTTCTGTTTTGTAGCTAAGAATTTCCTGGAGGGCAGAGGCATCACAAACTCTTGCAAGTACTTAAGTACTGACTCTGGTTTTGTTGTATAGTACACAGAAACAAGACACAGTGCTCATGTTAAACAATTACCTTGCACACAAAATGAAGGCAATGGATTAGGTCATGTAAAGCAACAGCACAAATGTAATACAAACAAAACAAAATGTGATGGTGTGGTCATCGTTCTGTCACTGGACATTTTGAGCTGCACAACAGCAGCTCAACAGAACATCTCCAGATGACAGCTGTGCTCTTCGTCCTTGCAGACTGGCCAGACTATTCTCTCAAGGAGAGTTGGAAACAGTATCCTTCTTCCATTCTTGGTTTTCCTGGTATTGAGAAACAGTCTCAGAGTCATGGACCAAGGCTGAATACCAGTGGTTCAGAGGATGTTTGCCGACACATGATCTGAACCCAGAACAGTCTGTTTTAAGTCACATTGGAATCCAACATGGCCTTCAATGCCATATAAATACGTACATATAAATACAAATCAAAGCATAGGAAATCATTGTAAACTATAGGGCTTCCAGGTATATAAACAGATGTAGAGTTACTGAATTTTATCATATAGAAAAAAAATTAAAATGTTTAGCATAAGTTGCATTTTACTTTGTAGATGACCTGGTTTCAATTAGATTAGTCCAGGGTTTTCTAGCCTAAGGACTCAACTCTTCCAAGGGCTTACAAGATAGATCTGAGGGGTCATGAGATGAGGTTAATGGTAGAAGAAAGAAAAACAAATTCTGGTACCTCAATTTATAGTCATTTTAGGGAAAGGTATCTCTAATATTTATTGTTTGTGGAAAAACTGAGTAATCTGACCTCTTCGGGTCTCGAAGAGTTTACATTTACTTCAGAGGGGAACAACTTGTAGACATCTGAATCATGTTATACCCAACCAGATTGCTTTAGTAAGGGGTTCTTTTATAAGCTCGCTGTGGTATTATTATGTGAAGATTATAATACAAATATTATATCTACAACTGTCAGATATAGGTAGGGTTGTATGGAATATTATCCACTGTAATGTTGTGGACATCACGATTGCAACTTGGTGACTGATGAATCCAGTGTTTTTTATAGCTTTTTTTTTTTTATGAACATAGTCACTTCCCTTACTAATTGTGGCCCAACATACACACTTTCTAACAACTTCTTTCAACTAGAAACACAATTAAAAGAGCATCACATCATCATCACATCATGTGATTCTAAGCATTCTAATTTCTCACAATTAATCTGACAACTCACAGCATCACACAGAAGTGCAAGACTACTCTCAGTGTAGACAAAACATAATTTTTTATGCCATTTACTAAGATCCCAATGAACTTCCTGGAAAACAGTAAAGATGACCTTGTGCATCATGTGCAGCAGGTGTTACCTAAACTTCCAGCACACATTTGTGAACAACTCTTTTGTGATCAACCCTTTTGTGATTGCTATCTAAACAAACTTCCTTTCACTCTCTAACTGATATGTTACTGAATGGTCTCTCACTTTGTTTTGTACTGCATGGCTGCTTGTTAGGCTGCACACTGCATTTAGTGGTAAAACCTGCAGTTTATCAATGTAGTGGCAGATGTTACATGAATTTGTCCACTCACTGTCAACGGGGAAAGGGTCAGCTAACTAAAAGCAAGTGAGGAAATCAGTGCTCTAGATTTTCCTTCCATCGCTTATCCTCTGTGTAAGGTTACTGCAGCACAATCTCCCCACAGTATGCAGACGCCGAAATGGGTCTAGTGCTGGAGATCACTGGTGCTGGACTGGGACCTCATTGGGCACAAAGTATAAAAGGAACAAGGTGCTCCAATTCTGTCCCCGCTTACAGCTGGCCTCCTCTCTCACAGTGAAAAAACGTGTATTTATATCTGGAGCTTACGTAACTTCCAGCACTGCTGTCTGGAGGATGGTATCTGGCTACACAAAGTTCTTGGATGCTAACTGCCTACAGGTGCCCTCTCGCTTGCTTTGGAGGTTCTGTCTTTGCCTCTGCTGCAATATTCAACAATCCAAAGACTTCTATTTTAAAAACCAGACCTCACTAGAGTTAGCCACAGATCCCCAGCAGACACTCAGGCTACAATCGCAGGCTTCACATATTCTACCCACTGCCCACTCACACACACAGTCAGTGCGATTATCGTTAGTCATCAACGCTGTTGGCGTTTGTCTTGTTCTCTTTAAACTTGTGTGTCTATATGTGTGAGCTGAAGCCTTTACATCAGCCATCACTGTGATAAATTTCAAGAGAACCCCTTTTGGTGCCAAAGCTCTCATGAAAAGGAAATCCCCACCCCACACCCCTCACCCCATCTTTGGCTCGCTCTCTCTTTCCTGTCAGTGGCACACACTGGGGGACTGTGCTAACCTCCGCACCAGGCACACAACATTTTCCACACAGCACTGTTGGCCTTCCAATAGCATTTGCTTTCCCCTTTCTCTTGCAGCTTTCATTTGCATGAGGGAAATGAGCCGTGGCCTCCGAAGTATGAAAAAGAGATCCGTCCCTCCACCTTGCACGTGACGGATCGTAAACTGACAGTGCTCTACCTCCACCTGAGGCAAGAAATCCCATTCTCTGTGCACCAGAATCTGAGTTCAGGTTTTCACATAAAATACATGAGTATTTTGAATTTAACTATGAGCCAGCTGTGATGTTTTATCTTAGTGCTCCGTATATTTGAGATCTCTGGTGTCTGTATAAAAGACCAACATGTTTGGCACAAACAGCAGCTGTTGCCATTGACTTTGAATCAAGGAGATGTGACGTAAGTCAAGAAAAACAGTCTGGAGCAGCTGTACCTGACAGGAAGCCCAAGTGGCAAGTCTACCCCGCCCATCTGCCTCACTATTAACAAACGTCTCCCCTCTTATCCCCTTTCTCCTTCGCCTCTTCACTGTTTGGGGGCTCTGCACATCTGCGAGAAAGTCATCACTTCACAGTCTGGTGCAGCAGGATGCCACACAGCCTGTCAGCCTCAGGCACAAAAGGGAAATGTTTAATGTCTGCTTTTATGCTGTCTTACTACCAATTACAACAATATTTAATAGTAATATATAGTTTAGTTGTTGAATTATGTTTGAAACAGCAGTACCTACCTCTGATATTCAGTATTAAAGAGGCAAAGGGTAATGTTTTTAGCATCAGAAAGCATATTGTATATGGTAGATCTATGTAATTAAACTATTCATGATGGATGAATGGATGGACGGATAGTTATTTGGAAAATTATCCTATTTATACTCTCTGTCTGTGTAGGAAGATGAAGAAACAACACCCACTTTCTGTTTTGTGCTGTGACCTTGTGTGTGCTGCAGAAGCTGGTGGAGGGGGGCTTTTGCAGCTACTAATGTTACTTTAATTATTTTAGTGTGGCGCTGAACCATGGTTTTTGATGTGATTTCATATCTTAATTAGCCATAACTTAAAGTGGCAATTCCACTGTTTTTCAAGGTTTTTTTTTACATAGGAAATATGGAGCTAGAGTGTGTTTAACTTTTTCGTTTTGTGGATGTCAGTCATTATGCTTAAAGGTCCACTTTGAGGTTCTAAAAGTTGATACTGTTTTGCATGGAGGATATTACAAAATATGTCGAGCAGAACTTAAGAAATATTATTTCTTTTATTTGATACCTATATTACCCACGAGGCAACTCAATTGCTGACAGCAGACAGAAAGATTTCAATGTGTTGTGCTAGTAATGGCTAATGTAAACCTTGTGTGCGGTTTAGTCTGCTCAAAGTGTATATTATTTAGTTGAATTGAACTGCTTAGGTTGTTTAAGCGAGTCTTTCCTTACGCTCTGTCATTCTTTCTTCCTCCAACATTGCTCAAATAAACCATTTGAATTAATCAGAGCTATTCTATTGGTCTTGATCAATGCTGATATTTGTGTGTGAAATGACTAAACAGCACAGTCTCTGACGGCCCGCTTTCTACACTTGTCACTATTCATTTTCTATTCTCCTCAAAGCCAAAGCATTAATTTGGAATAGGCTAGTTGGGTTCCACATACACACACATCCAGGCAGGCAGAGAGTTTGCTACTCAATCATTTTTGGGCAGGATGAGTCACAGTGAGATGACGAGGCCTGTCATCCTGTCAATCAGTCCATCTGTAATGGAATCAAATGCTGCATGAGAAGCAATTACCCAAGTCGCTGATGACGTGTGTTTAATAGGCAGGCCAGTGCAGGCCTATGCTGAATACATTGTTCCCCCACACACGTAAACAGATCAGCTGGACAAGACGGAAACTATGCTCATGATTTATCATCACTGATAATATAATTGATCATTTGCTTGTACCATCTGGTGCTACAAAATACTGCTAATCATCAAGAATTTTGAATATGAAATTTAACTCACGATGATACTGATGATTACTGTAGTACTCAAAGTCACAAAAACACCAAACATACAACACTGAAATCTAGGTTCTTCAAAATATCCGCTTTTTGCTTTGATCAAGCTTTAATTGCTCAGTTAGCTTTGAGAACTCTTGGTATTCTCTCCACCGGCTTCATTAGGTAGTCACCTGGAATGGTTTTGAAGAAATTCCCACTTATGTTGAGCACTTGTTGGCTGCTCTCACCTCCCCCTGTAGCCCAACACATCTCACACAATTTGATTTTACAGTGTGGTGATTGTGAACATGTGATTGAGGTGTGTTTAGGGTCATTATCTGGTGAAAAACAAGCCACGGTCCCACTAAGCAAACAGGATGGGAGAGAGTGTTACTGCAGAATGTTGTGGTAGCCATGTTAATGTGAGGTGCTGTTGACTACTGATTTCTGAGTCAGGTAGCTCTAATGAACCTCTCCTCTATTGATCTTCCTTCTCTGGGACTGTCCTTATGAGAGACATTTTTATAATTAATGAAAGTGGCTATACAGTAATAGATATTATTATAATAACCGTATCAAATATGAAAAATCTTTGACAGAGTGAAAGAGGTCAGCTAAAGTGACAAACTTGCATAGAATTATCACCAGATTCATTAATAGCAACTTTAAACTAATTGTTTTGGTGGCTCTAAAAACCCACAGTTAGCCAACAGTTCAGCACTAAACAGCAAACTAACAAAGTTAGCGACAAGTGGGTGAACCCTGTGGAACATTTAGCATCTCAACTCTTCTGAGGTGATGGCAGGAACTGTTCTCTCCCAGCGTTCAGCCTCTGATAAGTTGTATTTGTGTGCTTTCTTTTCCTGCAAACTTTCTCCTGCAGAGCATCTATGATGTGAGCAATCGAGAGTTCATTGTGGTAAAGCTGGCACTGGATGCAGGGAAGAAGCCCTTCCATTTTATATACACTACTCACAAAAAGTTAAGGATATTTGGCTTTCGGGTGAAATTTATGGAAAACGTAAAAAGTTCACACTAC
>JAUMHL010000006.1:4269386-4284504 GCA_032362345.1 Sandelia bainsii | reverse complement strand
TTATAGTGCATTTTAGGTTCATCCTGAAATTTCACCCGAAAGCTGAATATCCCTAACTTTTTGTGAGTAGTGTATTTATATCAGGATGTATATCAAGTGTCTCAACTCAGGGCAAACCTAGTGGGCCCAGGCTTGCAGCTTAAACTTTACCCGTCAGGTACCTGTATCTCCCAGGTTCTAAAGGAACCATGCCAAACACCTTGTCCTACCTGTTTGACCCCAGGGATGTACCCCAAACATTTTAATACACACCTACTTCACTGGAGCACAGAGGACATCATGAAGTGCATTTATATATCAACCAAGTGTACATCATTTAATTTGCCTGCTGGGTCAAACTTCACAGTGTCACATGTAACATTTTAGAGGCAAATATTTCAGTCTTCCATCTTTCCTCTGTTAGTTTTAAAGGATCAATACTATAGACGTTAATCTTACTGATCTTGCTAAGTGACTACCTTGACTGATGTTTTTCTTATGTGAAATATATCTATTTATTGGACACGCCATAGATTTTGCTCAGTAAAATTCTCTCACCTTTGCTGAAACCCATGCTGAGTACTTGAGACATTATAGGAATGATTAACTGGAACCCAACAGTTTAATCAATGACTATGAATCGAAGCAGCTTCTGCTTTTACTTAGAATCAAAACACCGTACAATCAACTTTTTTTTATGTCACAAAGATGTAAAACTTGAAAGTAATTTTAATAATCATAAAAGTGGTTGTACTGTACGTCTACAGAAGCATGGATCATAAAGCAGAACATATGGACTGTTGGTTCACACATACAAAATGCTGAACTTTCTTCAGGCTAAGAAATTATGGTTAATAATAAATGATGGATTGAATCAGAATTTGCCATTCTAGCTCATCTTAGTCACAGGCATGCTAAAGCTATTAATAGCAGTAATAATCAACCTCTGAAATCTCCTATATACTCCCAAGCTCCTCAGCATTAGCCAGAGGTTGCTCGTTTGACAGGTCATCTACACCAATTAACTCCAGCATGAAGTGCTGTCAACAAGTGCAGAGGTTTCAGAACTTTGGACTGTGACGTGACATTACAGCTGCTGATATGGATATACAGACAGAGCAGTGACGAACAAGTTCACAAGTCACTCTGTGTCCTTCCAAGCATCACAAATGTTGCTGAGACTAAAATGGAGAGGATTCCCACTTATTTTTGGTTACAGGAATAAAGGATGAACACATTCGCTACTAATTTACATAGTGATGGTTCAAAGAATTAGACTCCCTTCGTGCAATAATAATTGCTTATTGAAAGTCAGCCCTGCTGCAGTGTGGGTCCCCTGCCATTTCAAATAATTTCTCCACACTAATCATCACCAACGACAGACTGGGCCATTAAAGAGGATCAAATGCTGGGTCTCTCATTCCCCCAAGGGCTTTTATGTAAATTACCAATGAACACGCTTTTCCACGTCACAACAGACAGAGCACGACAATCATGAATACAACAGAGACTGTCACTTGCTGTCAGACAGTTCCAATTGCCAATCAGTGACCTGAGAAATAGACAGTGTGATTGAAGGCGGGGGCAGTTAGAGAGGAGCAGGTGATGCATAAAGCAATAATGTGAGCTCCAAATAAATAAGAGCACAAGGAGCTGCTGCTGATATTTTCACATCAGAAATTATCAGCAGCATGAGAGGGGGGGGCAAACATAGTTTGGGTTTGTTTGCTCTCTGTGTTGGCCGTGCATGTGACACCCTCCAACCAGAGTGAATTTGAGTGAAAAACAAGTGTTTAGAGAAGTAAATGTTGACTCTTTCTGATCCTTCTGTTTGGAGTTAGAATCCATTGGAATTCAAATAGGGGGATAGTTGCAGCTAAACATTAGCTAGTTGCCAATGTTTTCTACTTGTCAGTTGATGTTGGGCGTGAAGTGAACAAGAGCCTTCTTTAAATACAGAAAAATATTTACATTTACTTTAGATTAGTTGGAGATCAGAATGCATATTAAAAGCGAGCGGGATTTGTTTGAGTAAACACCTGCAAATCACCCTGCAGGTGGGGTAATAAGCAGATGGAGTCTACGGAAGATGCAAATCATGCACACTAAGTCCTTTAAGACAGAACCCAGGGCTTTTGAACCATTCTCTTGACACGCAGGAGATGTCCCTAAGAAGGGGCTAATTATTATTAGTCTTTCCACACTCAAAGTTACCATGGCAGACAGGGAGTCATTTTTGATCCGGCATCCCAGGAGATATTTTTCTCTCACAGTGTGTGTACGTGTATATGTGTGTGTGAGTTGTGGCTGCACGTATTCCTGTCTGCGTCCAGTGGTGACCTGGCTCTCTCCTCCCCTGCTTTTAATGAGGGGCCAGATGGCTCCTCGCTGTCAGCACCTCTTCCGTTTATCATCTCTTCATCAGTCTACAGTGTAACAATGCAAAGCAGTGTAATGCTGCTTTAATGACAACCCAACATATTGGGACTTCCCTCCCCAGTAAAAAGGTGTTGTTTAGCTTGTACTCAGAGGTGAGTCAGACGTTAGGGAGTCGTGCAACATGACAAACACTGTCAGATAGGTGGACCAGCATAGTAACTCATCAGTTTGAATATCAACACTTCCCCTTTTAGACTAAATGTTTGACCTTATTCAAATACTCAGAGAGACTCTCACTTCCTCTCTTTGAATCCTGCCTCAATGTCACTCCCTGCCCCACACAGTAAGACAGAAAGAGCAGAGTCACTGTGGGGCAAGTTTCACTCCAGTCTGTCAGCAGCAACACCAGACTTTATGACTGAGCTCCCTTGACTCTAATTACATTTGTGCAACACATAAGAACAAGTTTATCATATCTGTTTAACCCATTAACCTAAATGAACACACAAATGAAGATAAGAGTCACCAGTTTACACTTTTTAAAATTAGGTCTCAGCTTTGTTTTTGATCTTTAGCTCTTCCTGGGGAACTATGCGACTCTTTTCAGCAACGTAATGCATCAATCTGTTCACAAGATGGTCACTAACCTAATCTGAAATTTGGTGCTGAGCTGGTGAAAAAAACAACGAGATCAGTAAGACTGAACCAAAACAACCAGCTGAAAATCATTTTAAAAATCCCCACAGCTGATGTAAACTGCAGATATGTATAAAATAAACAAACTTAATACTCAAGTTAAAGTGCAAGTACTTGTCCAAAAAAATACTCCTTTACAAGTAGAAGTATCCCCCAATTTTTCTAATCAACTAAAGATACTATAATACAGTACAACCTCTTAATGTTACTTAAAGTACAAAAAGTCTCCACTAAGTACTCCTCTAAGTATTTCTTAAATGTTAAAATTATAACTAAATTATGTTGTTCACCTACAGACTGTGGAACAAAAACAACAGTCGGTAAATGTGGTGCTGATTTGAACCACGACAGAGAGTTAACTCATAAATGATCCATCAGCGTTTTATTAATAATGTTTTTTGGGTTTTTTTCATAAGAATCTAATTCTGCAAGAAGTTACAAGTAACTAATAATGTTAAAATTATTGTATTGTATTGTAGTAAAAATACAATATTTTCCTCTGATTTGAGGAAAAGTAAAAAATAACATAAAAAGGAGAAACACCAGTAAAGTCCAAGAACCTCAGTACATGAGTAAATTTACTCACCACCGCAAAAACACAGAAATATAATAACAAAAATGCAATACAGTAAAACACAGAACAATGAAAGTAACAATTACAGAAATTACATCTTAGCAGTGTGAATGTGAATGTAAGATTATTGGAAAGAAATGCACACAGGCTCCACTTATGCCTTCCATTTTGACAGGAAACAAGTGGGAATACTTAAACGTGCCCAAGCCAAACTGTCTGCATCCAGAGTTTTACAGCAAGGGAAACAATAACAGAGAGGGGGAGTAATGGTTTGAAGGCAGGTGTATCCAATATAGTTAAGAGTTACGGAAATAATTTCATAAAAAGGCTTTATTAAGTTATATATTCCATTATGCATTTCTATGACCAACGTTTCAGCCACACCTGTTTCTCAAGGATCAAGAAACCAAGATGCTCTTAAGCTGTTTGTGCCCCTCTTGCACAATACCAGTCTCCCATAATAGCACTCTTCTGTTACAGTACCTGGACTCTGGAGAAAATGAATTGATGGGTTTAATATACCAGCTAGAGGACAAAGGAGACATGAACTTTGCTTCAAGAATGTAAAACTTACAACAAATGTTCTCCATCAATTGCTCTGTAGACAGTGAAAATATAGTTCATCAAAAGAAAGTGTTTCTTTTTGACACAATATTGTGAAATAAATAAAAGTCCAATTTGATTATGTATAGCAAATATAAAACAATGCAATGACTCTGCTGGTTCACACAACAGGCTGTTTAGCTTAGCATGACAGCTGAAGACCAAGCTGCTTGGTAGGATGTGCAGGACAGTAGAGAATGGCGTCGCCTGTCAGTGGGCCAGTGGGATTTATAGCAGCACAGCCTCATACCTGCTGCATCTATTTAACACACATTACTGGGCTTCCACAACAACGTTCACCCAACGTCTGGAACTTTTTACTGTGTGTGTGTGTACTGGTAAATTAATTGTTAGACTATTTTTGAAACAATACTTAACAATAGCTGCTCATAAAAGTGTCAGTTTCCACTAAGTTGTGTGTGGAAAATAGCTTTTCTGCTTGTCATAGATACAACTGCATAAAAAATCTCCATAAATACCACTGAAGCTCCAGTGTACCAAATGCCTGATGGAGAGGAAACCTCACTCATTTAAACGAGTGCACGCCTGACAGACAAGCCATTAATGTTGTGACCGATGAAATGTGCAGAATACATTTTTCAAGACGTGGTTTATATTTTTGCAATGATCCAACATAAATCACTTTGAGGCTGTATGAAAGCTTCTTGCCTTGTTGAAGCAAACACATTTTGTCTCATTTCATCAACAGCATCTTTACTGCATTACTCCTACTTGTTGGATGCTATTTTGCACTGCTCTCATTCAGTATTTCATAGAAATAAGTGGTTTTGCCTCTGCAGATGTTTTTCTTTCCTTTTAAGCTGCTTCTCTCATCATTTCTTCTCAGAAACTGTAGCTCACTTCACCTTTGCTGTCTGTGGAAAGAAACTTTTCATCAATTTGTCATGTCCCTGTGTTGCTGTTGTATAGTATACTACACATCTTTTGTCAGTGCATGCTGGTGTAGTAGCTTCTCCATTCAAAAAGACATGGACGTTAACTTCATAAACACGTTGCCAGAGTAATTCACCCATAAATCAGTCATTAATTTATGGCGGCGCTGTCCTTTCCAAACCCTAAAATACACATCAAGTGCTTTTACAGTCATCTTTACAGTCAGCTGCAAGTGAAATCCCAACTCAGTGGTGGAAAAACAATCCTCTCTTGCCTTGTTTTGTCCAGGAAACACCACTGCACGCTCAGTCACGAATGTGAGTTTGCACCTGCTTTGGTTGCCTGTCTGGTCATGCTCAGCTCATCAGCTCAGGGATGTTTCCCTTCATCAGAGGCCTCGCAACCCTGACTAAATTTGAACAGAGAAAGAGGGAGAGAGAGGAGATTATGCAGCCTTGTAAGGCTTTAATGAGCTGTCATGCTATCAGACTCAGACAGATAGTTAACCCGGATAATTTGACATGTCATAATGTCATTGGACAGTTCTGTGTGCCTCTCTTGCTGACTCTGACTTCAGGTACAAGGAGATGGAGGAGAGGAGGAAGAAAGGATGAAACAACGAGTGATTGTGATGGCGGTCAGAGATTAGCAGCGGATGTTGATACCTCAAGGAGTGCTCGTCCTCTGGGAAGTCTCACTCTTTTTATAGTCTCACTGGTCAGGCTGGAAAAGCCCCTGAGATCCGACACAGTCCACCTGACACCTCATTTCTTTTCTCATTTCCATCCATCTTGCCCCCACTAAAAGAAACTCAACATAAAGTTAATGCCTCTATTTAAAGTCCTGAGAACTCCTTTATAGTGGCCACATGTACCTAGCTCTCATTCTCTTGGGAGCGTCACTGTTTACTTTAGTGTTATCAGACATAAATGGCATCTGTGACGCATCACCTGAGATTTATGCAGCCAAGAATATATCAAGAGTTCTGTAAAGAAATTCACAACATAGAAAGTGAGAAAAAGCACCAGAAGCACCCAGGCGATCTGTATGTGCGTGTGTACATACTGTGCAAACACACACACACACACACACACACACACACACACACACACAGAGGCATAGTGCTGCACAAGCTATGAGAACAGTGAGAGGCTGCATCTTGTCTGTGGGTGGGACAAGATGAGCAGACAGCCTAGCTTAACAAGCTGTGAGCAGAGCTGGAGCACTTAAAGCTCCAGCCAGGTTCTGAGCAACATGGGATAGCACGGAAAAAAGACACTCTCCTCTACATTTTGGTTTTACAGTTTACCTCATGTCCCCCTCTATCTATCTCATCCTCTGTCACACACACGCACACTTTTATTAATACAATGGGTTTTCCATTAAATCAAACGACATCCTCCACTTATTTGTAAAACATTTTGGTTCCAAATTGGGAGTTGCAGGTTTTATTGCTAGAGAGGCATGTACACGGACAGCTTGTTTTTCTTTCATGTCCTTCTTTATGAGCTCCTCTACTTCGAGTATGCTCATCAGTGGTGGAATTAAAAACAAATGCACCTGTAGGTACAGCATTGTATTTGTACTTTGAATAGTTCCGTTTTATGCTACTTGATACTTTACTTGACTCCACTACATTTTAGAGGATGGTTATACTTTTTACCCCACTTCCTCGCAAGAATAGTATTTGAACATTTGCCCACACAAGGAAATGAAGGCATGTGCACACATACACACACACAGGGTTGTTGTAAGAGATTCATCCAAAAGCTACTTCCAGGTGGTCTTCACTATGTGCATAAATGGATTTATCCTAAGACAATACAAGGCTCCAAGTTTCCACAGAGTCACATTAAGTGGATATCTTCCAAAGTTGCATCCTTTTTTATAAAACATTCCCTCAGTTTTGTTACTATACATCACTTGCAACTCAACAGAGAAGCACTGTACAAGAAAACAGACAGAGGGAGGGAAAATTGAAGACTTTAACTTTAGATGTTCACTTGATTTGAAGCCTTACATCAGCTTCAGATATACATTTGAATAAATTCTTGCACACAACAAAGACTATGTGTGGGTTAGGGAGGTGGTTAGGTTTGTCCTCCATCACTTACATTGAAAGGGCTTCATTTAATCAGTCAATCAACTCATGGTCAATATGAGCAGGAGGAATGATTACAGCAAGCAAATCTTCTGTTAGTGTTCATATAGGCACGTACATTGTCTTCTTCTGCGATATGCTGCATTCTTCTTTGGTGTACTGGTGAACTGACAACATACTCAGACGTTTTATGCTGAACAGAGGAGTTGAGTATAAATAGCTTCAGAGAAGTTTGATTACTTAATTAGTTATCATCAACTACAACTTCAGAGTAACCTTGTTTCTGTCCTTGCACAAGTGCAGCCTCCTTCGGCTTTTTAGGACACAAGAGTGTTTGCTAACTTGAGGTCCTCAAATCGACATTCTGCATTCTTGACTTGTGATCAAATCAAATATTATAAATTCTCGATTTACAACAAAACAATGTTGCGATGCACAGAAGAATCAGCGAGCTGGTAAAATATTTCCTAACAATCAGTTCAGAAGTAGTGTGGAGAACATCCTAGCATCGTTGATGACAGAGTTAACAAGCAGAACAATAGCCGGTTTATTTCTTCAGATGGGAAGTGGCTCAGGAAGCAGTGGTGTGCCTGATTAGGGGAGAAATTACTCATCAGCGTGCCTGACAGTCATCTGGCGCCAAAGGCAGGTTCACCCTCCACTTGCTCTAACACTGCTTAAAAGATAAACCTTTGCAGTATGAATGAGTTTACTCTCCACCTTACATTTGATGTTCCTTTAAGGTAATACTTACACTTTACACATGCTCGTTTACAATGGCACCATCAACCTGGCTAACAACTTATGTAACACCACAACATGAGGATATTAAATTATTCTTAGGAAAATGTTGTGTAATCACTCTTTGAAGTGATTTTTAAAAACTAATAAAACTAATAATAACTCTCTTTTACAGGAAACCTCTTAAAATCAGTCCTATGAGCACTTTCGTCCCTCATTCTCACAGATTATACATTAACCCCCTCACATTTCCCACTCTCCTTCCTTCTGCGCCTGTGTTTTGTATCTGTATGACAAACAGCTCTGTGCATGGACAACACTGCAAACTAGCAGCTCTGCAATGTCTTCAAACAACTTTATAAAGGTAATACAAAGACAAGGGAGCTGTTTATAGTGTATTTTTGGCCATGGGCATTTTGTGGCTCCAGTGACAACATTTGAGTCGGTGTGAAACTACATTAGCTTCTACTAGCATGACTGTCAGTGACCTAACTGAACTGTGGGTAATGAAGGCACAGTCAATGACAGAACAATGTGGAATATTGTGCAGTATAACAAATACATGTGGTTCTGCTGCAACAGTTTTGATGCTTTTTTGCCATTTGTGATTCCAACAGTGTAAAAAGAATGCAGCACTAAATTGTTTTAAAGTTGTCAGTCAAATCTGATTAAACCACGGCCCTGCACTTTAGAGTCTTGATATACAGAAATACTAACATTTAAGATGTCTCGTTCACTGCACTTAATTGTTTTCCGGGCCCCTGAGCAGTGGTGTATGAATACTGAGCTTTATTTTATGTCTGCATTTACAGTATGTCCATTTACTTCAGATTCAAGATTTCAAAATTGTATTAATCCCACAAGAAAAAATGTTTTGCCTTTGTACAGCTGCTCACAGTTCAAAGGGAAATAAAAAAAATAACAACTAGAAAAGATCCACAGCAACACAAATACAAAATAACATCAACACAAAAAACTCAATTGATGAAACGTCAATAACAGGTCAATAATAGTCCAGAGTG
This sequence comes from Sandelia bainsii, assembly GCA_032362345.1. Lineage (NCBI taxonomy): Eukaryota > Metazoa > Chordata > Actinopteri > Anabantiformes > Anabantidae > Sandelia > Sandelia bainsii. The sequence goes on along the minus strand of JAUMHL010000006.1, from coordinate 4,275,515 downwards.
GAATTTAACGAAATGGAAAGTGATAAATATGACATAAATAATCATCAAAATTGTCATTGTCAGTCTGACTTGTACAGTTTTATGACCACGGGCAGAAATGATCTCCTGTGGCGCTCTGTGGAGCGCTTGACATTTATAAGTCTCTGGTTAAACGTGCTCCTCCAGCCAGTTCACTGTGTAGTGCGTGGAAGGGATTGTCCAGGGCTGAGGAGTTTGGACAGCATCTTCTTCTCAGCTACAACATGTAGAGGGTCCAACTCCCCTTTCAGAACAGAGCCAGTCCTCCTGATTAGTTTGTCCAGTCTGTTGGTGTCTGCCACCTACATGTTGCTGCTCCAGCAGACCACAGCAAAGAAGATGACACTGGCCACCACAGACTCATAGAACATCCGCAGGATGGTGCTGCAGACGTCAAAGGACCTGAGCCTCATCACAAAATAAAGCCAGCTTCAGTCATGAGTCCTCTGGAGGTCTGAGTGATCTGTGGTAAACATTCTTGGATACACATGCTATTTACAGTATAAAGATGCAGCCATTCACTATTCATTGGTGAGCTTCCATGGCTGTGTGTGCTTTGAGGTGATGCAGCTCTTGTACTGATCCCGATATTATCATTTTTGTTGTTACTGTTGTTCTCACAGCTGCTGGGCCTCTAACACCTACGAAACACACAAACAGCGTGATTACTGACTTTTTTTCTCCATAAAGTGTCACACGTGCACGAGCCTGTCGTTTTCAACACCCACACGTTTACAGTACAGAAACATACAAAGTCACTGACCTTACACCGACAAACACATGTGGCAAATGGAGAAACCATGTCCTCCCTGTATTCCTGTTTCACCTGAAACAGCTCTCTTCCTGAACACCATTCCTTCTGATGTCCAGCTCTAGATAACATCAGACCCGAAGTTCATAGAGAAAAAAGCTGAGGTGTTAAAAGTTGGTAGGAGGTCTGATCACCTCTATGAGAGCTGTGCTGTGATGCGTCGAAGCCCCTGAGAATTGCTGCTGCCCACGTTAGTCTTTAAATAAAACACTGCCCTGATTATACAGCTCTCTTCCCGACACAGAGTGCAGTTTCAGACACATGCAGCAGAATGCTGTCTAAATGGCCTAGATGCAAAACCCTGTTCAGTACAGTGCAGTGCAGTACAACACGACACATGGCAGGATTGTGAGTGTATGGCAGGTGCCTAAAACAACCTAAACTGCAGAAACCTGCAATAAAACGATTTCCAAAGTTTAGAAAGTTGGATTAAGTGAACAACCCACTTTGTTTTAGAGAGATTGGAGAAAACTGCAGTTAACCAAAACAGATGATCATTAGCAGATTTATTTCTGTTGATCTGAGGAAACCATAAGTCTAAAGAGGGCTTTACACAGAAGGTTGAGTTAACTCATCAAAAATAATGTCTTCTGTGGATTTACTTTAGTCTTTTTATTAAAATTGCTTTTTAATAATAAGGCTGTGTAACATAGATTGTGAAACTAGCTTTTTCCATTCTGTGATCTTCTTTGTACAAAAGTAGCTACAAGCCAAAGTGACCAGAATTGTTTTTTCTGTCTGTTTTATCAAGTATACACAAGTTGTATTGCACATTAAGCAGTGACAGATTGATATTGAAGGTCTGATCTATTTATCATAATAATGTCTATTTCAATCATTTGTGCTAATGTTTTCAATGGTGTGAAGATCAAATTGTCTTATATCAGCAAGCCCTCTAGTTAGCACACTGATGGCCCTGTGGTCTCCGTAGCATTTTAGTTCATTCCTTTTTCAAGATAAACTTAGGTTTCAGAGTTGAAATCTAATTCAAATTAGTTTGTGTGAAGCTGTGGTTAAAGTTTGATTTTATTGGACCATTTTCACTGTGAGGCTGCGTCTCACAGTCAATCACCGTGTTCTCTGAAAAAGCTTTTGTGTGACGTGTAATCACCAGCTGAGCTGGTGATGTCAGTTTAACACTGCTGTCCCAAATTGAGCATACTGTATGTTCTTATCCTCTGGAGTTAAACTTATCAAGTACCCGGGTACACAGACCCAAACCTGGAGTACTCTGTACTGAGAAAGGCAGGAAGTATCTGACAAAAAGAGTTTTTTTTGTTACAGTGATACATTTCCAGAAAAGCTGGGACTTTTTCTAAAATGCAATAAAAACTCAAATCTGGCTAAAAGTACAAAGAAAAGATATTCTGTCTCTTCATGGATCAACTGAATTGTCCAGATCTGTCTGCCTTTAAACAGATGAAGCCACACTGTCACATTGTAGCACATGCAGAATGAGGCCAGACCTGCTGAAATATTCTCTGACTTCCTGGGAAAAGACGTTGCCTTGATGTCAGCATATGTCTCTATAAAATCCCAATACACACCACCCTATCGATTGTAGCTTTACACTAATGCAAGTAACCTATACTGTGGGAACTGATGCAGCCTCATACCATTACAGATGTTGGCTGGAGAAGCCCTGAAAATAAGGACTCAAGAAAAAATGACTGTCTGACCACAGAATACTTTACACTGTGTTTGGTCCATCTGACATAAGCTCAAGTGCAGAGAACTCATCTGTGCTTCTGCATAAAACTGATGTATGGCTTCCTCCTTGTATAATATAATAGAGTTTCAGGTTGCATTTCTCTATTTCCCACAGTACTCCCAGACTTACGTATGTTGCTATATTTAACATGTAGCATGTTGGTTTCTCATGCAATGCAGCATTTAACAATAGTTTCTATCCTTAGCCCATACACACTGAGATAACCCTGGAGTCCTTGAATCTTCTAACAAAGTGGTGAATCACGACCCAACTTCGCTTGCAAAAACCTGAGGCTTTGGTGGATGATCCTTTTATGTCCAATCATGAGACCCTCACCTGTTACCAATCAACCTGATCTTTTGGAATCATCCAGAATGGTGTTACATGAATATTATATAAACTTTTCAACCTCATTTTGTGAGGTGTGAGGTTTGTGTTGCAGACATCAAACTCTAAAAATAAAATACAGTTGGTCAATGAAAACACTGAAAATCTTTTCATTGTACTTTGGTCAGATAAATAAATGAAACTGACAAATTACAGATTTGAGTTTTTATTCCATTTTAGAGAAACGTCCAAAGTATGAACCTATCCATCAAACAAAGAGAAGTCTGTGGACTTTAAAGAGGAATAGTACATTACTGGAGACCTGTACCCCTTTAAGACTTTAAAATGTGTAGCCAATTTCTCACGAAAGTACCTTTTCAGCGTTGTTGGCCCTGTGACAGGCAGTAGTTTGCAGGATGTTAGGTGAAGTCTGGTCAACCTGAAGCATGTACAATATTTGCCTAACAAATATATTATTTGCCAGAGATGGACACTGGATGCAAACAAGGTCGAGATAATAGAGACTGGTTTCCATGTGCCATACACATTATTATTGTGGATGCTACTTAACAAGGTAAAGAAAGGCAGGCACTATCACTTAGAAATAAATCCAAGAACATGTAGATAATTATGTAGAGAATTTAAGCAGTATTATAGCTCATAAAATGAACTCGATGGGTTTCTTTTTTTTTTGGAAGACACTGATGACAACTGTATGGGTGACTACTCTGACTTCTAGAAATGTATGTTCACGTTCATTCTTCCTGTTATGCAAACTCATAAAAACCCTTCTCTATTGCTCCGTTATCTCCAACCAACATGAGGAGGACCTCATAAGTGTGTTACACAGGAGAGTATAAGGGCACACTAGTCTCTATGGCTTTAGAGTTTCCAGGTAATGAACAAGTCCAGTGATTCTATTATATGATTAGTTTTCAATTGAGGCGAATCTGTTGATGTAAACTTGTCTGAGAAGCAGAATTATTGGCACAAATCCACTTTTGCAATCAGACTTAAGAAACTCTGCATGGTAACGCTAGCTGAAAAACAGCCCGAAGCCCATTTCATGTGATAGTTAAACAGTGTGGCTGGTGGGAACAGATAATGTGAAAGATGTTCAGATGCATTAAAAGGAAGTTCACTATAAAGATGTGTTTAAAGGAAGTTTGTCATCTGCGCTTCTCGTTCCTGGACTCCATTTCAGCATGTGTAATGGAACATTTTTCCATTTATGTGCAGGCGCACAGGTGGTTGAGACACCCAGCTCTTAAAGTCAGTGACAAACCAGCTGTCTCTGACAGATAGCCAGTAAGCTGCTTACACTGTGGATACATTTACACCATTACTCTCTTTCTATGCCTTGGTGATTCCGTCAACAGAAAAAAAGGTGACAATTTGCAAAAGCAAAATCCAAAAGACACGATGGTCTGGTTTTATTTTTCCTTTCAGTTTTTAATGATTTGTTTTCCAGAGTCATTCCTGCTGACACTGAAATTTCCTATAATTTGCAGTCTTAGCCATAAAATTAATTTAAGACCATTTCCTTTGGTGATCTGTAAATAAAAAGGTTTCCCTCTCAGCAAAAAAAATCTTTTTTTTTTTCTTTTTTTGGATGAACAGACATACATGATACACAAACACATGGTCACAGGCTCAGTTGCTCTAAGTTCAAGTAATAATGGAGATGTGGTCATTAACTATTAACCAGCTCCTTTTCACTTCTGCTGAGGCTTCTTTGTCTGTCAAGGTCATTCATTGAGAAAGGAGACCAAGCCAGGAGAGCCATACAAAAATGAAGAAAATTAAAATATCATCTTTCACAGCTAGGACTCCACTGGACCATCGACATTCAACCTGAACGAGTTCTAGTACAGTGAACACTCAAAAACATCACATTGTGCAGCAGGGCGACGGGTTAATGATAGAGTTACAAGGAGACTACTGCAGCACATTGCTGTGCATCAAAGTGTGACCTGAATCCGGGGCAAGTGGATCTGGAGCAGCTGTGGCACGAGTTGCAGCATGCTGGTACATTTCATCAGGTTTCATGGATTTATTATTCACATAGAGCAGCTCTGTGTATGAACTGGATAGGTACATTACTGTACATGTGCGCACACCTGCACACGTGTCTGACCTTTCCATTTAAACTAAGGTCACCTGAGCTACAATGAGTGCAGTGAGTGACACACTTCTTCTGCTGTCATATGCTCCAAATTGTGCACGTGTGGTGTGTGTGTTTTTTTTTTTTATAAAACACACACTTAAGAGAACAAGGTTACTGATGATGTGCACAGCTTATTAAACCAATTAGAATAATGGCTTGCTCTGCGCTACACTGTAATAAAACAAAGGTCCTTGTTGTCACATAACTTGAGCCAACATGGGATTTTCACAACATGCTTCTATGTCAGTGTGTGTTTTGCAGTGTTTTGTGTCCATGTCTGTGGGTTTAAATCCCAATGGTGTAACAGCTACTAAACTTGCTGAACAGAGGCTGGAATTCTCTGCTGCATCATGTCCTCTCTGTTGCTTTCTACCCACCATTCCTTCCCGTCCCTGTCTCTCTGTCTCCTTGTCTTATCAGTCACCCTAATAAAACCCAATGTGTGGATTTGTGTGGGTAAGGAGTATCCTGTCAATCCCCTGGGCTCAGCTAAACTCGCTGTATCCCTGCAGGAGGCAGCACTCCAACAGAACATTTACTCAAAGAAAATGCACAGTGCCCATGTGTATTTTTGATGTACAACCTGATTGACTGCTTAATCTGCAAACGTATTTATCATATGGAGACATTTCTGTCTGCAAGTCACAGAAAGCCCTAAAAACCTTAGTTTGCAATCCAATGAGGATATTCCAACCAAGACAGGTCAGCAGAAAAATCATGAAAAGTTGAATCTCGGAAATTCTTAAAATGGGTCAGAAAACACGTCAAAATATGCTGAAGCACTGCTGTTCTTATTCAAACCATTCAAAACGCTACAGGATCAAGAAGATTTCCTACAACTAATTGTGTAAAACCCTAATGTTTGTAGCCAGACTTGATTGTCAAAGAAAGACAACAGAATACTGTACAGTAATACAGAATACGGTCTGACCATGACTTCCGGTATCCGGTGCGGATTGTTTGCTGCTCCTGCTCGTTGGGTTTGATTTACGAATTAATTTCTGAACTCATCACTCTGAGCTCACTCATTTACTGATTTTTGAACACCGAGTGTTTTAAGAGTTATTTCAAACGCTTGTATTATTCAAGCACTTG
>JAUMHL010000006.1:4221130-4257404 GCA_032362345.1 Sandelia bainsii | reverse complement strand
CACACCAGATCCAGTTACACATTAGTGGGTAGGGCAGAGATAGATGGAAAACATGCAGAGCGGGGGTCCTTGAGGACCAGGATGGAGAACCCCTGAATGTTCTCTGAATGTTTCTTGATTGCTATATCCTGGATATATATATAGGTCATATGTCCTGATAGGCCAATGAAAGACTTAATACATATAAAGTGCTCTGTTAGGAATAATAATGTGTTTTTTTACCTTGTTAAAAACCCTTAAAATGCTACCTACTCATCAAACCTCTGAAAAATCCAACATTTAATATAGTAAATAATTTTATCTTCAAAGTTTGATAACTGGATATTTAAGATGTCATTGAAAAGTCTATTCCCAGTGTGTGTGTGTGTATTCCACACTGCATTTGTGTAAAGTTGCATAACTGGCTTCCAAACTAGTGAAGTAAAAAAAAAAAATCCTGCTCATATCCATATCTGGAACTCAAACTTAAAGTTAGCACAAAAAATGCCAACAGATGAATTTGAAAACGGTGTTAACTCTGAACAAACATTCTGCACAGATCAAATATCCAAGCACAACCTTCCCATTAACTGTGTGATCAGACAGTGGCTGAGTCGTTCTGCACACATGCAAATTCCTAAACACATCCTTTACCTCATTTCCGCGCCGAACACCATTCCCACGGAACTACACAAAGGATTTATGAAGGTTTTTATGCAAACCCTGTGTGGAGGTGCAATCCTGCATCTTTAGGGAAACTCACGGCTGAGGTAAAATGGGCAATGGGTCATTTTAGCCAAATTAACTTCACTTCAAGTTTGAGGTGGACGGGCTTGATACCCAACTACGATTCAAGCAATGTTTTACTTGCTTTTCACTTTGGATGTGTTCACGTGACAATATCAGCCTACAGTTTTTAAAATAATTTCATTGACTACAGAAAAAGTAAAAGAAACAGAAGGGAAGAATTAGAAGGATTATAGGCAATGCCAGGCTTACGTCTGAGATTGGCACTGCAGGAGGCGAAGCAACAAGTGAATGGCTTTGAGTCGCTGGTTCCCCGTTTGGCGACAGGCCACACCGACCTGCCACTCCCAGATGTCTGAAAGTGGCAGATGACTGAGCACCTGGTCATCAGCTAACATTTGTTTAAGTATCTCAAAACCTGAAGAAAAACAAGCAACAGTAGAGAGAAGACGATAACTTGAGGATACATTTTGAGGTTAATGCATTTAATTGTAGAGATACTGAGGCAGGTTTGCACAAATGCAAAAGAAATGTGTTGTGTATTTATTCTAATGTAAAGTACCTGTCTGAAAACGTCCTCTGTGGCCTCCTGCAACAGTGAACTTATAGCCCCACTCTGTGTTGCTCATGTCTGACATAAACCTGTAGTACAGGGTGTCACCTGACAGAAACCCGCACAGAAGACAAATAAACATGGTTTAAACATGCTTTACAGTCACAGTACAGCTTACAGCCATGAACTTAGAGCAGTAAAGAAACATGATTTTTTATATAATACTTTACATGACTTTTTTTCCCCCCTTACCAGGGATCTCAAAATCAGACCACTTTTGAGGAGAGCCACTGAAATTGTGGACATCCTGGAGGAAATCGCTGCTGCTGGACATGATGAGCTCATCACAGCCTTCCTCGGTGTAGCAGCGAGAGTCAAACTTTACTGACAGGTAGATGGCCCCTGGGATGTGCACCTTGTCCTACAAAGAAGTGTAAATGGAATGTTCATGAATACAAAAGCATAAAAGTTCACCTCACCCTAAGCTTAATTCTAATCTGTATTGTATGTCTGTAATTACATGCCATACATTTTATTAGCAGCTCAAAGTTTAAGTTTGAGTAGATGGCACTAAAATTCACACTAACTTTATTTGTGGTTGGTGACAATAACAAAACTAGTTCACGCACCTCAAAGTTGGTGTTGTTGTCATACGGGTGTTTGGACTCTCTGGCCTGTATGGCCATACCTGGCTCCTCCATGAACTGGCAAGCAGTGAGAGACAGACTGCACAGCATACTCTGGCTGCAACCCTTCAGAACCCTCTGGAGAATCTGATCATTAACAGAATATCACATTCACATTAATCCAAATCAAAACACACCTAATGTGTGACATGTGTACATTTGCATACAACACTCATTTACCAACTAACACACAACACAAACTCCATATGCTTCTCTCTTTTCCATACCTTCTCCCAGAGTGGCCTCTCCTCCAGCTGCATTAACATGTCCAGGATGTAGGCCATGTGTGAGGCACCGGTCAGTGCCAGGCAGTCTTCGCTCAATGCTGCCTCTGCAGGCCAGTCAGCCAGCAGCGAGGCCAGCACATGGCGGGCATACAGCGTGGCGATGGCCTGGTTGACCTTCACCAGATACTGACGAACCGCCCGATTGCTCCGCACATCCAGTTCCTTGTGCAAGAGAGCTGAGCTTTTTGTGCGCCTCTGTTTAGCGTAGCTCAGTTGTAAGTCACTCTCTGAATTAGTGATGAGTTTCTGCGCCACTACGTTGATCTCCTCTGTGGCCTTTTCACAGTGACTGGGTTTAGACTGTGAAGACACGGGAATAATTGGAACATAAGAAAACTGACATATGAAAAACATCACCTCCAAAGTTTCATAGTATCTTAACTATTGTCATAACTAGTACTGTTCCTAACAACATTCAGAAGTAATGTTTTTGACATCTTAACAACAAGCAAAGCAGTAACTGGAAAATTCTGTGTAATGTAGTTAGTAAATACCTATTTAAAATCATATTTTAAAAAAACGCACCACGCAGGACACCACAATCATGTCGGTGTCCACAGCCTTGGTGTTCCTCTCCTCAGAGCGCTGACGCCTGCTAGGCTGCCACTTCTGAGCCAGAGTACGGATTGTCTCGTCCGTTTTTATCTCTTCTCCATCAAATCTGAAAAGAACACAAATGCACATTTCATAAACAGGAGAAGAACTTCACTGTATAATTTGACCTTCTATATATGAATGTTGATGCCGACCTCTTCTGCACCTCCAGAAAGAAAGAGTCAGTTCTCTTCATCTGCAACTCATACATGGCCCGCAGGATGGGTAGAGGGGCGTTTAAGGCATCGTGGGTGATCTGCGTAAAAAAATAAAACAAGTTAAGATTATTACACAGTTGTATCAGATTTTTCTGCATGTGTAATAAATAGGATCTCTCATTACCTGGAAGCAAATCTTTGTCTCCTCATCAAGACCCTCTAAGGGGTCTGGCTTGTTGATGTCAATTTCATCTGCGCAGCAACTGGAGTGGTCCGAGTCGTGCTCCTTGTCCTGCTCTCTTTGGTCTCGGTCGGGGTCCTGGGCCATTGAGTGGATCTCTCTCTTAGAGGAGTACAGCATGATGGACAGAATTTCTAGATCTCGCAGCAACCACAGCTTGCTGAAGCCTGTCCCTTTACTGCACTTCCTCACCAGCAGCTGGGTCAGTCCTGACTGCTGGATGGCTTCCTGAGCTTGCTCCACTCCGTGCTTCTGTACAGAACATGAACAACATGGAATTAGAAAAAAAATCCTCTGGAATTATTTTCTAGACCTGTTGATCCAGTGCCTTTTTCACATATCATCACCCACATGTCAGAGTTTGGAGTGGGAATGAAACATATTACCGCTCAACAATTAAAGATCATAGCACATACCTTGAGGGTGTTGTAGAGGCCTTTAAGGGCCAAGGACAGGACCCAGGAAGCCTCCACAGCATCAGGAGAACTACTGTCCATGCTGGTCTGCAGCAGATGGCTGATGATAGAGGTGAAATTGCTCAAGTAGCGATTGAGCAGTGTTTTTGGGGAGCCCTGGCCCTCTGACTGCCTCGGTAGGCTGACTGTAGTGGAATCCTGAGACTGGATGAGTTGGTAGTCCTTCACTATCAACGAAGGTAAGTCACACAGAGGGTTAATTCATGCTTATTTAACACTTAACGCTAGCAATGCTTTTACTAGTGCTACTACTGCACTAACCGGTTTTCCTCTTGCGTGTTTTAACATCCACCACTGCAGCATGGTTCTTCTCTGTAAAGTGTTTGAGCAGGATCATGTTGTGCTGTTCATTGGCGTTGTCAATGAACACAGTCTGGGTGCCTACGCATAGCACCTGACAGACACAAACACACACAAGTCACAATTGGTTTCAAAAGTCAAGAAGCACAGTGTACAATCCTGTAAAGCAGTGTGTAGTCTCCCTACCTCAGGGAAGCCCACCAGCACCAGTAGGGTGAAGAGGTTGGTGCGTTTGAGAGTTTGTGGCAGCTGCTGAATGCAATGGTCAGTGAAGGCAGCAATGACCAGGCTCCACTCAGGACAAGCATTCAGACTGTGTAAAATATCTGCAACTGTGCACGCCCAATCCAAACCAATACGACTGAAAAATACAAGAAAGGTCAAGACAAAATAACAACAATGATGATGATGGTGGAAAATGTTTTACCAGCATTAATCATTTATCAATACAAGTATCAAACACCTTTCTGGCAAATCAGATCACAGCTGCTGGATGAATAGATTAGTGCTGGTTCTACATCAGTTAATATTATTATTATTATTTATTACACTGTGGATTGGAGTTAATGAAAGCAAAAAAAAAAAACTAGAACCAAATAGGAAAGCAATTCACACAGGAATAATTTGACCCAATGTTGTGAAAAATTGTATTGTTTTTAAATATTATATTTATTATTAGGATGAAAACCTAATGTCATGACTGCACAATCAGCCTAAAAAAACAGATTGCCAACTTATAATTTGTGATATCTGGAATTCCTTTGTACCATAAGTTATTTTTATTTTCATCTTTACATTTGTTTTTATTAATGTAGGAATCTGTCTCACATGATTATTCTGGGTTGGCTAAAAATAATATCTGCAGCTGTGTTATGAAGAAAATAGTGCTATACAATAAAAATAATCAGGTTTTCTTTGTTTTACCTGTCTAAACAGACGGCTCCTAGACTGAAAAGCAGCTGAGTGGTCCTCCAACCCGACGTGTCTGAGCTGGCTGCCTCTCCTTGTGTCAGGAGGTTGTATTTGTCAGCAAGGGCCTCTGTGACAGCAGCGTCAGCCTCCATTGGAGAGATTCGAAGCAGCAGCTGACCCAGTAGCCCCAGGGTCAGGTGAAAGGTCTCGTTGAGAGAGCCAGCATTGGAAATGACTGCCCTGAAAAGCTGGGGCAGAATGGAGCTCAGGCTGGGCAGAGCCAAGATGCTGCCCTGAGGAGACAAGAAAGACTGTGTAAATGTTTTCTACATTTCCATCTATGTCTTTATCTACATTTCAAAGCACCGATACTACTGTGAATAGTGAACATTTCAGGAACAAGATGCATGCTGGGTACAAAATAATGTTGTTTTAACTTGACAAAGTGTTACAATATATTTTAGGTAAACTGTAATTGTAACTTAGTCGCATTGTAGTGTAACTGTGTAGTTGTTTTCTGTACATTTAAAATATGTCTGTACACATGAGCATACAGTAAGTTTATTTTGTACAAAGTGTATCAAAGTGTAAAACTATAACAGTGCTCCTGTTTATTTCTTAGACATGAGCAAGGTGATTTATGGCTTCACATACTGGTATGGCTGGTGGAAGCATTGCTGCTAGTAGCCCCAAGATCCTCTCTCGGGAGCATTCTGAAAACACATGCTCCTGGAGGGGAACCTGGGGCAGCCTCTCGTCAGCCTCCTTGGCCATGTCCAGTGCTGGAGAGTTGACTGTCCCTAGTACAGATTCTGAAGCTGGTAAAAAGAAAAAAACATACAAGGTTGATCTAGTCAGCTAAGGGACAGTAACAAATAAAGACAATGCAACGTAATCAGTTTGGTGGAGGTAATCTCAGTACTTACACCGCACCACAGGAGAGAGTGGGTCCTCACTAGACACAGAAGGTGTCTGACTGAGGCTGGCAGAGTCCAGGGTGTCTTGAGTAACCAGCTTCCTTTTCTCTCCCTCTCCAGTGCTTGGAGGGGATAACACCTCTGGAGGAGCAGAGGGAGGAGAGCCCACCTCCTTTAACTTTTTCTCCTTACCTGATGGTTTGGTCTAATGGTGAGAGCATAATGACAAGGTTGACAGGACAACAGTATGAGCCGAAACTGCTGAAATACTATAAAATACATTTTATAGACTTAATATGGCTGTATGCCAAAATTGGGGCAAATTACATTGACGTCTATGAAATGAAAATACGTTTTGTTTATTACATGAAAAACTGCATGTGCAGAATTTTGGGAATTCTTCTACTTTTAGAAGTACAGAACCATTTGAAGTACAGGTGCTGATGGTGCTGCAGCTTGAAATGAGTTATTACAACATTAATAATTTCACTATGTACATATTCTGTACTATGACAATGCCAGAGGGAAATCTGCAAGCAGAACTAGGGGTGGGATGGGGTCATGCGCTCCGTCACGGGCCGACACTAAGTGGTCTCTGGTCTGTGATCTTAATGCAAAGCAGTTAACAGCGAACCTGGAGGTTTGAGCTAAAAGTTAAATATTTTTAAATACTTTAATAGCAAAAATTGATGTATACCATTCATCTGAAATAATTACTCATTTGACAGTCCTCCCTAAAACATCTCAGATCTAGACGTGATCTATAGGAAAAGATGCAGATGAAAATTTCTAGATCAAGAATAGAAAGATTCTTAGCGGGCTGTGGCTTCTGCACTCTACTTCGACAATCAATTTGCCCAACATATTATTTTCGAACTTGACTCCTGTTCCTCACCTTGTCTCTAGGAGATGATGGGGAGCAGACTGCTGCAGTACTGCCAGGGAGAGAAGAGGTGTCTGTGGTCGTACTGAGCTCCTGAGAGGACTCAGGAGAAACTGGACACAGCTCGCTATCGGAAGCCGAGTCATTGGAGGACAGCAGTGCGAGCAAGGCTGAAGAACGTAGACCTGCATGGAGGATGGCATAGACAAGTTTGTATCTTCTCATCTAACTCTTGGCAAGTAAGTAAATAAGCATATTTCCCAAAATGTTGAACTATATTTAAAAACAAAATTGTTGTTTGAACTTACCTTTGCCAGTTTGCCCCTTGAGCAAACAATCAGTGATGAGTTGGGAGCAGCGTGTCTGCAGAGCTGAGGCCTGGCTCAAGGTGTTGCTGTCCAAAGACTCCCCGTTTATCTGCTTCTCACTGCTCAGTTCTGATGTGTACAGGGCCAAAGCAGCAAACAGCAGCCACGAGTAGTTGTGGATGTAGGGCTGGATCAAGCGGTGTCGATCGCTGATTCGTATGGTCACCATGGGGTAAACTGTGATCCGATGGGTGGGCAGATGGCTAGAGATTGGAATTTAAATAAACAATAATTAACAACTCTTAGGAATGAGTGTTGTTTTTGCTGTTTTCTCATATGAAATCCAGACAATGTCCTCAAAATCTGATCTGGACATTGTTCAGAGTTGCCCTTTCACACATGTAGCACACAGAGGGAGACTGTTTGGTCTGACTGGTTTAAGCAAAGGATAGTGTGCAGGTGTGCAAGCAAAGGACATGATGCAAAAATTATGCAGCAGAAATCACAGGTGCTGCTTCACATATCAAGGTAGTATAAATGTCATCAACATAAGCATGCTGTGAATTCTCTAGACAATGACCTGCTTGATTCACACATGGGCTCAATTGGACATTACACAGACTCTGCACTAGGGAGCTGGTATGTTCTGTTAGGTCTGTTTAATGTCTGGTCTTCTCACTTTCAGGCCCTTCCAGCTAATGTCTACATAAGTGGTTGCAGCGCGTGTGTGGAAGCATCTTAAAATTGTCACCTGTCAGGATACTTCTTTGCATTGTAACAACCAAAGCACAGGTCAAAGTCTTCACACACGTTGCAGTTGATCCTGCTGCCAACAATGAGCCCCTGGCAATGATCGCAGGCGTATTCCATGTTCACCATCTCATGGTCATCCTCATGGCCTTCAGGTTTTGCACCACCTCGTTTAAAAAACAAGCACACACCCATAAGATTTTATTTAATTAGTGCAATAACCCTATTTGTCTAATCTTTGGGCTTACAGACACTCTTGTATCACTCAATGGGCCTCATGCAAGAACCACTCCTACAAACAGACTTGTTTTTACCTGCCACGTACATATGATTTAAGAGAATTTGTAGCATTCACAGATTTTCTCATATGATTTTTCTCTTAGGTAGGAGTCAAATTCATTAACTGGTCCTGACCTGGCGTACCTGTCATGAATAAATAAACTATATTTTTCCTCAGTGGGAAAACACTGAGGAAAACTTATTTTACTCAAGAATGAGCAATTCAAGTCTGTGCAGTTGTGAGTTTGATGAACGTGATTTAGGTCAAAAATATGAAAATGTTCTTGCATGAGGCCCACACACGTGTGTGTGTGCGTGTGTGTGTGTGAGCTCACTGAGGAAACAGGTCTTGCAGAGGTCCATGTCCATGCACTGCAGACATCGGTAGCGGTGCCAAGGCGCCATCCTCTCACAGCCATCACAGGAGATGACAACATTGAGTAGGTCGCAATAGCGTGCAATGAACATGTGCATCTGTGGACAGGACCAGGTAAATATTTCACACCAAACTGGCATCAAACGTTTTTTCCTATGCAAAGTAAACCTTCACACAGCTCCTATTCCCATCAACTACTTACACATAACATGTTGTCTACATCTCACACACAAACAGCATTCAAATCAGAAGGGTTTTTGGAATGGGTAATAATATGACACTTTAGGATGATGTGGTGCGAACATGTTATGCTAAAATGGTGAATATTACATCTGCTAAACATCAGCATACAGCATTACAACTGTGCATGTTAGTATGCGAAAGTTATCATCTAGCACGAAGTACTGCTGTGCTAAAGATTCACAGCACTGTCAGAGTCATTGTAGACACATCCATTGATATTACACCAATGTCTTTTTTAAATGGCATGTTGAAGAAAACAGAAAGCTCAGAGCTGAGGGGCACTTTTTGTTTCAGCAGACTTAACACAATCTTCCCTGTTCACTGATGATTGTTTTTCTTTTATGTCTCTTATGCATTGTAATGTACAATACCTTTCTCCTGTCCTCCATAGACTCTTCTTCATCAATTTTGTCATACCACTTCTCAAACATTCCATCCATACACTCATCCATCCATTCCTGGTTCTTCTTGTAATCTGCAATTTCATCTTCCTCTGTCCATTGACTGAAGAAGAATTTAAAACACAGAAGGAATCAGTCATCTCTGTAATTTCACTGGATGGGACACTATTTAACATCCTGTAGCCTATCGTGAAAAGCACTTCCTTTCGCCAGTGATGTGCCTTATTTTGTGCCGTGGATGTGATATTATTACCTGATAGCAATGTCATGAACACTGATGTTCTCCTGGGACATGCTAAGCAGGAGGTCAGGAAGCTTGATATTGAGGAAGAGAGCAAGGTCGTGTACCTCCCAGCTCATGTCTAGAAGATGCAACAAGCAGGTCTGCACACATGACAATGCAGGCAGCAGGGCTCTGGAGAGCAGCAATGAGGGTCAGGTTACACCATTGCACATATGAGTGCAATTGCTTTTTAATATCAGCTAATCTAGTTGTGCACAAACATGATGGGTGATAAGGATAAGAGCTTACTTCTCGCTGAGGCTGCTGAAGCCTTGTACTGCCTCCACCAGCATTAGCACCAACTGATGGTAGGACTGCCTCACCTCCTCTCCTAGCTTCTGCCCACTGTCTGACAGCTGGGAGAAATAACTGCAAAGAGAAAGAAAATCTTCAGTGAAATAATATTGAACAGTTGTATCTATGCTTAATTTTTGTTGTTGTTTTGTGTTTTTCTTTTTTTTTATAGAAATTGCATTTCCTTCTCAAAATGTATTTGCCATTCATGTCTTCAACTGTGAAACTGATACTGTTGGAAACTAGCAATCTCCAAAGAAACATACATTTGGCAACTCTCTGGTAGCATCTAAGAAATCAATCTCTACTGTAATCTCCTAATTCCAGATTTTGGGAAATGTGTATTGCATCTATTTAACTGTGCTAGGCTTCATTTTTCACAAAATTTAATGAAAAGACTTTCTACTGATGTACCTGGTGAAGTCTTTCTGGCATGCCAGCAGCTCCTGTAGGAACAGTAAGCAGGGGGCTTGGAAAAGGTGTGGCTTTCCAAGGGAATGTAAACACTGCTGAACAATTTCCAGGACCTTGCACACACTCAGAGCCTGGGCTTTGTTCAGGGACAGGGTCTGCAGAATGCTACAGGAAGAACAATCTCATTACTTAATCCTGTATGGTACAAAAAAATAACACTGATGAAAAATGCTAAATAGAAGATTGGAGGTCAGTAACCTTGCTGTTGTGAGAGCCTGGTCCCTTATAAAGTTTAGGATGTGTTTAAGTATTGGGTAGCGATCCTTGACAGGGGTGGTCATACGGGGTTCTTCTATAGATCGACAGGACAGGAGGCGTAGGCGAGCTCGACTGAATGGGGGTTTACGAGGTAAGCCAGAGGGTGAGGCTGGCTCCCCGGGCTGGGATGAGAGGGTCTCTGTGGAGCCACTGTGACCTTGCTTGTTGTGCCCACAAGAAGATGAGTTTTGGACTTGAGCACCAGACTTGTTGGCTTCACTGCCTTCTTCAGATCCTTTATTCTGAGGTCCCAGAGAGGAGCTGGCCTGGAAGTCCCCTTCAGAGATTGAACTCGAGCGGAGGAGTAGATCACTGCTGCCCCCTGTAGCTTTGAATGAGTCACTGTCCCAGAATGTTACTCTACAGGGGGCAAATCTGAACAGCAAGAGGCTCTTCTTGATGCACATTTCAGCTGGAAAGAATGAAAACAATCAGCAAAATAATATTTGGGACATAACAGAGCAGATGAGGACAAGAGTCCTCACCTAGTGACTCCATTGTAACCTCATCAGGATCTCCCTCCTTCTCTTCAGGAACATTCATTTTGCCAACTAGGTATCTCTGTTTCATCTCCAACTGAAAAAAAGACAATAACAACATAACAGTTTAGTAATCCAATCAAATATAAAATCAGCAGCTAATGAGCAATAGAGATGAAGTATCCTGCCACTCACCATCCATGTTCTGATGCTATCTGCTAGTGAATACACCTGCACAAACTCTTCACTTAGACAGGCTTTGCAGTCCTGATTAACTACTCATACAAAAAAAAGAGATGAGAAATCACCTGAGTAAGCCAAATGAATCAAACATGCAGAATTTTCACAATAAAATAAGCTGAATAAACTAAATGGAGTTTGCTCTGTGATTACTGATTATAGTCAAGCATTACCATAGGTCTTCAGAGCGCGGTTAAGGGCCGGTGTGTGGTATATCATAACTGCCCAAATGGCATTCACAGCTTGGTCTGTCTTTGACCCAGCAGCTATCTCGTGCCTTGCTGGCTGCTTTCTGCAGGACTGCATGATGGTCTTCATCAGTTCAGTTCTACTGTCTGTCGTTTCCTGGGAGGGGTTCCAACGAGCAAAGTCCTCCAAGAAGCTCATTAACTCGTCAAGTGACCACGTATTTGTCTACCACACAGAAAAAAAATAAAAAAGCAATGTGTACCAGCTGAAGTCATGCAATAATACGTAATCCTTTGAATAATGTAACTAGTAAATAGTGCTTCTCCATAAATGGATTAAGCAGATGTGATCACACCTCATGTGTGGGAGTTTTAGTCTGATTTGCCTCCCTTGTTTCACACAACCCATGTCGCAGGATGGGCTTCCATAAAGGAGAAGACTGAACATGGGACACTTTCCCTGATGGAAGCTCCTTTACGCTGCGTATCTCTGGAATAGACACAAACCCACAAATATCAGCATTTCAGTTTATCAGAGTGGGTCTGAAAAACAGTACAACACTATTCTAAAACCTTTGTCTGATACACGTAGTTGAAAACTGTTTTACCGTAAGGGGATTTCAGTGCCAGAGTTCTAGATGCTAGACGACCCATCAGGCGAGCTACCAGCAGCTGCAGGTCTGACATCCAGGAAATGGTAATGTCTGGCAGACCCAGGGCAGTCACGGTGAACTTGTAACCCCACTCGTTATTGCTGCTATCAGAGTGGAAGAGGAATTGGAGCTGAGGGCCAGCATCAAACGTCACTTTCTGAAGGAGCAAAGAGAAACAAAAGAAACATTCATTAAAATTAATTAAAAGAAAAGACCCCAAGGAAAGCTCCTTAGCTCAGTGGTCCCACGATGTTGGAATGAGTTACCTATTACTCAGCAGCAGCCTCTGCCAATATTGAAGAAAAAACAAACATCCACAGCTTTTCCACAGCTTCCTGTGCGGTCCCTATCTGGCACTGGTCTCACATCTTAGCTATTTGCTTGGCTTCAATCTCACTTGAAAGTCGCTTTGGGTAAAAGCATCTTCCAAATGACTAAATGTAATTAAGATACAGTGTTTCAAATGAAAGGAATTCAGGTGTTACCCGTTATCCTACCTTTGGCCACTTCTCAGTTCCAACTTTCATATCATAGCGGACCTTCCCACCTCTAGAATCTGTAAATTCTAGGTAGTCGTATCTGTAGATATCGAGAACATGAGGATTTGTGAATAAAACCAATACTGATAATAAAAATAAAAAAACATAACTATTTTACAAAGGTCACCTCTTCTCTGTTTCACAGCGTTCATCAAACTCCAATTCAAAGGAGGTAGCACCAGGGCAGGCAAAGATGCTGGTCTCATGGCAGCTGTTCTCGTAGTTGTGAGGGGACTCCATGTTCCAGGTCCTCAGCACAACTGGCTGCTGGGGCTGGTGCCAACTCTCCTGGTCTACCTACATGGTGTGCAAATAATGTCAGTTACACTCACTGGTGGAAAGTAACTAAGTACATTTATTAAGGAATGTTTCGATTTTATGCTAAATTAAACTTCTACTCCACAAAAATTTTGAGGTAAATATTTAACTTTTTACTGCAATACAGTGTATTTATCTGACAGCTGCAGTTACTTCACTAATAAGATTCTACACACAAACATATTATATGTTTTTAAAACCCCATCCATCCAAGCTCCACATCTGCCATTAAACAGCACAATGCTACTCACTTGCTGTTTCTCATAATAAACTACATTTGACACTTAAATTCATTGTCATTGTATTGTCATGCAGGACTTTTTCTTATAATGGAATATCTTTACATTGCTACTATATAAGTACTGCCACCACTGCATACAGCAGTGTTGTTGTACTTCAACACCCAGAATACTAGGCTGCATTTTCTCCTCTTCACTCAGACTCACACAGTGAAAAAGGAGGCTGCTTTCATTCTAATGCATTAAGTTCTAAGGTCAGAATGGACTAAACCTTAGAGGAGATGTCTCCAGTATCACTGGACAGGCTTTTCAGCAGCTCCACCAGGGAGGAGAAGCTCTTCAGCAGCAGACTGTGGGGAATGTTCAAAGAGCACAGCTCCAGGAGGAAAATCATCTGCCAAGACCAGAACAAATATTACTTTCATTCAGCACTGTCAATCCTATTATTATGCAGGAATACAATTCAGAAATCATGAGATAAGAGTGTATTACCAGTTGTCTGAAAACTGTGGCGAGGATGGAGCTGCCAAGTTTGTCAGTAATTTCCACACTGGTGTACCTCTCCAGCAGGGAACCAAGGATAGTCTTGATGCTTCCCAAGAATTGATCCACATCTATTGAAAGAGCAGATTTAAGATTTTTTTTGTTATGTTGGACTATTACCTCCGACTCATCAGCAATAGACCGTGTACTTTTGCTATATTGTCCTAATAGGAAACATAGACTCTAACTCAGAAACTAAGAAGATATAAGAAGGTCATTTGTGTCTGCAATGAGGCATTGTCAGTTTATCTCACATTTCAGTAGGATGTCTCTGGCTAGCTCCATAGTAATAGCTGTGGAAGCTCCTCCTTTCAGCTGCAGGTAGCACCATGAGAGCAGACTACCCTGCAGTGCCCAGAACAAGGTCAGCAAAACCGTCCTGCTGGCTCCACTGCTCTCATCCACCATCATTCCTTCACACTGAGAGATGAGACATTTGAACAAAAAGGAACATTAGTCCATAGAAATGGGATCAAGACATGAAAAAAATTGAGAGGACATTTCTTAATGGTAAATAACATGATAAAATTCTCACCTCTCTTGTTGCCACCAGTAGCAGCGTCTCCATGACTGACAGTATGGGGCTGATGTCAAAGTCTGCAGGAGCTCCTTTAGGTGGAAGCAGGAGAAGGCCACTTGGATCCTGATCACTGTGCAGAGAAAATACAGCTGTTACTAATCCACTGTGATCCAAGAATATGATGACGTGTTCATAGACCTACAGTACACTTACCTGAAGTAATTGCAGAGTGATTCAAATGTCACCTTTACCGACTCTGGCTGGTCCTCTCCAGTAATATTTTTCTGCAAAAAGGTATTATTATTAGTAGTATTATTATTAATATTATTATTATTATGTGCTTGTTATTTCTTATAAACTCACCATCATGTGGAAGAGTTTGTCCCGCCTGACGTGTTTATCAGGGAAGAAAACAGCAGCTCCATTAAGAATGGCCTTCACTGCTTCCTTATGCAAAGCTTTTTCCACCAATGTCTCACCTTCTGGACCATCCACAACTGAAACACAAACATGACAAATATAAGGCGTTCCCAAATCGTTGGAGTTCCAGGGACAGCTTTTTTTGCAGACAGGTTCTTACTGTGGCACAGGTGAGTGTAGAGTTCCCACACAGCCCTAACAGAGTCATTCAGAGGCTCTCCACTGCTGGAGGTGGACGGAGAGCCAACTGCTGCGGCTGCCTCCTTTGGTTCTCTGCTCTCCTCTGGCTTCCGGGACTCCAGTGGGTTAGGCAGCATGGGGAAACAGTTCTGCATCAGCTGGAGCAGCAGAACCCTGCTCTTCAGCACCTCCTCTCCCTCACTGGAACAAAGACTTAACCTTAATTATAACTGAGATTCTAAGGTGTGTAGATATTTCCAGACACAAACATGCCAAACAATAATTACAGCTGTAGTGAGCATGTGGACATAAAAACCAACAGTATTATTACTCACATCTCCCTGAGTTTACTGTAGAACTTCCAGAAGAGTCTGAGACTTAGACCACCAAAGTCCAGAAGATACTTCTGCTTGAAGTGAGATGCATCCTGCAAAAATGGATGATCAGAACTGACAGTCAACAACAAAGCCAAACACATACATAGATCACCAGTCACTGCACTCCATTTTTGCAGTGCATGTTGATGGCCACAAGGGGGCAGAACGACTCGTCATCAAAAAATAATGAATGGAGTGAAAGTTAAAGAAAACGTAGGTAGTCATTCAGCAAATTTCCCACAAATGTAACAAGGTAACACACAGTGCATCATGTAGTGTACAAGATCCCAGTATTTTCAGATATATAATTATGGCATTTAACAGTATTCATTCTAATGTACTTTATGCTGTTCTACTAATATTGTTGATATTTAAATCTAATTTAACTGTACTACTTTCAACCAATAATCAGTGGTTACCGTGTCTCGTGTAAGCTGCTGAATGAAGAATAGTGTCTTGTTAAGTAGACAAAGTCCAGTAACAGCATCGTGAACTAAGCCCACTCCATCTGGACTCAGGTCATCCAGATCTGCCAGCCTCTCTGTCCCAGGACACAGGTAGCCACTGAAGCGGAGTGACTGCACACCAAGGCGCTCTGCAGAGTCCTGTCTGGTGCAGAGGAATTTCACCATCAGAAACTGGGAAGACAAGGAAACAGAGAAATAAGGTGTGGTGACTCCTGTTCTATCAACAAAACAAACAATATATTAGTCTGTCTCTGAACACACAACCATGTGGTTCTCAAGGTGACGCCAAATGGTTCCTACTGAAGACAACCCAGATGGAAGCTGATGTGTTTAGCAAACAGGAGGAAGTAGTGTATTTTTGAGAACTATTTTCAGCTGCAGATTAATTACATTAGGTGATCTAGTGAATAATTAAAAAACTACAGTGTCCACATTCATGGCTCACTGAAGGGTGTTTAGCAGTTTGTGGACAACAATGGATCAATTCATAGTTTTGAGGGAATTGTTGACAATGAAATTAATACAGAATATCAACACACTAATGCTTAAAGAAGTAACTGCCGGACGCAAGGGAGACAGTACACAAACGCAGGAAGTTTAAATGATTAAAGAGAACAAAGTAAAATGTTATCTCGGTTTTAACTGGTTGCAGTACGTACCTTTGCAACACGACACTGCTGCAGTTTGATCTCCACATCGTTCCAGTCCTCTTCAAGCTCAAACCAGCCAATTGGCTCATCCTCAGCCTGTGCTGGAATTCTCATACTGCAAGTCACATGACACCATGGCCTGTCAGTCATTCATATAAACCACTGAGTGAGACCCCCACACTACTGAGGGTTATCTATAACAGGAGAACTACCTTTACGATCTACTGTTATCTTATTGGATTGAATGTTTTTTGGGAGCTACATTGTGCTGCATGTGACACACTTACCTAGATGTGTTCTTCAGTACTTCAGTATTTATAATCACGCTTGTCTTCACTTATTAAGCATTGGTAAATTTGTAAACTGATAACACTTAGTAACTCATAAAGTTTTCTCTAACGGATTCTTACTTGTCTTGTACAAACTCTTTGTAGTCCTTGTAGTCCCATGCATCATACTTTTTGAACCTTTTGAAATGTTTCTCCGCATCAAAAGGGTCTTCTTCTTTGTATGCAAACACCAAGCCGCATTTTGCTCCAATGGCTCCTTTTCGCACCTTATCACACAAACCAGAGAACAAGTGTGAAGTACAGTAATCTTGTATCACAGTCTGTGTTACTGCAAATTCTCAAGGAAAGCTGACATCAAATGGAGCCTCACTTTGATCTTCATCTGAGTGACCTGGAAGTTGCTCTGGTCCTCTGTCGACAGGATCGCACTGGCTTTCTTGTGGCCACTTTCTGTGAGAAAACCTTCACAGGAACAAGCACTTTTTTCACACTTTAGGTAACACTGGAGGAGATGTTCATACTTTACTTAAACTGAGGTAAGACTGTTATTGGTCACAGTTGTACCATCTCCAGTAGAAGATTCTGTGAGCATATTCTCTGGTCCTGATTTCTCCTCTTTACTCTTTACATCACAGGCTTGTAGGTGCAGCTGGAGGGGCTTCCCTGCAGAGCAAAATGAATCATATAACAGTTTATTTTCCATAACACCATAATTAATTATTCAGTCTCCACGCAAGCTAAAATTTCATTCCTATATCATGAGAGTACGGTTACAGCACTGCAGCTCTGCAAGAGAATTAGCAGTTTTCCCACTAATGCATCTTCTCCTTGTCGGCTAAGCACTTTGTCCTATGTCTATGGTTTCAAATGTCCTCGTGTGAATGAAAGTGAATGAGGTTTGGCAATTACCATTGCGATAGAGTAGTCGCAGTCTAACGGAGGCCATAGATGTGATGAGGGAGGAGGCCTTGTACTCGGCCTCTAAATGATCGCTGATGCAGGACAGGGCCTGGAGCACTTTTGCCACACTGCCTCTGGCCAGAGCAAAAGCCAGGAGGGTAAGTTCTGCATCAGGACTTACACAGCAGCTACACAATAACAAAGAAACATTCACAAGTTAGTTTCAGGCTGAATTGGATTGGAGTGACTAATAACCTTTTCAGTGTGCATACAGGCAAGACAAATTTGTTTTAAGACAGACTTCAAAAATGTGATCTTTTAAAGCTGCAACCCAACCATGAAGCATCACTGAGAATTCATCTGTGACTACACTTTTCTCATAAATTATGCAACACTATGAATCTGACTTTGAAACGTTTAACTACTGTAAAGCTTCAAGACTGGTATGGACCACTTAGCATGTTATTCCCTCTATAAACTCTCCAGTAGAATTAAAAATAGAAATTAAAAGTTAAACAAATGACTGTGAATGTGGTAACAGGGACATTACAATAGAATGCCAACTTAATATTGATTAGTGGCAATAATTATTGATGAATAGCCATCAAATAATCCATAAAAGAGAAATATGGACTCAAAATTCTGGTTCAAGACCAACAGCCAAATTTGAGGTTCATATTAAAATACAATATACCAACAAAATTATAACTATGGTCAATTTGGTTATCTGAAAGATTTTTTTTAATCTATGGTATAAGCTATATAAAAGTTTGTTTTTTTTCTTTGAGGGTTTAAAGAATTGCAATTTACAATGCATTACTGCAAAAAAGACAAATACTGGCATCAACGTATCATGCATGCATAAATGTAGCCTACAACATAATAATTTAATAACTGTTTGATGAGACTACTTCATACATGTTAATGCTGACCATCACTGAAAGATTTAGTTACACCAATAAAAGGTAACTGTTTGGCATTGCCCCACTCTTTCAGTCCTTTGAGTATAGCCTGTCTTTTTCCAAGTGTGGCATTGATATGCGAGTGT
This sequence comes from Sandelia bainsii, assembly GCA_032362345.1. NCBI lineage: Eukaryota > Metazoa > Chordata > Actinopteri > Anabantiformes > Anabantidae > Sandelia > Sandelia bainsii. The sequence continues at coordinate 4,238,954 of JAUMHL010000006.1, read as the reverse complement.
GCAGGTCATTACTCTGCTATGCTGAGTAGAAATCCATCCACCTCCTCCAGGATGTTCAAGGAGAAGAACTTGGGGAACTCAGTGGATGACGGTGTCAGGGACAACGGTGGCATGTGTCTTAAGGCTTTTCTAGAAGGACAACACAGAAAGCAACTTCAGAACCAAAGAACTGAGTGGACACATCTCTACACTTGATGCAATAAGAACTGAAACATAAATAGCTAACAAACATTGATGCACTGCATTTCTTTTTACATATATATGCAAAAGCATGAGTAATATATGTTACTGTGTGCTGTGGAGGATCGTCTGAGCCAGTGCAGGGTTAGTCTCCATGGAAGCAGTGACCAAGGAGGTGAGGAGAGACAGGTACCAGATGGCTGAAGCATCTGAAACAGACACTTCTTTACTCTTCGTAATCTGATAGCCCAGTGTCTTCAAGCCATGAATCCGTGTGTCGCATCCGTCACTCAGGCACCGCTTAATGTTGATTTGAATATCTGGGGTTTGGTAAGGACATAAAGTGGTTAGCAGACTGATTGCATATACTATGCAAATACACCAGTCTGTCGCTTTATCTTCTCAGAACTACAAGGAAAACATGTTACAAATAAAACAAATCACTTGTTCTAATAATGAATTTCAATTTGATCACTGTGATCTGGCAAATAATCTCCTGATATTTGACAGACTGTTCTCTCTACATTCACCCTTGATTTTATGCTCATTCATGTCTCCTAGAAAAATACAAGTTCATAAGTTTTAGCCTAGTTTCCGCATAGCTAGACAACCTGAGTCATAAGGTGGGAACCTATTAGAAAAAAAGACTTGATTGGATCACATCAGTCATAGGCTGATGAAAGCTTGCACATGGATTCAAAAGTGAGGCACTTTACCACTGAACTATCTATGAAGCTCTTCTGCAGGTTCATGCTCTGTCCTCACCAGAGGGGTGCAAATGAGAAAAGGTTTCTCTACAAGTATCACTGAAGGAACACAAAAGCTCAGCATACATACACACGCAAAAAAGCAGACAGACTGGCAGATGGTGACTCACATGGGTGTGTGATGTTGGCATTCTCTAAGAGAGCTACGTAGCCTGTGACATTGCTGGGAATGCGTATGTCTCTGATCTCCTGCAGGGAACGCCGGTTTTTCCCCACAGCAACCGAGACTAGCTGAGGCATGTAGCTGTGGTCATTAGAGGCCACAGCAACGGTCAGACGTCTCAGAACCACATCTGGTTTCATTTTCAATCTGGGAAACAGAAAAAGGAGTTTCTACCTTAAAACTGATCATACCCCTGCTGATCAGGCACATGTAACAATCAGTTACAAAGCTTTGAGTTATACATTACCTGATCCAGTGTGAGCGTGCACTGCCATCTGACTGCCAGAAAGATGAGGTTTCTCCATTTGTCATCTTGTAAATGTCAGCAACATTGGATGAAGCTTCTATTGTGCTGTAGCACTGTGTGACTACCTTGACCTTGTCCACATCTGGGTCATGATCCAGCTCTGCTCTGTATTGGATATCTAAATCTGAGAGAAACAAACACAGATCAGACACATGCACTGCTAAATATGGGTTTTCAGTTTTCATATGCTTGAAATACATAGGGACAGTAAGAAGTGTATAGCTCATAGCCCTTATTCAGTACTAGCCAGACACTTTTTTGGTGTTCACCTTTCTCCTTCTGCAAGAGGAATTCCAAGAAGTCCTGGACCACACTGGACCTCATGGTGCAGATGCTGTTATAACCCTCTAAAATAGGGAAAGGGATGGCACTGCTGGGAATACGATTCCTGTGTAAGAACTTTAGGATCTTAGAGGCATGTGCCCCTAACCGGTCTTTGGTCTTGGAAAATATGTCAACAAAACCTATGGAGGAAAAAAAGTGTGTTAACTTGTTGACAATACATATCCACAATAAGGTTGACAGCGTTAATTCTGGTAAACAAATCACATCTCATACCTGGGGTTAAGGAGCACGCCTGTAGCTGTCTTATCACATGACTCAGCTCTCCCTGTAGATTAGCTCCATTTGAGTTTTTCAGAGCAATCAGCATGATCTCTACATCCACAACACCCTCCCCCTCTGCATCAAACTGTCCAAAGGCCTAGGACAGGGAAAAAGGGGAAATTGTATATTATATTGTATAGATTGACACATTCACTTCATTCCTCCACAAAAAACAAATACAAACAACTGGTGTCATTTATTTACAGGGGGCTGCTCTAGTGGTATTTTAAGCCTGTTTGATTATCAATCTTTTCACATGAAAAAGGCACATAGTGTCTCAAATTTGCATGCTCACAGTGGTTGGGTTTTTGAAGGAAGCAATGCCATGTGTAGTATTTAAACAATGGCAGTGACATTCTACGCCCATCCACACAAAGCCAAAGCCAGACTAAAGTACACATCTTTTAGTTAACCCATTCATCTGCAACCTTTGGTTGTCCAACAAATATCAGCCAACAGACAACAAAGCAGCATGCTATCATGATAGAGTCCAAAGCTGACACCCCACTGACACGCTGAGCTGAGCAGACAGTATGAATGACGGCTCATTTGCCTTGTTTCGTTGCACACCCCTAATTACTAAACAGATTACAGGACATCACGTGTGCCCCTTTCCTGACCTCACTAGACAATCACATTCACTAATCAGTCATCATAAACCGGCATGACAGCAGATAACTGCTGCCAACTGTTTTGTCCTCTACCTGGGACAGACGAGGCTTTTCAAATCATGGCATTTCACATCACTAGTTGGGAGAGAGACACTTTTCAATGACTTTATACCTCTTCACATTCATCTCTTGGGGCATCCCTGCTCTCCAAAATCTCACAAAACTGTTCAACATCGACAGACTCCTCTCCTCTGTTCAACCGGTCCTCTAACCACCGTACCAGGACACTCTCATTCCCAGCCAGGACAGACTCCTGAATGGCGAACCCTGAGTCGCTAATACGGGCCGCCGCTTCTCTCAGTTTCACTTGCTCTAAGAGCACACCGGGGTTAGGTGGCCCACCGGTGGGCACGGACACGTTATTCGATCCCCTTCCGCTTCTCCCAGAACCGGAGCCTCCACCGCCTCCGACACCGCCGCCAGTGGCCGCAGAGGCCGGACTGTCTTCCGCGAAACCGGGGCTCTCTGTTTCTATGTCTTCTTCGTCGCCGCTGCCTCCACCGCAGCCGCTTTCTGTGTTCCCCATGTTTAATTCACCGACCTAGGTTTCCCCTGAAAGTCTCTGCGGCCCACTGAGTGGCAGTTGAAACGGCTGTGCCGGTCTGTAGACAGACCTTCCTTACCAAACGATACAGCTCGAGTTTTGCCGTTTACTAGCTACTACCGCATTGACGTACTGTACGTCAGTCTGTTCAAAACGTCCTCTGCGCAGGCGCGGTAGTTCGTTCCGTTTACGGAAGCACCTGCGATGTCAGCGTCTTTCAGTAACAAGGTATGTGATGGGATGCGAATGGACTAAATACTCGAAGTGAACAGCATGCTCAGCTATGTATTGGTGGCGTTTTTATCTGTGTTGTTGGCAGTGTGGTTCATTCCTCGCGATTTGTCAGTTAAATTTGGAAACGAATCAACCCAGGGGCCACCTGAGTGGCTTCTGAGCAAGAGTGAATTATCACTGTACGACGGGGAGGAAAGCAGCAGGGGCCTTTATCTGGCCATACTGGGGCATGTTTTTGATGTACACCAGGGACACAAGCACTATGGTCCTGGTGGTGCTTATCATTTTATGGCAGGTAATGTGTTGACATTACATGTTGACACTAACACTTTTTTTTTTAATTATTATTTTCATGTTGAATCATTGTTTGATGTACTCCAAACACTCACCAAACCTAAATCAGTAACATGAATTCCAGTCTAATAATAGCACATAAACAGTTATAGTGCATGAGTATCTAACTTTATATCTATTATTGTTTTCAGGAAAAGATGCCTCACTATCCTTCATAACTGGAGATTTTACAGAAAGTGGCCTGACAGATGATGTGTCCAGTCTGTCTCCACTGCAGGTGCTAGCCCTGTATGACTGGCTGGCCTTTTACCAGAGGAACTACCAGTTTGTAGGTATGTGATATTTGTCCCCTCCCTCACGTTTTGTAATTAGAATTTCTAGTAGAGCCCATATTTCTCACTAAACAGTGCAGCATTGACTCTGATATTTGGGGCCCTCTTCAAAAGGGGTCATATTATGCATTTCGTGTATTGATGTTACATATATACTATTGTGAAGCTGGGTGCTTCACAAAACTATAGTCAGGGGCCCAAAACTTGAGGTGAACGTGTTTTTACATGCTGGCTGATAATGAAACTTAAGGTTACGACCGTAACGACCTGGTTCTCTGATACATATACCTGTAAAACACAGATATATTATTGGAAATAAAGCATCAACACAAAACATCAACATTTATAAGTATATCTAAACTTTGGTTTATGTTGTACAAATAAAGAATAGTGATATTTATCTTTTCCTAGTTTAGTTTTAATGGAATATATACTTTTAGTGAATCAAATACTTTTTATCTCCTGTCTAAAGCTGGGTAAGTGGAAATATTGACAGATTAAATTCAGGGAACTAAAGCCTGTGCAGTATTTTGAATTGCATTAGCCTGTAATGGATGTGTAACATTTTAAAAATACTTCATGTATGACTGACTTCATGTTTCACATCATTTATCAATATCAAAGATCAATCATCTTTAGTTAAAAAACAACAACTATCTACCATCTTTAATTTCAGGTTTTGTGACAGGCCAGTTCTATAGCGAGATTGGGCAGCCCACAGAGGCCCTGTTGCATGTAGAAGCATCCTTAGCAGAAGGCAAGAGAATCAAGAGCCAGTCTGAGGCTGAGATGCTACGCTTCCCAGCATGCAACTCAGAGTGGAGTGCTGCCAGTGGAGGCAGAGTCTGGTGCTCCACGAAGAGGTATGGAAATAGCTCTCATCTAATCAAATATTAACAGGCCTACAGGGCATGTGATTGCAATAATGTGATATCATGCATGATTGGTATGAATCAGGATTTACAGGACTGATTTTTTTTTTCTTCTCTCTCTAGTGGTGGAGTTGAAAGAGACTGGGCGGGTGTCCCACGGAAGCTTTTCTTTCCGGGATCCAGTGGTGTTCGTTGCGTCTGTGTGGAAGATCCATCGGCAGCAGAGGAAGACCCCAACCTGCAGAAATATGAAGGCTGCCCACCCCATGCTGACTCATGCTCCGTTAGAAAGCACTAGTCTCTGCCGCAGCCCAGAAAAAGGACCTATTCATTGCCTGCTTATATCAACACAAGCTTTTGAGAACTTTTTGCTAGTAAAATCACATTAATGAACTTAGTCATAATAAATTGTTGGAATGAAGAAATCTCAATGCCATTGTTTTTGATGACCTTTATGTAAAGTTGTCCTCCCTTTCTCTAAAAGGATACACCAGGAAGAGACAGGCTAGATATCTGAGCATACAGATACAATACAATGTGCATAAAAGATTAAACAATGTGCATAAAAGATTAACAGAGGCAAGATTTAGGTTTGTCACAATGACAAGCACAAACTGCATTAAAGTACAAAACAGTTGTAGTGGTCAAAAATATCACACATTTATCTGTACAATTTAATAATACTTAGAGGCCACACTACTTGGCCATCCCTCTACTCCACATTCTCCCCAATGATCAGAAATGTCATGTTGATAAAGTGCACCTATTAGGCTTAGAAATCAAGAAGCGTTAAATGTGACATCAAGACAACAACTTGACTTGAGGCAACATTGTTAGGACTATGATCACAACTTCCTGTGGGAACCTCCTGGCAGGTCAAAAATGGAATGTAATCATTTGGTGACAGATATGATTTATGATTGTGACACATAAAGGCTACAAATTAAATGGCATATGTAGACATAATAGGCATTTCTGAGGGAATTCTCTTCTTCACATGGATCTTATATTTCTCTCGTCATAAAATTCTTGGGTCACATTTTCCCAACTTGCCATGCATTTCCAGTGCATTTAGCATTCAAAATGATACACATGTATCAAAACAAACAGAAAAACAAACCTACTTCATGAAGACGTTCATCTTTGTCTGTCTGTGCCATCTTTCATTTCTAATGGTAAACTTAATATAATGTCACTGACAAAATTATGAATCTAAGAAAACAGATTTTGTGTCATTTGGAAAATAAATTTAAAAAAATAAGTTGAGCTGCTTTCTCTTTAACTCCTCGTCTGTCTCAATTCATGCAGTCAACACAGTCAGTGAAAGATTATTGAGAACTGAATGTTCAGTCCTTGTAGATGTAGTGATATAGGGGCATTTATAGGGGACAGCAGCCTCAGCTCATATAAGAATTGAAATGATTTTGCAGCAGTGAATTTTTGTCTTTGGGCAGGGCACGTAGCATGAAGGCTGCTGATGTGGAATATACCAACAGAGAACAGGAAATCCCCTTCTGAAGGCAATTGATTACTAATAATTATATAATTACTATAATGTTTATCAGTGAATTGAATTGTGTACATCAGAAGTTTCCTGCTCGTGATAATACGAGTCAATCAGTAGAAACATAATTGAACTTGGGAAAATTGATTAACAAACTCAGTCCAGCTGTCACTGAGCTTGCGAGCTGCTTATACCCACTTTAAGATACTTTGATCAAAACAGAAACAAAAAGACAATGTTTCACTTTCTATTTGAAATGTCCCTTAATAGTTTTTCACAGACTGGAATAGTATAAAGGCAACCATCCTTAACAGTCTGGGAATCTCTGGTTAGTATGTCCTGCTACTGATGTCCCTTCTCCTGGTGTGCCTGAATAACTGTGCCAAGTTGGGCCTGGCATGGCCAGTGTCAGAGGATGGAGGATATCCAGGCGAAGCCATTATGATACCCCACCCAGAGTCAGTACATCAAAGCAGATGTCACACACCCTCACCGGCTTGTTCAAGTCAAACTTGATGATGGGTATTTCCTTTATAGAGCACTTGTGGCACAGCAGACGCCCACAGTGGCGGCTGGAGGAGGAGACCAAGGATTAATTACACAGTTTGACACAAAATGACAACTTAAGTGAAAAGAAAGAATGTATTATTCACTGTAAAGTCATGCTACTAACCAGTGGTGTTTCCGTGTCGTAACACCAAACTTGGCAGTACATTCATAGCAGTTTGAGCCATCACACCAAGGAGGTTCTTTGGAAAGCATATCTAAACACATGACAAAAGCTTCATTGTGATGTCCATCTGATCCTATCATCTAATATGAGCTAGTCAGTTTAATACAGTATATGGTGAATCCCTGATACATAATAAAGTGTAAAAACGTACCTAGAAGGCGGAAGAGCAACTGTTTGGTTGCAACTTGGTAATTGAAAATGTTGATGCCCTGATTATTATTGACGCCCAGTCGAGCCCCTGCCCTCACAATGGCACGGCACAGGTTTGCATTTCCTTTCATGTAGGCCAAGAGCAGAACTGCAATAAAATACAGGTCCCAGTCAATCTTTTGAGAGTGTACTGTTAACATTACTGTCTAATGTGTATGTTGCTAACTGAAATAATTAAGCCAGTACAGTACCCGTGTTCCCTTCATTATCTGGTTTGTCCAGAGGGTATTCAGGCATACACTCCAGGAACAACTCAAAAATGGCGGCAGCATTTTCTTTCCCATATTGGCCTAGGACATGCATTGGGGATTGACCCCTAAAACAAAAAACAGGCAGGTTGAAACTACAGTCTACTTTCCACAGTCTAATGTCATCTGCTATGTTCAAACATCACAATTGCTGCATGTCTGCTTAAAAAGCTTCCACTGTCTACAATAATGATATTTCTACTCTTCCTACACAAGTTACTGCACGTTGTCATGTTACAATGCTATTGCTGCAATGAAGTAGTTTCCCACACATATCATTAGTATCATCAATTTGATCATAAGGAAGTAGTATCAGACTATGAAGCAAACTGAATGAACCTGAGATTGAAGGCCTCAGCATCAATGTTGGACTCTGTGAGAAGTGCTCTGACATTGTTAAGGCGGCCATGCATCACAGCCAGATGAAGAGCTGGAGAGACAGCAGGAAGAATGAAGTTACTGAAGCTGCGTAATGATTCCTTATTCTGAACATAGCAACATCTACAGTAGAGAAGTGCGGTCATTATTTTGAACATTCTAGTGAAATATATGTATTTTAAAAAATCAAGTTATCAATACAACTAAACCCATTTGGTGTGAACTAAAATACAACATACATGAAAAGGAGTTGCCTCCTCTGGCCATTGAACAATCAGTAACTGAAAAGTAAATTTCACCAACATAAACGATGCAAAGTTCCTCAACAAAGTTTCACTCAGCTTTTGCATTGCTGTGTACTGTTGATACATAAATGAACCCATCCATAATGCACTGCTTATCTGGAAAAACAGAACATTTGTATTTGGGAGGCAACCTAGTTTATGATGGATGGAGACTGATAACGCTACTGTGCCATTTCTCAGTAACAACAGTGAATAAAAGGCTAAAAAATAGATGGGGCTCTAAATTGATTAATTTATTGTTTAATTCAAGCTCAGTGCCATATGTTTAATGAAAGAATCCCATATCAGAACAAAGTATAATTTTAAATAACGTAAAAGTACCATTATTGCCATTCTCATCTTCAGCTGCAAAGTCTACTCCATTCTCCAGTAACACAGAACAGATAGTGGCCAGGTCCTGCTGGGCAGCCAAATGTAGTGCTGTCTGCCTGTGTTTAGTCACCTCATTTACTTTGGCTCCAGCAAGCAGCTGGAAGCATAAATAAATAAATGAAAACCATTAAAAAAAACGCACAAACATTTCATTAACAACTAAACTGTAATGAACAGTAAATGCAGAGGAGCAATAAAATCCTAGCTTTGTACCAGGTTGCGAACAGTGATCTCAGATCCAGCCTGAACGGCCAGGTGGAGAGGGGTGAGTTTGGCTGCATCTTGAACCCTGGAGTTGACATTAGCTTGGACGCTGATGAGGAACAAGACACTTTCAATGTCTGAATTTTGTACAGCCACATGGAGGAAATTCCGCCCTTTGTTGTCCACCTGGACAGAAACAGAAGTGTGAGGTCAGGAGAGATTACTACTGCAACTGTACATGATTTTTAACTGGTTTAAACGACCCTGTAAATGTAGCCAAACTGATGCATTTACGTCAGTGTTACCTGTTCAGCAGCACCTGGCTCCCTCTTGAGGATAGCCTCCGCCGCCTTATTGTTCTTGTGTGTCATGGCACAGGCGAACGGTGTCATCCCCTGACGGTCGCGAATGTTAAGACGTATGTCCGGATGGGAAATGAGGAGCTGTATAATGACGTTGTGCTGGCTGCTGATGGCAGCATGGATAGGAGCTCTGCCCTCTGCATCCTGACAAATTGACAGACAAAAAAAGCATGTTTATAAGTCACTCTCAATAGTGTTATACTGTGATGGCAGAAAAAAGTATATCAGACTAAAGTGGACTCTCTGATGTGAAGGAACTGACCTGTGCATTAACATTAGCTCCAAACTCTAGAAGGCACTGCACCACCTCCTCCAGTCCCCAGCTGCTTGCCAGGTGAAGGGGTGTTTGTCCATCTCTGGCTTCTGCATCTCCTTCCCCATTAGGGCCTGGCCGCCTGGGGCTGTTCACATCACACCCACTATAACACAGAGAGTGAGTTAAGACAACTAGGTACATTGATCTCAGTACATCCATCTTAAAAATAGACTGGTTTGATTATATTTACATCTTTAGCATCATTTTAATTGGAAAACTTTGTTTTAGCCATATATTGATTGATAAAATTACAGTCTTGTCAAATGGATGTATGGGATCATTTTTCTCAAAGCCTAATGGTAAGAAGAATTGGCAGACCTGCGGATGAGGAAGCAAGCAGAGACCTCATTATTCTCATCAACAGCTCTGTGCAGGAGGTTCTGCTGGCAGCCGGAGGGCCCTGTGCTCCAACAAGTGGCATCACAGCCATGGCGGACCTAGGTGGGACAAACAAAAGACCAACAGTAAAAATGCAAGAAAATAATATTGTTTCCCAGACAGAAATATATACATCTTATCCCATCATTTAACTTCAATTGAGAATTTGTAAAGTTTGCACAGTCTATAAAAAAAAGGATGCATTTCACTGCATGTTGTACACTGTATAACTATGTATGTGACAAATAAAGAATCTTGAATGTGTGGCCTATAACAATACTTCAGTGCACATTCAGGGGGCTTAAAAACATTAAGAGGGTAAGCATATATTTTATCTATTTTAAATTCCTTTTTCAAGAATGATTTATCCTTGGGGCATCTTGTTAAAATTTTATTTAATCTTGACTGGGTTTTTGTTAACTGCCAGTGTACTAGCAACCAACTCAAAAAGAACTATCATCTTTGTACTGGTTGTGTAAGCATTTGCCTCACCAATGTGGATGCAATATCTTCCAGGCCATTCTCAAGAGCCAGCCACAATGGAGGGTCACCTTTGTCATCCACCACGGACATATCAGCCCCTCTTGTGCAAATGGCATCTACCACCAATGGCAGCTGGTTACTAATGGCCAATTGTAGGGCTGTTTGTCCCTCCTGAGTCCTAGTAGCAGAAAAAAAAAAATCAGGAATAAAATAGAGGTTTCTAAGGCCACTTTCACACCTTAGTACATTTGCTTTGGTCCGAATCAGTTGGTGAGTTTGTAAACTTGTATAATTTTCCTCTTGGTTCACACAAGGAAAAATCCAAGCGAACCAAAATGTGTCACATCAAATCACGTGAGAACGTTCTCTCTGCTTACTGGTCAGATGTTTCGCCGCGGAAACAACAAAAGCAGATACAGGATCCTGTGTCGTGGACCACTGTATATTGCTGTGACATGGGAGACAATTACATGATGGATGTTAACGTGGGTCGGTCGTCCTCTCGGAGATTGTTTATTAAGTTAAATCACTTGCACATTCATCCGACCAGATGTCTGTGAGACACTGCACCTTCTCACGACATCAAGTTTGTTCGCGATTCACCCTGCAGCATGTTTTACATGTTCTAACGAAATAAATTAAAGTCTACACATGATTCAATGCCCTCAGATAATGCGATTCATAGCGCTTGGTCCTGTTTTGGTTCGGTACACTTTCTCACCAGAGTTCGGTATTTGATTCGGATAGAGACCACCTGTTTTTGGGGGTCTCGGTGCGGTTGTTTTGGTGCGCACCCGAGTGCGATTACTGTGTTCACACTTGGTGTTTCAAATGAACCGCACCAAGGGGGGGGAAACGAACTCGAGTTCAATTCAAACGGACTAAAGCCTGTAGGTGTGAAAGCGACCTAAGACTCTAATAACAGCTAAAAATTCCCTCAAAATTTTTAACTGGGAACTAGCAATTCATTTATATAATACTGAAATGAATTTGTCTCTGTAGCAGAAGAAATAACAGGGGACTTAACAGGCATGCAATTAAAAAAAACATTTCATTTAAAACTGCAGTATTTTGGGGCAAATCTTTGGTTGTGATTTATGGGGTAGTGTCACTGAAGTGTCCCTGACTGTGGTTCAAATAAAGAAGATAGTTGTACCATGATGGTACAGCTAACTAATAAAGACATTAAATTCTAAAAAGACTAATTCATAGTTTAACTGCACAAATGTTTTACAGCTGCAGCATTACCTAACATTGATGTCTGCTTGATGCTCAAGAAGGAAGAGGGCACTCTTGCTGTCCTGTCTTTGGATGGCCATGTGAAGCAGGGTTTGTCCATTCGACATAGTGTCATTTATAGAAGCCCCTGAGCCCAGCAGCTGAGCTGCTATAGTGTGCATACCTACAGAGACAGGTACATGTTATACATCACATCTATGGATCAACGTGAAAACCGGTACCAAGGTTATTCCTTCAAATTATAATGTTGATCATGCAGGACCAACTTTATTAGGAGTGCTGATGGGTACCTGTCCAAAGGGCCAAACCCAGCACTGTCTGGTCCACAGAGTCTTTGAGACTGAAGTCTGGAATGATCTGGAAGTTGCTGGTGGCATGAAGTGCATTGGCTATATAATATCAAGGAAGAAATACATTAATTTAATTAATTTTTGGATGTTTGCAAACATCATTTAGAACTTGTGCAGCCTAACACACCTGCTGTGTTTGCAGTTTAGTTAATTTTTTATTTTTTTTTACAATTTTAATGCATCACATTATTAGAACATATGCTGACCTTTTTGCTCGAGGATGACAGACACCACATCTGGGTGATTGTGAGCAATGGCCATGTGAAGCGGGGTCTGCATAGCCACGCCAAGGGTGTCGTCAGGAAGAGCCTTTTGGGTCTGGAGGTTGGGGTTGGCCCCCTGCTGGAGGAGCTCTGCCGTCAGGTTCGCCAGGCCACAGCGACATGCTGTATGAAGTGGACTCTCTCCCTGAAAGAAAGTAAAATGATGAGATTCTTTTTGTATTTTTAAGTAATACAAAAAGAAATTTATCTCTATCTAATGATTTAAGGATAAATCTTCATATTATTTCTGTTAACATCTGCAGCTATAAAACTGACTGAAGTTATTTTTGATTTGACAATTTTCTAACAAAGTCTGACTGTGAAAAAGGTCAGATTTTTAAACAGTTAAAGAACATACTACATACACACTACAGTAAGTAAATGTTTGGCTTTTATGTGGCCTAACATTTATACGCACCAGTTTGTTCACGTGGTTGACCTTTGCCCCGTGAGTGGCTAAGAAAAGAGCAGCTGCCTCATTCCCTGCCCGAGCTGCTCTCTGCATGAGGCAGTTTCCTACAGAGGAGGACGAAATGAGGAAACACAGGAAGATGAAGACAAAAATGTGTTAAAGGTATAAGCACCATTCTATTTAGAAAGAAATTACTGTACAGTGAGGTTATTATAAAGCACCTGTGGTAGTGTCAGGTGCATCAGGGTTGCTTCCTCTCTGGATAAGCTGTGCTGCGAAGCTGTTCTCATCAAAAGAAGTGCCGTTCACTACGGGTACATCATCATCAAATGGGTTTATTGAGGGGTCTGAAGACACAGTAATATATTGCAGGGCGAGCCACAGGGCTGTGCTTCCCTCATGGTCCTTGAGTTCCAGGTCAAGCCTAATAAGATGCAAAGGCTACAAGGTTTATCTGTGCAGTGAAATAATGGCCAGTGACATGTACACTGGCAAGAAAAGGTTTGGAAACACCAAGACATTATTGGATTTTTACACTGAAATGTAAAAAAATAATAAAACTAAACTTAAAACTTAATTCATCTGTTACAATTTAATTAGCAGGTATATCATCTAAAACTTCAAAGATGACCTTTTACAAAACAACAACCATTCGCTACTCGGTGTTAAACATGACAGCTTTGCAACAGTTTTTCCAAAAATTCACGGGTGGATGGTCTAAAATGTATCATGCATGCCCTCCCAGGTGTTAAAATGAATTCATGTCCAGTAAACCAATAATTTGAGTTTATATTTGGCTCTTCCTCCACTGGGCAAATGACCTGTCATTTTCAGTGTAAATTAGAACAAAAAACAGCCGAACAGAAACAGCTCCACTACAGTCGTCAGAGACATGCTGCAACTGGATCCTTGCAGGACAGATGCAGTGGAAGGCCCAAGGAATATCTGTCCAGAAGGACAAGTACTTGCTTTACTTGCTAGTGTTCTAGAGAAACAGATGCCTCACTGCTCATGAATTGGCTGCATCATTGAATAAAACAAGAGAGAAACCAGTGTGTACAGACAATATCCATAAGAGACTCAGGTCAGGTGGTTGACAAAGAAAAGGTTGCAGTGGGCCAAGATGCACAAACAGTGGACTTGACTGGAACCAACTCTGGTCCACTCATGAGTCCAAGTCTGATGTGTAAAGAGCTAAGAAGCAAACCTTGTGAAAAGATGATAGACCTAACACCATCAGTGCAGCATGGCAGAAACGTGATGATCTGGAGATGCTTTGGCAATGGGAGACTGGGCAATCTGCATCGTGTGCAAGGCAACCTCAATCAGCATGGATACCACTCCATAATGACGAGGCATGTCATTCCCTCTGGGCAACCACCGATTAGGGATAATTACATTTTGCAGCAATAAAATGACCCCAAGCATTCTGCTGCTGGAATGTGATGGCTTGGCCTGCTCAATCACTAGATCTGAAACCTTTGAGCTGGTGTGGGAGAAGTTGAACCAAAAAGTCCAGGAACACTGCCCAACCAGTACAGCAGAACTTTGGGAAGTGCTGCAGAAGGCCTGGGAGGAAATCACACCTGCATATCCGCAAAAACTGGTCAGTAGAATGCCACAGATTTGTCAGGCAGTTATTGCTGCAAAAGGATTTTTTCTGATTAAAGTTAAGTTGTGGCTAAATATGCTTAAGCTTACGCTAAATATAAACTGTGGTTCGTTTTTTGTGATTGAGCATACAAGAAAACATAAGTGAGTAGGTGTTTCCAAACTTTTTCTTGCCCATGTGCTTAAGTAATGGTGTGTCAGAAACAAAGTAAATTCCATATGCATGTAGAATGCAATAGTTGTTACCAAGTCAAAAATATAATAGATGTCATAATCCTAGCTGATATTAACTTGTTACTTAGAAATGTGTTGAAAACACCTAGCAACAGTGCCGCTGTTACTAGCTTCCAGTAGCACTGAACTGTTTGAAGTCTCCATGGTCCATTGATGAAAAAAAGAAATGTTCTCCTAAAGTCTATGGAGAGGCTTTCACTCTCCTTCTAAAACCACTGTGGTAGATTGTAACTCACTGTTTGCACTGGAGAAGCTGGTTGAACACTGGCTCATTCCCTGATGCCACAGCTTCATGCAGTGGGGTTCTAAAAAAAAAAAATAAATAGAAAGAAAGAAAGAAAGAAAAAGGTGAAGCACCAGAATTATTTGCAAGGTCAGCAGGCTACTTTTAAAATAAATAAAAAGCCCAGTGACCAACAGTACCTGCCCTTGCTGTTCTGCATGTTGGGGTTGGCTCCAGTCTTGAGCAGAGCTTCTGCTATCCGTGCCATGCCACTCATCACTTCAGCAGAATGTTTCTTGGGGCTGAAAGAACAGACCAGGTGAAGTGGGGTTTCCACGGCCCCGACTGTGGCTGCATTCACCTGAGCTGAGTGGCGAATCAGGAAGATGGAGGCAAATTCATCACCTGCATGGAGAGCAATAAAGATCAACAGTCAAGAAATTCTGCTTTCATGTATTAACTAGTGGTCGACTAGAGGCGAGAAACATCTGGTGATCATTTAAGCATGTGTGCGAGTGACTCAACTGGACGCATTTTATTAGCACCTGAAAAAAAAGCAGTGAGTGAGATTAGCAGCTCTGAAAATAGTCAGTGTGTGTGCTGCAGCCTCTTCTTTCTGTGGCTGTATCTGTGACTGAGGGTGGGGCTCAGCTCCACCACACAGAGCAAACAGCAAGCAGAAGAACAGACTGAGCTCAGGGGAGCGAATAAAAGTAGTGTATCAAAGCATCTGTTAAACAAGCACAAATTCTCAGACTAAGGTAACGTCAGCACTGTCAGCGACACCCCCATCTACCAATGTGTTAACCACAGCCAGCTTGTTAGCTTATTGTTTATTGCTATGAATACAATAAAGTGAAAGTTGACTGTAGACTATTGTATGGTAACTGTTGAGCTTAATTTGAGTCTGGCTCAGCAGTGAATAAAAGCAGTAGAGAGGAGGAAAGAGGATCAATGAGCAAAAGTGAGTGATTTCTATGTTCTTTATTCTTTCTAAACTTCTTAATTCTTAATGTCAGGACTATTCTTAGATTGCATTACTTTCAACTAAGTGTACCTGATAAACTGTAAACTGCGTGTATTTTATGACAGTATACAAAGTTTTGTCAAAAACTCCTGTTGCTGCTGTAGAAATAACACTTTAATATCTAAATTATTTCTAATCTGGTTTTTAATTTATTCTGTTTGCTCAATATTCATTTTTTTATTTTCAAAAACTATAACAACATAGCAGCATTGTACAGTACATAGGTCCTTGGCCTCCCTGCTCTCTAAACATCAGCACTAATACTAACTTCTAAAAATCCAATGTTCAAGCAGTAACCATGTCTGTAGGGTAGAGAGGCATTTCACATAAACTGGTTACTGAATTTGATCAAGTGGATGCTGTCAGGAGTTAAGATTTTTAACTTAACACATTGACAGTTGAGTCAAGAGTTTTAGACTGGACCACAGCTTTCTGGACAATTAATACTTAAATGGTGACTCCATACCTCTTTGGATGGCCTTATGCAGCAGGCTCCAGCCACTCTGGTCCACCATATCCACATCGGCTTTGTTGTTAACCAGAGTGGTGGCAATACTTTCCAATTTACGAGAGAGCGCCAGGTCTAGTGCCAGGTCCCCATTGTTGTCCAGTTCATTTAGCTTGGCAGGTAGCTGAAAACAAAAGAAGCAAAAACAAAATATAAAACCTGTTTATAGCATAATGGGAAATGTCAGTTATAAACTGATGTTTACACACACAAAAAATCTACATTTTTATTAGAGATCATGTATTAAAGTGTCTCGAGTGCACTGACCTGCGAGTCCATCTCGATAAGATAAAGAAAAACCACATCTTCTCTTTCAACTTTGATAGCTTTGTGGAGAGGATATTCTGTTTTAGATTTGATCATCTTGTACAGAAGTTGGGCACTCATGGTACTAAAATCTTCTTTCCTCAGATCATCCTAATGAATTACAGTCAATGAAACACAAAAAAACAATCAGAGTAAAATATAAGCACTGTATCATTATGGAAAACCGTTTTTAGTGTTACCTAAAAAAAACTTCCATGATTGACACAGCCAATAAAAAAAGAAAAGAGCTGTGGCCTCCATCGATTTGTAGTATCAAATCATTATGATGACACATAACACACTGATGAGATAACATGTCTCAGATCTGTCAAACAATAATAAATGTAAGGAGGTGAAGCCACAGTAAAGCACACGGATAAATTCAAAGTGTCACGATGATCATGATGGATTCAGAAATGGCATAGTGACTTTACAGATTCAGCACTAGGAATATTGAAGGTTGCACGCCATCTGCAACAATCAAGTGTTCATACTCATGCGATTCCAGCTCTCATTCGTGTTGCTGCTCTCCGAAGCTGTAGTGGGAGCTGTGAACCAGTCTACAGCAGCACACAATTACACTGTTGTAGAAGAAGAAATCAGGCGAAACCAAACATTACGGTTCTGTGTCCAAACTTTACAGTTTTGCTATGTAAACGGTTCCCACAAACCAATGCGCCAATCACAGAGGAGAAGTTACTTCCTAACATGACACAAAGTAAAAAAAAAAAACCACAGGGACCATAAGGCACGTGCATAACTGGACACACATGGGGCATTTCACCACCCTCCAAAGCAAGCATGAATTGGCCCTAATGATTTTTCTAATTGGTTTCTGTGTGGGGTTTGCATGTTCTCCATGTGCAGCTTTTCTCCATGGACTCCGGCTTCCTCCCACTGTCCTAAGACATGCTATAACGTTAGCTGGTGACTCTAAAATGCCCTTAGGTTTGAATGTGAGCGTGAATGGTAGTCCATCTCTATAGGTCAGCCAGCTTGCCCAAATTTAAACAGAATAACAATTTCGTTATTTACATTGTTTTAGTGTTCAATGCCCCTCCTTGAACCGCCACCTTATCGTGGTGGAGGGGTTTGCGTGTCCCAGTGATCGTAGGAGCTCTGTTGTCGGGGGCTTCATGCCCCTGGTAGGGTCACCCAAGGCAAACTGGTCCTAGGTGAGGGAAGAGA
>JAUMHL010000006.1:4210097-4221030 GCA_032362345.1 Sandelia bainsii | reverse complement strand
CCCTGCTGAAGCTGCTGCCCCCGCGACCTGACCTCGGATAAGCGGATGAAGATGGATGGATGGATGGATGGATGGATAGTGTTCAATGTGAAATGAAAACCGAGTTTTGTTACATTAGCAACATAATGAGAGATCAACAGCAGAGTTTTGGGCTCAGAGCACTTATGAGAAACAGATGACCTACACTCTGTACTGTCCCTGAACACCTTGCACAAAGCACACCAGGGCTGCTGCTAACAGACAGTTCATGGTATGCCTTCAATATAGGCAAGTGATAGGGCGTACAAACTGAGGAGAGGAAATATAAGATTTTTTTATTTTTGTGGGGGCGTTGTAAGTAATTTGCAGGCATCAGGGAGCCACTAATAATATGTGGGAGTCTCCCGGAACATCCGGGAGTGGTGAAATATCTGCAACAGGCTGGCAGCAGGTTTGGGGTTTAGATCTCAGTTTCAGATCCTTTACACCCCTTCTCAGCACTGATGAAAACAATGGTAATATCATCTAATAACATCTAACAGAAAATAGCAGACTTATATGGTCTAGTCAGAAAAAAAGGAAATAAAAACTGTCCATTCATCCTACACTCACAAACACCCTCTAAGTTGCTGGTCATGTACAAACACTGTGTGAAAGTACTCACCCAGTGACTGGCTATGATCTCCCCACAGTAGTTCATCAGGGTGGTGGCATTTAGCTCCTCCGCAGTTTGGTAGAAGCGAATGCAGTTCCTGACATTTACCGAGGACATCACACCTTTTTCACACCTATCCCAGTGGAAAAACAGATGCATTTTCAGCCCGTTAAGCCACATGTGTTGCTCTCTTAAATGCTAAGCAAAAGAAATCTAGTCACTAATAACAATTAACAAGTGGTACTCAAAGAAAAAGAAAGTGTATTTGTGCTAACCTCTCTCTGAGCAGCTGAAGCTGGAAACGGTTTGCCAGCTTCATCAATTCAATAAGAAAGGCATCATCCTCACTGAGTTCCAACTCATCGGTGTATGCCCAGCGCAACATCGCCAGGGCAACCTCAGGTTTGCAGTCTAGGAATCAATCATTACACAGATTGGTCAGTCACAAAAACACTTTACATTTTGACAATTTGCACGATAACATAAATTTACTACTTCATCTTAAAAATAAAGGCAAAAACCCAGCCAGAGTTAAACTGGGACCATTACTGGACTTTGACAATCTGCACAACCCACAAAATAAATACTCAGTCATCATTTATTAACCTAAACAAGCTGACGGTCAAGGGAAGAGTGAGTTAACACAGTGTCAGAACAGTCAAACCAGGGGTGCTCACCTGATAGGTCCAGTTCAGAGGTGGAGGCTAGGTTGGCCAGACTCCAGACATCACTGCGAGCAGCCAACACAAACTTATGGGCACTGAGATTCTTCCCTGCAACTTTCACTTTCAGATCACTGCAGAGGCAAAACATTCATGTCTGAGAAACCATGTGCAGGTACGAGTCACAAATATTCTAGGTTTTAAATAATGTAAACACAAACAAAGAATATTTGCAGAAGATTAATATCTTCCAGCATTAAAGTAGCAAACAACAGCACTCAAAACATGACTTATACAGTCACAGGCTATCAAATGTTATGTGACAAGCCCATCAACAGCAATATAGCAATAGCAATATAGAGTTGTATCACTACATTACACCCGAGATCAGACAAAGTTATGCAACATTTTCAGGACTACTGGATTAGCAAAATGTAATTCATCTGAACAAAACCTACACCCATAAAATCCAGTCTCACCTGTACTGTTCCTGCTGATAGAGGTCGGCCACAATGTCCAGCAGACGGCTGATGAAAGTGTCTGAAGATGTGGGGGTAGAGGAGCCCTGACCAGACGTCTGAGCAGCAAGCACCGCACAGCGCCTCTCCGTGTCGGCCAGCTTCTGTTGCATCTTCACGTACTCCTGCCTGAGCAGGGTCAGGTGCTTCTGCAGCTTGGCCACCTCCTCTGTTCCACATCAAGGTAAAGGAAACAGACAGAGGACAGAGCAAGATACAAAAAGTAGGTTAGAAAGACCTTTTTCTGAATACAGGTTGCAGTTGGTTACTGTCCAACTACTGTTTGGAATTCATTTTACACTAAAATGAAATGATCACTGCAGTTTGAAGATATTAGCTCTGACAATATGACACGGAATAAAGCCATGAGGAGTCATAAAGATGTGAGCTGGATTTTCACCTACAGTAATAATGGTTTGAGAAATGTGACTTGAAGTGTTACTTCTTTTTTATTAACACCGGCTTATTTCTTGTAAAGAACACTTCTTACAGACACAGCCATTCATTCTGTGCAAGAACCAAAGTCTTTCTGACACCGTGTCAGAATTGAAAGAACATAGTTTAATTTGGACAAACTTTCTCCTGTTACTCTAAGTGAAATACCCTTTCTACAGATCTAATGATTCATGTCTCATTCCACAGAGGCCCATTTCCTTCCTTTAAAGCAGTAAGGTTTTAGTGAAGAGGGAACGCTGAGACGGCACATTTCTCTGTCCTCTCTCATAAACCGATAGTTGCACAGCTACTGGTCATGAGGAACAGAAAGGGTGTGTCTGAACCACATGATCAGCTCAACACAGGACCAACTGCCTAGCCACTGGACAAATTCCAATAATTTACTACACTCCACCATCTTCCAGGATTTAGCAGGTCTTTGAATCTGCAAAACTTATATTCGTCTCAGGCTTTGGAGATTCCTCATAAGACAATCATGTGAAACACTTAGCACTGTGGTGAACATTTATTAGTCTCTGTAAACACAAAATAAACAAATACTCAGACCGTGCCACCAAGAACAAAACACACGTATTGCAAAAATCATTTTAAACACAAAAATACACAGACGCAGCATCTTTTTCATTTAACTGTCTATATGCCTTGTTCTCAGTAGAAACTAGGCAGTTACATAGACAGCAGCAGCACAGATCGGAGTGGTTGTTATCTGGACTCAAGTTCGTAAGCAGATTTCCCTTGAAGAGCAACACACAGCAGTCATCCCTTTATACTTAAGCCAAATATAGATGGTGCACTTAGCCATGGCACTTCTGCCAGGTGGTGCAGATGATACCTGGCATGGTGTGACACCTACCCTTTCTTGTTAAGTTTCCTGACCCGTATTAACCCCACATTGAACACAATATACATCAATTTTTGTTTTAAAAAAGGATTTCCTTGAGAACAAAACTCTTTAACGGTTATGAAATGTTAGCTAGATCACGTTAGACACTTTGATGGGACCCATGACGTTGATATCTAGCGAAACACTAACAGCAGCACTACTTTACAATTTTATAAGTTAAAATATGCTTTTTCTTCACGCAGCAGACCAACTATATTGCAAACATAAATATTCCCCTCAGCCCAACGCACCAGCAACATCAGCAGCCCGGTTCAGCTAACTCGTAGCTATAACATTCAGCTAGCAACATTAACGAGAGCTAACGAGAGACTGGTCACTGGCAGGTTCGGGGTGACAAGAAGGGTGTCGCGGTGCTTTAAATGTTCAGCTACAAACAATGCATGCATTATTATCACGCCAAGACACTAGTTGATTCGGCTGACAGTTCTATAAGTATACGAGTATAAAAGGGAGTGTACCACATAGTTTAAAAAAAAAAAAATCAATCTCATACCTTCCGCCATGTTGCTCAGCCTTAGCTTCGCAGCCCGATGGTTTCTATCGCGATACGACAAAGAGGCAGATAGACAGCGGCGCTGCGTTCAAGTGCTTCTCAAAACACGTTCATTTAAAGTCTATCACGATCATTACTATTCGTCATCTATTAAGTTAATTTGATCATTAAGTCCAATTTCATATCCGTTGTTTAATTCATATCGGCTGTAAAGCCGAAGTTTTTCTATACTAAAGGGATTTTCCACGCTAAAAAGTACTAATTAAGGGATTTCCTCTGCCACTTACAGAAACAAGAGGCCTAGATGACAACCAGCTCTGTTATTCAGTGAGTGAGAAAGCGAAAGATTTTTAATCTAATGAAGAGATTTGCAAGATCCAACAGTACAGTGAATGCCTCCAAACTCAAACTGCAAAACAGTTGTGAAAACTGAGTTGCCTTCAGGTGCTTCTGGTAAACTCTGACAGCTAAAATGAAAGGATACAAAGCACGCAGTCAACTCAGGTTCTCATATTAACAACGCAAGAAAAAGACATTCAAAAGATAGTCTTGCATAGTAAGTTACTGTGCTGTGGTGTGTAAGGGTTCATTTTAACTGAACTGTGGAACATGCCTGTTCCCTGGTAATGAAATAAAATTGTATTGTCATTTATTTTATGTGAATAGCTCAGCAGGTGTCAATGTTAACTCTGAGTTTTTAAGAAGTTGTATATTTTGAGGCAAAGGCATTTAAAACATTTAATTGATCAAAGTTACCCACTGTGTGACAGAAATGTGAATATTATTCAGACAGTCCTGTTTCACCTAAGGTGTGATCATGGCTGAAGGTCACTTTTCATTAATTGTGTTTGCGAGCACTACATATGTATTTGAGAAGACCGTGAATGGAAAATCCTGTGTGGTCGAGTTTGTGTACCAACAAAAGTAAGAAAAATGATGAAGGTGTGCCTGCAGAGAGGCAAGACTGGGCAAGAGACACAGTATGTTTACACACCTCCATGAGCCTGTGAACCTCAACTAGAAATATATTTTGTATACAGTTCACTTGTCATAAAGTTACAGTAGCTCTGATTATTCAAATATTTGTAGAAGTGACATGTCATCAGCCAGTGACTCCACTTTGTTACTGTAACTCAGAAGAAATAAAAATCTGTCAATTTAACAGAAACAGTGTGTGTCAGAGTTTATGAAAACAAAAACAAGGAGGATGTTTGTGACACAGTCCTCTGAAAGTATTAGAAACTTTTCAGAGTAAGAGTCATGTCGCTGAGGAAAAGATGATTAGTTTAAACTTGAGAAATCATCTGTCTAAATATATGTGTGAATTTTTGGAACATTTACCTTAAAAACTGAAAAATAAAGCAAGTAAAAAAAGCCAGCTGTGTTTTGTGTAATGAAAACACTGTGATCATATAAGATTTCTGTTGTCTTTGTCATGAGCAATGTGTGTCCAAAACACAGCTCAATTAAACACACAGAGATACTGAAAAAAAAAATTCATATTTTTAGAAGAACTCACTACAGGTGACAGGGCTCATAACATGAAAAATATACATCAGTATTTTGTCTTTGTACATTAAGCAAAACTGCAATAGTTCAGTGAGCAGAATAACGGTGAGAATGTGGATCAGGGCAGAGTGTGACGAAACAAAATGGACACACAAACTGTATAAACGAACACTTGAAACGCTCGCAAACGAAATCCCAGAAACGTTCAGCAAAAAAAACAAAATAAGAAAGCATGCATAACAATTCCTACTGAGAACACAGATAGGGAAAAAGAAAGGCTGCTAAAAAAAACACACACACACAAACTGAAAATTAGGGGAGAGGACCTCAGATTGTATGAGGATATCAAAAATTGACATGTACAATTCATACTAAGGGAGTTATTGCTACACAAAATTGTTACCTAATTACACTGATTCCTGGTTTACTGGCTATTAAATAAATTCGTACACAGGTGGTACACAATGTCTTTGTCTTTTTATCCCCCCAACATCTGTAACACTTGTTCAATGCAGGGTGAAGTGGCCACGCATTTTATAAGGAGGCACTTTTGAAAGAAGATCAACAAAATTTAGCATGCACAAAAAGGGTTTGCCGCCTCCCTCGTGTCAACTGAGCAGGATGCTAAGACTCGTAACTGATAAAAATAAAAATAATTACAAATAATCATTCAGGTACCATGTTGAGTTCCGAGAACGCTAAAGTGCCTACAAGAACTGTGTATTCTGTGTTATATGGCGGTGTTCCTCGTACAACCCCGTCAGTCACATCATTCATGTGTTGCTTGAGTCAGTCGAGCTCTTCACAGGTGACATTTTTCCATCAGCGTCACCGCGTCTTTCTATTTAAGACCTCCTGATAAAACAATCTAAAGAGAACTAATACATGCTGGAATTGGAGAGAGAGAAAAATGGAGAAAAATAAATCTACTGACAGCGCTAGTATTTGGTCTAAGTGTCTTGATGGATGGAAAGGGAGCTTATATATTATCCGGTTTAGTCTGTGCTATGTACATGTCTTTACAATATCTTCCTGAATGTTGAAGCAGTTCATAGACTTGAAAAATGTTTATCATCTCCAGGTATTTTTTTTTTTTTTGTTGTTGCTGCTGCTGCTGTTTTTCTTTTTTGAGTTGGCACTTGCTTGGCGTTTTTTCTGTCAGCCTTGGTAGTCTCTGTTATGTTCTATTGCAGCCTACAGTAGCCAGCCTGTTCCTGCCAAAATGAAGGAGGACAAGCCTGGCAACAGGGTGGAAGAGTGCAGAAAACAGTGCCATGTTGATTTTCAATTGGAGAACTGTGGGAAAGCACACAGCAAATCACAGAAATTGTTAGGGCTCTGCAAGGCCGATAACACAAGTCATACCGTCAACAACAGACACAAATGATGATCTGCAACATTACATCAGTTGCACGTGTCCAAATCAGTCAATGTGTATAAAAGAGTTAAGTTATTTAAGTCTTAAGCTAGTCGGTCTGACACTTGTTGAGCTGCTACATGGATTCAGATGACAGTGTATTTTAAGAAAAACATTTAATGAGTAACTTGGACATAAAAAGAAGAATGATGTGGAAAACAACTTGCAGACATTGTTGGTGTGTCTGACGTGCCAGAAATGAACCAATAATACAGTTTTACTTACATTTACTTGGTGAAACAAGCAGCCATTTCTGAACAAGGGATGTTAGCTGTCATTCATGCCTTAAAAGTGTTAAAGGGTTTAATCAGAATACTTGCCCTGAAAATATGAAGCTAGATCTTTGCTGCTAAATATCACTCAAACGCAGTCTCTTGGCTTTTTCGTACACAACGGGCGACTTTCCTTTTGAACGCACCGTGTCTGTCCTCCCTCCACTCTTTCTGCAGGGAGGAAAAAGTGTAAGGACAAGACAGTAACTTCATTTTTTTCCTCACACACATTTACTATTGTGGTTATCAAATGACAAACATTTAAGTGAGACGCACGTCAGATAATGCTTTAATATCATTTTTAATCAATTATTGACGAGTAAACTTACTGCAGCATCAACATTGGCAGGTGAGTCACCATTTGGGTCTGCCAGCATAGAGATAACACTAATCATTATGGTTTCCACCGTGTGAATGGGCAGCCAGCGCTCCTCTGGTTTCTCATAGCCGTACTTGTCCTCTCCAGGTTCGTGCAAAATAGAAATACATACATCTCCATTCTTGTCAACTGGGGGAAAAAAAGAAAACATGAATATGATTTATGAAGCAGAAATGTTCGGTGAAATGTCATATGTAAATGAGCAGTAAAAGCAATCAACTACCAAACTAAATGATAACACTGTTTATAGACAGAGTAGATGAAAAAGGCCTAATTTAGTAGTTTGTAGCAGTTACAGACTTGAGCTCATGGACGTGGTCAGTGTCAGCCTTTCCTATTAGTCTCGACTCTTCATTGCAACGCTGCTAAGGCTCTGTTAAACAGTACAGGGGCGATGAGTGAACTGTAGTTTCCAAGTTCTACCAAGAACTGCACTTAATTAAAATCTGGATTTTGACTTGGTCTGTCCTTTGTTACCTGCATACTATAACTTATCTCAATTTTTATCAACTTTCCTAAATCTATGAAACATTGATATGAAACTCTAATTACTTTACCTGTAAAAAATAGTATATGACATATACACAGATATCAGGTAGATTGTTCTTTTTTAAATTTAACAGACAACATGTGCAAAAACTCATGGGGTGCACCAGCTTTTTCATACCAGTATTTATACTACATAAAAAAAATCACTTAGAAAAAAAAAAAAAAGGTAAAATAGCTAACAGATAGATAGTTAACAGATTACAACAGATGGCTTGTAATGACAAGGGTACTTACCATTAGGGTGCCAAATATCTGTGATAAATTTCATTTTAGGTGGCCTGAGAGGGTAATCTTTGGGAAATGTCAGATGAGCTTTAAACACGCCACCTTCACTGTGAACGAAAAAATTCAAAGACATACATCAATATGGGAGGTATAGATTGTAAATGTTTTTTACAGAATCCAGAGAAATATAGACAATAAGAGTTGTTCAGAGGAAAATGTAAACAGCAGCAAACTTACTACAATGTGTCTGGAGGCCCAATGATAAGGACTTCCCATCTATATAGATCGTTATCCTCGATCAAGCCTGCTGAGAATCCCTCCACTGGGTTTTTGTTGAGTTCTACATATAAATACAAATGTCAAAGTAATGTGAAATTGCTGCTTGCTCATACCAAAAAAGTATGGCAAGTTAACTAGAGTGATGCTCTTCTGGAGACAACATAACCCCTGTCTTTAAAAAATTTGCTTGGTGGTATAGCAACACTATTCTAACAGTCCATTGCCAATACTCATATCTACAAATACAATTCTCCAGATGTGTCACTTTGCAACTCTTAACTTTACATATAACTCCAAAGTTAAGAGTTGGCAAAGTGGTAAAACACAGTTTGTGGTATTCTTTGGCAAAAGGTCGAAATTTGTCACCATACCACCTACACATTTCAGCCAATGTTCATCAAAATTGGTATGTTAATATATTTGGATCACCCACAAAAAGTTAATAATCTTGTGATATTTCCTCATATTGTGCTAAAATATATTACAGGCTTTGTCAAGTTGACATAAAATGCCACAGTGCATGAACATAGCGTGTAAGTCAGTGTATATAAAACTATGTAAATATAATGTTGCAACATACAGAGGGATTTCATCAGCACAGTCATTAATAGAGAGATAAATACAGCAAAACTGTTCTCATGATTCTGGTTTAATATGACATTTAGTACTGTAACCTATTAACTAGCTATGTAAAAATGTGTATAGTTGTGTGTCTTTTGATGCAGATTTGTTTAAATAAGTATGTGTGAGGCTTTGGCATGGGAACATGTGTGCTCTATGACTGCTTTCTAAATATGTATTATTCTCAGCCTCAATGGCCATGTATCAGAATAGCTGCCTCTGTGTGCAATACTGAGGTACTTTCTGGTCTTATAGCCATTGTCATAGCGCAGTATTTCAGTGGGTTGAAAGGCTATTAATTCTAGACTTTAGATTCTATTTAGTGTATGTTACTGTTCTTTCAACAGCAATTTATGACATCAGGTTAGATACATCATTTTAATCTTTTCCTACTCTACTATAGAGACTATCTAGAAACTAACAAAAATTCCTGACCTTTTACACGTGTACTCTGCAATCTAAACCAAAGCCTACAATGTAACATTAGTACTACAAACCCTAAATACTGAACAATCTATAGTATGTTCAACTCAACTGCTTTAGGAAAGTGGCTAATATTAGAGTAGCTAAATTTAATTCCCAGCTGACTGCAAAAATGTCGAATAGAGGTAATGCGAGATTAACACAAGCCTGTTAGCTTAGTGCTAACAACAGTGACAGCAGCTAACGTTAGCGGTTTGCTCAATATGTTAACATTGTAATGTGGTTAGCAGGGCAAAATTGGCCAACTAGTGAAACGTTACTTGAACTTATGCTTAAATTAGTAAATATCATGAAGTGATTCGCATGCAAAATAAACACCCTATCCAAAAGTGCAAAACACAACTTCTCATGTCGTATTAAATATGTGTAAACACATCCAATTATTCGATTCAGCTAGAGGCTAAGGTTAGGCTAACTGCTTTTTAGCTAGCTCGACAGTAGAAAGTCATTGGGAATTCTGACAGCGGCTTTCAACTGAAATCAGTATGCAGTGTCAAACACACATGTAAATGAGTTGGTGTCCCAGTACACTGAATGTGTGTATTTACCGAGTGGGGAACATATCTGTCGACGTGCACTACTACCCCACGCAATTTACTTGTCATGGAACCAAAACGTTAGTGTGGAAGATTCAAGAAAACAGTTTACGCCAGCTCCATCGTTTGAATCACAGCTAACAGCAGGGCTCCCTGCTAGGCTTCACTTCACACCAGCGTTCAATTACCTGCAAGCTGTCTCCTGAGTAACAGCGCTGACTGAGGCTCTGTCATAGTTTAGCGAATAAAATACTGCTATGTTCAATGACAATATTTCGAGGTAATAGCCACAATTTAACGTTCACCACACAGTACTTCGTCCCCTCTATTTTCCGTTTAGCATTCTCGTCATTCTTCTTCTCCGTCGCATTCTCCTGCTACTGCAGCTTCTTCTTCGTTCGTTTTCACAGCATCGGGCATCACTGTCGGTACATTACTGCCACCTTCTGGATAAAGCTTAAACAGCAATCTTGTCTTTTTTTTCAGTTCATACAAACCCGCAGAATTTCATGTGGTAAACTACGTCAAGTCCCTTAGTGTGCTAAAATAGTAATTTAATGAAGTCCAGTTAAACACTGGGCCTCTGACAAGGAAAATCAATATAATTTCCCTCCTTTCCCAAGGGAGGCCGAGCTCCAATTGTAGCCACAGCTACGTGGGCGCACCCGTAGCCACAAATGGTTGTGACAGCTCGCCCGTTCTTTGTTCATATTTGTTTTTTAATTAATGTCTTTGGTGTACTTTGAACTCGTGCTCCATCATATTAGTCTTTATGTTTCGCTGGGAGATTAATCATAACTGGCAACAGTTTGTTGTGTTTATTATCTCGAGTGTAGTGATAACTGATGTAATGAACTAAGTAATCTGTGCTCATGCTATGCTAACGTGGCTGTGCCCATAGCATCCATGTAATATACATTGTGTTTTTTTACAAGTAGGAACTATCAATCTTCTGCCCCCTAAACCTATTTCAATACTCGGTACTAAGAACTTAAC
>JAUMHL010000006.1:4127742-4209918 GCA_032362345.1 Sandelia bainsii | reverse complement strand
CCTTTAACGTAAAGGAATCCGTCTGTAGTTTGCTGGCGCTACGGGCGGTGGGCGCTGTCACAGCCATTCATAGCTACCAGGCGCTCTGGTGGCTACGGGCGCGCCCACGTGGCTGTGGCTACGGCTACAATTGGAGCTCGGCCCTACTGCCTTTCCCTGCAGAACATGACGTGTTTCTATGAAAATTGGGCCACTGGTGAGGATTTGACTGTCATTTACATTGTTGAAATATGGCTATATCCATATCAGTCTATCTATATAGTAATTGGATTGTATAGTAGATGTATAACTCATATTTGTGAGGAGAATCAAGGCAAGGTCTGTGTGGAAGTGGAAGTACAGCATTTGTTTATTTTATTTGCTGGGCTGCCCATATGATCTCCCAATAAAAAACACCAAGGTAATGACACTCTGGAAGTCTGAAAGGCTAGTCATGCACACCGAAGCACTATATGATTTTTAAATTTCCCGCCTTATCAGTTTGCTATTGACACATAATACTCACAAGAGACAGCAGATGGCGACAATTCATGGGATCCTAATAGGCCTCAGCAAAATAATAACTGTAACACTTCGTGTTAAGGGTACATGAATTATCAAGATTTTATGCATGATCATGCATGTAATACTACACAAACTATCAGGACATCAAAAGGATTATCTTGTGCATGTGTTAATGCAACAATAATATATTAATTAATGCTACAACCACCAAGTTATGTGATGTACCATAAAGTGTTGCCATAATAACTTCTACAACTACTAATAACCTACTAAACCAATAATGGTAAAAACACCCAACACTAAAAAAAACATAAAAGCCACTGGAAAAGCCAAACCAACATACAAATAAATAAAAAATAGTGTTGTGCATGTTTCTCTTAATCTCTACCAGACATGTGTTAAGAGCTTTATTCTAATTTGCTTACTTCTTCAACAAGGAAAGAACTGATGCCACAGCTGATAAGTTTACATCAAGTTCTCACTTATATTAGTGGGTAAAGGAGGAAGCAGACCACCAGATTTGGAGTGTAGATAGCTGCGTTGGTGGTTGAAGATTCTGTACCATTATGTCTCCGATATTGGTTCCACTGCCTTTTATGTGAATACTTATCTATTAAGACTTTAAAGTCTCTAAGCTAGATGATACAGTGAACCTGTGGCCACGCTGTAGGGTCAGTTCTCAGATCAGAGGTCATTTTGCAGACATTTAGGCCTAAAAATATCTTCCTGTTCAGTATGATTGAAAATGAATGTATTATAAGAATGCAAGTAAAAGAAAATAAACAAACTGTAGGGAATAATTTAATATTTTATACAATATAATGTTATTTGTTACCAAATAACAAATAATGTGTATACTAAAAGAATGAATGAAAGTACAAAAGAAAGGCAAGATAAAATTGAAACTGTTTGCAGCATTGCATCACAATACGTATCTGTGTGGAAGCATATGACCAGTGCAGAGTGGGCTGGAACTTTCATTAACTTAAGGTCTCATGAGGCACGTTAGAGCTGAGTTAACTTCTGCAAACCTCAGAGTCACACTGGCAGCTACACTCTCCTCTAAAAACTGCAAATACGGAATAAACTGAAACGATCGCATACAAACAAGACGTCATCAGCAAGTAAGTGAGGCTATTTTTTATTGTAACCTGGAATTTATAGAGACAGTTTGACTCAGTCAAGAAGTCTGTCTATGTCAGTGTGTTTAAAAAATACAGAAATAAAACAGATCTTAGCCAAATTTACCAGGGAAGTTTTATTGAAGTATATAGTTTAGGGATCCGATTTTATGCATTAATAGTTTCATTGTGAGTTTTCTGTTAGCTCAGTGTTGCAGCCAGTAAGCACAAGAGCCAGTAATATGTCTTACATTTCTGTTCTCATTACTTTTTTTATGATCTGACTAAATAGTAACTTTATACTTTAACTTTTAACTTGACAGTATTTGTAAGGCTTGTACATTGCACACCATGGTCTTGCCTAATTTCTTTGAAGACACAATGAACTCTAAATTCTGTCCATAATCCCCAATAGCTGTTTACAGTTTTGTTACAAAGCTGTTTTGTGGTTGTAAGAAGTTTGAAATATCTGAAAAAAAATCCTCCTTCTGCTTTCTAGTCATTTTGACATAGTTCCCACAATATGTCTTTACACAGTTGTGTAATTTACCTTTTCATTTAACTGTTTCTTACAAGTAGATTACTAGTGGGGGCTCAGAACTTCAAAAGCAACACATAAGAAATGTATTAAACTTCTCACTAAATGACACTAGCTTGATCAATTCACAGCGTAACCGAGACAGTCCCTAATTGTTCTGTGATGTATTAGACTTTATTTTAAAGATCAAAGCAAGATGAGATGTAATTTGTATCCACTTGAAAAAATTCAACCTGTCTCTCAGCTTTACTGAGTTGTCTAATAAGTAAATTACTTTCTAAAAACTCTATCACACACTCTCCATTTCCAGGTGAAGTAAGAGCTGCTCATCATGGAGCCAAAGGGATCAGTGACATCTCTCCAGGACAGACCAACACCTCGATGGAGCGTGGGCTCCAGCAGCAGTCTACATTATGGCTCCTTCGTAAACAGCCTTGCATCACTTACACCAAAGACAGAAGAACAGTCAACAGTCATATCACCTAAACGCGCCTATATAGCTGTAGCTGTGCTTTGCTACATCAACTTACTGAACTACATGGAACGGTACACAATAGCAGGTTAGATGAAATCTTGTGTACACGTGACAACAAGCTGTCAACTATTTACTGCGTCTAATTTACTGGGGCTTACACATAAATTGTTTATATTGTCTATAGGTGTCCTTTCTAACATTCAGACGTTCTTTCAAATACGTGACAGTACAGCTGGACTTCTGCAGACAGGTATAATGCTGCATCTCACAACACCTCTCACATATTTTGACACACGTTTTACCTTGTATTTTTTAAGGTGAAATCATGCAACGTATGTTGCAACTGAACTGCCAAAAGCAGTTGGCTATTGCAAGACAGATATATAAAATTAGACACACACACACAAGTGTGGTAAACAGGAACCCTTAGGTCAGAATTAGTCACATTTTTTGCTTTGAGTGTTCATGTTTTTGCAGGGTTTTTATTTTGAAAAGTTTCTTAAGTTGGTCCTCCTTATTCATTGTAAATTAACAAGTCAACTTATTATACTGTTGAGAAAGCATTCATTCTTATTGATGTGGTTTCAGTTTTCATCTGCAGTTTCTTACTTCTGGCCCCTCTCTTCGGTTACCTTGGGGACCGCTACAACCGGAAATACATAATGATTGGTGGTTTGAGTGTGTGGCTTGGGACAGCAGCTGGCAGCTCTTTTGTCACTAAATCTGTAAGTGAAATGTTCACAGACACTGTAGAAGAAACAAGAAAGAAAAAAAACCCAGCAGGATCTCATGACATCACTTCCTGCTGCTTGTAGTTACTGTTTCTTTTGCTATTGTTCTATATGATCATGCCTTCACTCACCAAATGGAACTGGCACTGAATCTGAGTGCAGCAAATATTGTATGAGCAATACATACTGTTTACTGTGCGAGGATCCTTGCGTTACCATGTTGACTTGCTCCTGTGCTGTTGTATTGTCCTCTTCAGCAATTTTGGCTTCTGATGCTGTTGCGAGCCCTTGTTGGGATCGGAGAGGCCAGCTACTCAACCATTGCTCCCACCATCATTGGTGACCTCTTTACTGGTGGTCAACGGAGCATCGTGATCTGTATTTTCTACATCTTTATCCCTTTCGGAAGGTTAGAAACAAACTTTGTTTTGCTCGTTTTAACCCAAAAAAATAAAATCATGCACTGAAAATGGCCTTGCATAAAGCTGAGATCTAAGGTTCGACTGAATAACATTGCATTTAAAAAACAACAACCAAGTTTATAGTCAAAGGTATGTTTTTTTGTTGTTTTTTTTGGCTTCTTCCTTTGTGTTCCTTAATGCATTTGTCTCAAATGTCTCTGATTTTGGGGTTACCAGGTTCAGTTATAGCACTTATACCATTCTGTGTGTTTTCAGTGGTCTGGGATACATAACAGGTGCAGGGTGTGCAGCCCTCACAGGAGATTGGCACTGGGCTCTCAGGGTGAGAACCTTTTCATTATCTGTAACATTAATTTTAATTGCATTGACTGATGTGTAGATTGATGTAGTCAGTAGTTCTGTAATATAAATCAGAATATTTGGTATGTGTTGTCAAGATCACTCCCATCTTGGGTGTAGTGGGACTTGTTTTGCTGGTCTTCTTGTGCCCTAACCCACCCAGAGGTGCTGCAGAAACCCACGGAGAGGGAGTTACCGGGAGGAGCTCTTACCTGGAGGACATCAAATATCTTCTGAAAAAGTAGGAGATGGAGACTAGTACTGGTTTAGTACTATTGCCTGGTCAGCACTAAATGTAACCTAAATGACACCAATACAGATATTGATTGAGAACACAAAAAATCAGATAACAATATAACAACATATCAACTGATATTTGATTAAAAAGATCCTTAAATCTGTATACTAAGACATTTGCAGTGAAATATGAGCTGGTCTGCGCTCTCTGGTGGGCAAAGAATGTAATAACATGACTCG
Source organism: Sandelia bainsii (assembly GCA_032362345.1). Classification (NCBI taxonomy): domain Eukaryota; kingdom Metazoa; phylum Chordata; class Actinopteri; order Anabantiformes; family Anabantidae; genus Sandelia; species Sandelia bainsii. The sequence goes on along the minus strand of JAUMHL010000006.1, from coordinate 4,205,311 downwards.
TCCTTACTGATTTAAAACATACCTTTGTGAAATACATGTATATTAATATATGAATACATGTACAGTGTATGTACTATACTATACTATAAGCAAAGCAAAGCATATTTATTGGTTGGACACTCTCAATGCTGCAGTACTCTGTTTTAGTCTCTAAAGTTTATTAAGATATTATATTGGATTCATATTTACAAATCTTCTCGTTTTGTTACCCTCACCCTAGTAAAAGTTACTTGTGGTCAACATGTGGAGTGACAGCTCTGGCCTTCCTCACTGGAGCCCTGGCTTTCTGGATGCCTACCTTTCTGTCCAGAGCTCAGGCCACTCAGAACCTCACACAGTCGTGCACCAGTAATCTGGATAACTCCACAGACAGGTGCAGCATGACCTTTGACCTGCATCATTATTCATTTAGCTACTTTCTTTCAAAAATTTTAACGATGCTGTCTGCCTCTGCTCTCTGGACAGTTACATCTTTGGTGCTGTGACGTTAGTGACGGGCATTCTGGGAGGGGCTCTTGGCACTGGATTATCCAGGTGGTTTAGGGACAAGGTGCCAAATGCGGACCCACTCATCTGCGCAGTCGGCATGCTGGGATCAGTCCCATGCCTTTTTATCACTATATTTGTGGCAATGTCAAGCATTCCAGCCACTTATGTAAGAGACAAGCTGCTGTCTTTTGGCTAGATAATCATTTTTATCTACGGTTGTGGACATGGTGAAGTCAGTCTGTCAGTCAGTCAACCTCTTTAAACCAAACATGAAATGTTTCAGCAAATATAAGATCGATTTACATGAAATTTTGTCCAGATGTTCATGGTTCCCAGAGAATGAATTCTCCACACCCCCTCACTCTACCTGTAGCTTCAAGATGACTTTCACATTTTTGCTGTTTACTGATATGTCTTCTTAGTTAGGCTGTTTGATTGACGTCAAATCTGGTTCACAGATAAATCACTTTGGTTAACCAGTAACTCTGAGTTTAGTGCCATCTAGTGCCATCATCACAACAATTTTCTAACACTCTGGTTTATGATAAAACACCTACAAATGAATGATGAATCTAGGACAATGAACGTGTGTTGAAAAGTCATGAAAAAGAAAAAGAGCAAACAAGACACAAATTGCTTAATCACATATTGCTTAATGTCTCATTATAGGTATTCGTTTTCTTTGGTGAATTATTCCTATCAATGAACTGGACTGTTCTGGCTGACATACTGCTGGTGAGTTTGAATGGTGCATTTGAGAATGAAAATATGAAACATGAACCTGAACATGAAACAAACAAATATGTTCCGTTTTACTTCAGTATGTTGTTGTACCAACCAGAAGGTCATCAGCTGAGGCTCTGCAGATTACAGTCGGTCACCTCCTGGGTGATGCTGGGAGTCCTTACCTTTTAGGAGTGGTGAGAAATAGTTTCACTTTCACCACAGTCATCTTCTCTTTAAATGAACTGTTTCATCAACAGTACCTCTGTACAATGGAGCATTTTTTCCATTTCACATTGAGTACAAATGTTCCTGTGTCTTCACCACCAGATCTCTGATGCTATATGCAGTTCTAAACCTGCAACCCAAAATTGGAGCTTCCACAGTCTGAAGTACGGCCTCCTGGTCTGCCCATTTGTCGCGGTCCTGGGAGGACTGTTTTTCCTCATTGCTTCCCGCTACATTACTGAAGACAAGAAGGCAGCTCAGCAGTTGGTTGAAGGTAGGGAGATAGATAGTCACTGCCCTTTGATTCTCATCTGAACCACAAAACTAAACGGTGATGCAACATAGTCACAGCTCATACAGAACAACTTTCTACAGTTCTACACTTCTTTTTGGCTTTAACCTCCTGCTGAAATCAGCACGTTTCATTTGAGGAATGTTTTATTTTGTATTTCTGTGCAGAATTTTTGTACGAGTGACATACAAGCGAATTGAGTCCTCATCGTTGTGTCTGGCATGAACAACAGCTTTCTATTCCATTCACTTACTATAACACCAGGCTTCTCCTGATGCAACAAATTATGAACGAATTGTCCACACATGCCCCAGTGGTACGCTGACAGTCTAGTGTCTTGGCAACTAGTCACTGCCATTGTTTTTACCCTGTTAGCTTAGCTCTAATCACATTAGATTGATCCTGCAGCGACTTTGGGAGTGTGTATATAGCTGGTCATTCATTTTCCATGTCATTCTAAAGGATGTTCCATACTTACATTTAAAATATTTCAAAAATGTTTTTTGTGTTTGTGAATGTGTGTGCTACCAGAAGATACCATACCACAGCAAGGACCCGCACCTGAGCCCTACCACCTGGAACTGAACAACAGAAGTAATGAACAGAGCTGAAGAAAATGTTATTAACTGAATATTAATGGTTGTTGGAGTTTACCATTTTTTAAATTATTTTATATTCACATGCCACTGCCAGGTGTAGAGAAACTGCGTTAATTACACTGTCAGAGAATTGGAGGTTATTTAAAATGTTTGTCTGGTCACTCAGGTTTATTTTTTAATTATTATTATTTGTATTACTTTTCATAGTTTAAGTCCTATCTTTGTTTTTTTTTATTATTTCAGTTGTATTTGTTTTATGCAAAAGCACAAATTTACCTCAAAGATATTTAAAACCTGTACAGTATACAAATATCAATATTGAGCATCATCTCTCCATCTATGAATGTACCAGCTAATATACAGTTGTTGTTTCCTAATGAAGACCAGAGGGTCCTCATTAAGATCAGGCTGAACTACAGCATCTGCTCTTAATGAAGTTAAAGATGGAGGATTTCCATTATTTTCTTTGCAGTGTTTCAGTGGCTGGACATCATCACAGTATTCTGCTTTCACTAGACCTTCACTTGAAGTATCTGTACACATGTGACTGGATGCTGTCCGTCCACTGTAACACAGCACGGTTCTATTTGATTATTTAAGTATCTCCACAAGATGGCGCAGCTGCATTACTGTAAAAATGCAGCCATGACTTTACCAGTTGTCTACAATTAGTGAGCTAGGAAGGGTTTATGCTGCCCTGAAAGTGTAAAACACGAACACCATGTGCATAATGTGCAGATTTACTGTAAGGGTTCTTATATCTCTCAGTGTCTGTAGAAGTGCAGTTACAAGTAATTATCCAACAGTAATGATCTAGCTTTAGTACTTACATAAAAAATGGTGATATATGTTCTAAATGTCATGCACAGTCTGGAAAACTAAATTATTTTCATTATTTGCAATACAATTCCTGCAGATTTGGTTTAATGTGATGTTTTTTTACTTCTATTTTTTCTAATTAAAATCATCCATCCATTCACCTACCATCCTAACCGCTTGTCCTCTCAATGGTTGTAGGAGAGCTGGAGTTGATCCCAGCTGTCATTGGGCAAGAGACGGGGTACATGCTGAACAGGTCATCAGTCTGATGATTCAAATCAATGTAGCCTTTTGTAGGTGACAAACAATAAGGGAATACATTAAAAAAAGCAAAAAGGAATATGCTGTATAAAAAGCCAAAAACAGAAGAGGAAGAAAATGCATTAATTCACCTGTTTCAAAGCACAATCTGCTCCTGGTGGTTACCCTGACCAACAATATTCTTCAGAACAAACACAGGATAAGTCCAGGCAGTGTTTGCTGATTTATTTTTCTTTCAGGTATCTTCAGGTTTTGTATTGTATGCATAAGACAGGTGTAAAATTAAAGTACAAAGGTGACAGGAATGGAACATGAGCACAGCACAGCTTGTAATCCAGCAGTTTTGGACTATTGCACAAGCGTGAACCTTTTATTACTCATTTCTCTAGGACCACCCTCATGAGTGTCACTGGACCCTAAACTCTGTGAATGTGACCTCTGCTGAGTTCATGGAACATGATAGGTGTTGACATTCATCACCTTAAACTTGACTGGTCTTGACAAAAACAAGCATAGACATGAAAAATAGAACATATTTACATGCCTCAGTGTGACAGTCGCTCGTCAAATTTTTTCTAAGCCGTTCAGACAGGTGCTGCAGAGGTGTCCGACATTCCCTGGCAAATCCTAACAGCGGCATGTCATTGTGTGTCGCCATCATTTTCTACTGGAATAAACCATTCAGGGAGGTCAAAGGTCATTGTCCTTGTTACTCCTATGGACAAGGTCATCGAATAAATGGGCTGCAATGTATTATTGGTTAGTGTGAGTTGTTGCTTAACAGAAGGACAATGTGAATGAAGTGGAATTTTGTACAATAACTTGTCTGTTTATGATATTTCTGACCAAATATTTCCTATTGAAACTGTCGACTCAACTTGGCATTTAGAGAAGGATGGAAGCTGTAGTTTGAGGGTGCTAAGCCATTGTGAAAAGTTGAATTGCTCTATGTTGGAATGCACTGCTATTTCCCTTTGTTTGTGAACATTTCAGCCTTAAGCTTGTAATTCTCCAGAAGTTACGCGCTTACTCAGTTTGCTGGGGGAATAGATTCACTGGCAGTTTTTCCACATGCATGTGAAATAACAAAGCAAGCAACCACGCAGACCAAAAGGCATGTGAAAAACATTCTAGAGGTAACAGTTCAACTGCAATTAAAACACAATAGGTATTGTGTGCCATGTTTCTGAGTACTTTATCTGCATACCTCTTTATTTCCCCCGTCGACCCTGGCTGTACAGGAAACTGTCACAATGGCTAATAAATTGTCCAGGCCGATCAATGAGGGAGCCAGGATTCACGGGGAGAGCGGATACAGTCAGTGTTTACTCAGGGATGGGGAACATTTTGGTCATGCTTCAGACTCAGCCACATGAAACAACATGCTGATACATAAAATATGGGAGAGGTCCTCAGTCAGAATGCTGTTATGATATCAGTAATAACCAGAAAATGTCTCATGTGCATCACACATATGTACTGTACCAGAGGAGGACAGCTTATCTGCTCCATGTTCGTGTTATTCTCAGCCTTCCACAGAACAGTGGAAGTGTTCTGCAGCAGAACAATGATAAGAGAAGTCAAGCCACATTTGTGGATGTGAAGTTGCACTCTCGCCTTATCGCCAGCAACCGGCTGCAGTGACATGACATCATTAGGAGGAAGACCCATCTCCACCCTCGGCACTGTCCCTTATTTGGACAATTACATCATATGGGCCTTCCTATCTTTGCACCTCAGCTGGTGGGCAAATATACATGTCTTATATTACTGTAATGTACAAATAAGAGCAGTGTTGGTTACATAAACAGAAGAAAAAACAGAATGCCTGAAAAAAGGATCATTATTTATATTCTGCTGCTGGTGTTTTGGTGTTAGTTCTATAAAATGCACAGCTGTGTATTTTTAATGGGTGATACAAGAACAAATTAAATGCGTTGATTGGACTGTTGGGGGTGATGATTAACACATGCAAGATTTTGAAAACTGGTGGAATTAATTAACAAAGGAGATTGGTGATTGTAATTGCAAATAAGCTAGTTGCAGTCAAAGAATGAGAATTTGGTTGGAAGAAAAACATGAATGAGGGGAAAAAGGATTTCATTTACATGTTGCCTCTGAATGTTGTGATGAATTTTTTTTGGGTAATGCATCAATATGGGAATTGTTATTCCTGTTTGTTTGTGCTTTATAAAAGCTTGTACAGCAAATCAGTTGAGCTTTTCCTCAGTGTCATGCAAATGACTTTGTCTGGAGAAGGGAGTACAAATGTGGACTGCAGCAGAAATGCAGCCAAATGTGAGGTTTGCGCTATAATGGCATGTGCACATTCTGGTCCTATGTATTTAGCATTCCTGTTTCAGAGGCTTGCTGCCCACTGGGCCGGAGAGAGCTGATTCACAGGCACAGCAATGGCAATGGGGTAATTACAAAGACCCATACAGCCTATAAATATGAGCTACAGCACCACACTGATTCAGTCTCACTGCAAGTCATCCTCTGCCACATAGCAGCTCAAATTTTTCCAATTTGGCAGCACTTTGTGTAAGTTTTTAGTTGCATAATAAATGGAAGAAATGTATTCAAACAAACAAGATCAACTTGATGACACAGAGGCAAACAGTGGAGCCTGAGCTGTTTTACCTTCCATCAAATCAAATGAGACTGATGACCCAGCACAAAAGAGTCCAGCTTGGATGGAACTGTCAAATAAATAATTAAAATGCCAGACAAAAGACGTTGTCTCTGCCCCTGAACACTATATTTAGGCTCTTTTGTCTCTCTGCCTCCTGCTGCTGTTCTGTACAGTACAGTATAGCCCAAGATCAGACTTCCAAGGAGTGGAGACATCAAGCCAGATCTATTCAAATCCTCAGCTGCTCTGACGCCAGACATTCTGTTGCTTGAGTTTAGAAGAGTGCACAGCAGGAGGGGGGTGGGGATGTGGTAGCTCCAGCAAGCTACTGTCAGGCACAGACAGTCCTAAGGTCAGGAGGTCACAGTAGATGAGAAAATGTCAGCATGGCAAAGCCCACACCTCGAGATCTTACCACAGCCTAGACGGCTCCAGCTCCGAAAACAAATGTATATGAGGAGAGTGGAATTAGGGTGGTCCAGTGCCACCAGACATCAGTGAGGGCAGCGTGTTCTTCACCGTAACAAAAGTGGCCACTTCCCAAGCACCTTCTGCTCACTTCCGTGTGTGTGAAATTAGTCCAGTTAGACATTTCACTGACTGATCAAACCGGTCCAAGCAAATGTATGAATTGACAACATCAATCAAACACAAATTGAACTAGTAAAGTTCTCTTTTACGAATACAGTTGAATTCATTTGGTTGAATGGAAACGCAGGAAGCTCTCCACTGTATTTTGAAACACATACACATAAAAGAAGTGCGTCTGTGAAAGTGGTGGATTTGCTCTTTGGACTTGTTCAGTGCAGTTTCAGTTTCTTGCTGATAACATAACCAGTACAGTGACTACAATGCAGCCTATAATAGTGACTTTAGGTCAGCGTGTACTGAGATACAAAGGAGACAGATATTAGATGTTACGATGTACTCCACACATATAAAGAGCAAAACATCAGGCGCCTGTTCATTCTCCTTCAGGATCTTTAGCATGTGTAGTGTGCTATGGGAGACTGGACTCTTGGTGTATTAGTTCAGGAAAGGGAAATGTTTCTATTTACTGTGACTGGGCAGAAACTTGGGACAATGGGAGGGTCACAAACTGTGTGATTACTGAGTTTCAAATATTCCTTGTTTGCAATGGTTGCTTAACATTTGGTTAAACAATCAATGCTTAACCAAATAAGCTTATTTCCATCAAAATTCACTAAATAAGCTTCTATCTAAATTCACTTAACTTCCAGAAGTAGTTTACAGAAGAAACTTTTTAGGCATGGGCAATGAATCCTGAGCTGCAGGAGGGATTACCAGTGTCTCTGCCTTTAAAAAATGATGAGACAACTAACACTTAACCAGTTTTATTCTCATTTAGCTGCATAGCAATAATTTACCAGCTTTTACAACCCCATTACTGAAGAGTCAAGGAAAAAACTATACTATAATGTGTTTATTACTTTATTATTGTTCAGTTCCACTAAAAATACAAGGAATAGAATTGCTGGAAACAGTGATGGTTTTTGTGAATTTTATGAGCTAAAAGAGGTGGAGACATGTTAAGCAGAAGAGCAGCTGATAGACACACAGCTGACAGACCCACGTGTCAGTGGGACATTTAAACTTTATAGGCAGACACATGCTAGAATGTAGAAAGAATCGTCCTTATCGCCCTGTGGGCGCTGGGCCCAGCGATTAGCAGGTTATCTCCCATCCTGCACTGGAGGCTCGGCCTTCAGCTGAGACAGGAAGGAAGGCTGGGCCAGTGACTCAGTGGCTCCAGGCTACATAGCAGAATAACGCAAGAGACAGATCCAGCACCGAGCCATTCTGCACGATGGAAAAACACACAGGATCCCCCAGACATGACCAGCATATCAAACATATCCCAAAGAAAGAGGAGGGGAGCTGGGGGCTCCAGAGAGGGAGACAGGCACAACTGTTTACTGGGGCTCCCTCCTAAGCATGAGACCACTGGCTGGTTTGGCCCTCTTCTCCTTTCCTGCATCCTCCTGGATGTCAGTCTGCAGCGTTACAAAAGCGATTCTTGTCAGTATCACTTGATCATTTTCTGTTGAGCCTGCCAGGCTGCACTGTTTGCATCATACTTTCCAGATTCAAGCAGAGGGGGTTTTCAGACATCAAAGCTATTAGGAAGTAAGTGGATGATTGGTCTGAAAGTAGTTCTGCAAAACAAATGCTATGATGGGATTTAGGTTTTGCTGTTTTTTTTTCTCATTCTAGTCTAAATAAAACAATACAGGTCAACTGAGTATGTGCGAGTGCATTTAGACATCTAATCTGATTTCCCTGCAATGCCAAACACCTACAGAGGAGAGCCAAGCAAGCACCCTGATGCCAAGATTCAGCCTCCCTCATCTCCTACATATCTATCTTACCCCAGATTTTGTTCAGCATGTCTGCCACATGGTCAATATTAGGTTACCCAGTTCAAAGAAAGAGCCTACCGGCCAGTGTCCCCCTTTGCCTTTCAGCAAAATCAAACTACACGTCGGGAAAGCCCCATCAGCAGGCCTACCTCTCACTCATATGCTGAGCTCTGTGTTCATGCTGAATCAACAACATATCCACTCTTTTATTGCTCTGCCTTTCATGTTGTTTGTACAAATTCCATCACTATTCCTTAGTTTCAAACAATAAAATTCCCCTCACATTCCACTTTCTGTACAGTTGATCATGTTGAGGACAATTTTCGATTCCTGTCTTGGCAAAGTCGACATAGCTCTTTGTGCACAATAGAGTAGTCAAACAGTTAGCTGGAGATCTTTTGGCTTCTTTCTGACAGAACACAGATGGCACAGGAACACTCATCTGCATGCAGGATTGGACCTTTTCCCAGCCATTCAGAGACAGGTAATTCTTTTTCTTTTCAGCCACTCAGTCATGTTACAACTCTGGTGCCACTATAGAAGCTCATCTCATGAAAAGAGATGATGCTGAAAATTCATTGAGATGTGAGCACTTAGCAAAAAAGATGATCGTTTACATTACATATTCAAACTTTGTATGGGATCAGAGCCGGGAGAAAGGTCCTGTAATGATGTTTGAAACAGTGGTGGCTGTCAGACTAATACAAAAGCCATTGAACTCAGTCAGTTATACTGTGTTAATTTTTTCTTGACTGAACTAGATGAGTTTTTTTTCTTATTATATTATTTTTAATAGGATTCAGCTTCATTCTTCATTCTCTGTGCCCTGAACAGCAATGTGACGAAGCCACAAATATTGTTTCAGTGAGATTAATTATGTTGAAAACAGTGTGACATTTCGGTCAGAATGAAAAAAACAGTGGTTCAATGGGTCTGCAACACTTTTGAGTGAAAAATGACTCATGCAAATTTCATTAGTGTGATTGAATCATTTATTATCAGTGTCATCCAGGATGATCCTTGTTGTATTTTGTATAAACATGTTCCACACATTCGTAGTACAGGGAAAGTCAGCAGAGGCCCAGGAGGTTAAAACTGATAAGAGAAGCCTGTGCTCAGACAGTTAGTGTGACAGTAAGACATTTGCCCTTCTTTCTCTTATTTGCCCTAAAAAAATACAATTTCTTCCAGCGCAGAGTCGGTTCCCAAGCAGCTATTGTCCTCAGCACATCTCCACAGATGTTTCAAACCACATAAGGTCACATATGCTGCTTTTTTGTGATTGTGTCCTCAATTTTCATACTCACTCTATCACTCTATTACTCGTATGTTTCACAGTAAAAAAAAGTTGTAATTATAGGGTTATTCAGAAAGATCCTGTACCTATAGTTACTCACAGTAAAAAAAAAGTTGACAAATTGTAAGTTCCAGTGTCCAAAAGTGCTGCTGTTTTTTACCCTAAAGTGGATGTTATACTTGTTACTGTCAGTGATTCCAGCTGTTGAATATCAGTCACACTATGTCAGAGGCCATTGTTTGCGTTGGGAAACGAGTGGACTTTGTTGAACTGAAATGTTACATTAAATTTCCCCCACACTTTGACAGCAGTTCCCACACACCTGACCAAATGGATAAATTCAGGTAAGCAATCTGATCACTTCCTTCGTTCTGCCACAGAAAGGTTCCCTTCTTGAAACGCAGCTGAATCCATACAAAACAACTCACCGGAAACAAAGCAAGTTAATTTCTCCATGTAATCTCAACTGTCGCACAGCAGTTGGTCGTTTTCAGCACACCTGACTTACTTTTACTGTATTTCTGCTTCTTCTACACTATTAGGAACATTTGTAATGAAAAACTCACAGTTTCTAAATATGATTGTATTTGCTCAGGAGTTGTCAGGATGGCACAGTGTAGGGACATATATTTCTTATTATAAAGTTGGATCATCAATAAAACATTGTATATTTCTGATTTATGGAGAGGCCTGCACACATAAATCCATAGACACACCATAGATACACCAGGTACTGTTCAGTAGCTTCCTCTGATATCTAAATGTGTCTGTGCGACACACTTTAAGTGACCTACTTCTATTAGCCTATGGTTATTCAGTAGTATTAATAGTAGGCTAATATTTTCTCAGTCAGTCATTGGCCCTTTATAAATAAGATAGATGTAAATAACTGAATACGCTGAGACACCTATTCCCCAACACTGTCACCTAACCGTACCAAAACTCTGGGCATCTACAGCACAGTGTCAGGTGCGGCTCCATCATTCGCTGCAGGCTTTCAGGGGAGGAGTTTTTTTACAGCCAGGTCACGCCCCCCCCCACCCCCCCACCCCCCACCCCATCTACACTACAGCACTTGGTACTTACAAAAAAAAAAAAAAAACTAAGGAACGCACAACCCGTCCGTCAGCGCACACTGGTACAAAAATATGATCCGGCGAAGAGCGGCTTCTGCGCCTCAACACTTCAGACAACAATTTCACTGCGACTAATTTCAACTGATAACCCCCCCGAGACCATCGCTTGAGTGCGGTCCGTGTGTTTTCCTCTCCATTCTCCCTCTCTTCGTTCTGCGCTGAATCTCCACTGCCAGAAAATGTGCGTGGAGAGCGATGGATGCGAGATCGAAGGCTGCAGCAGTTCGGATGAGGTGCGCACGCTGTCGGGAAGCATGAGCCCCGGACTGAAATCCACCCCGAACCTTAACCCGTGCAGACCGGGCCAGAAATTCCGCGCCGCGCTGCTCAGATGCCGCACACCGGCTGCTGCCGCCGGGATCCTCAGTTTTGGGAACGTCCTCAATTACATGGACAGATACACAGTAGCCGGTAAGAGACCTGACTTCTCTTTTTCTACTGGGGATAAATCTGACCATTTGTATTTATTGGAGAGGCTCCCGAAAAGAAAACAACACATCTCTCTTTATTTGCTGGAGTGATTTTACATGCGCTAATTGCCTGTGAGCTGTTTTAGTCTTGTAGAGCAGCGCACCTCAGCTGAAACGGGCGGAACAATGGGCTTGCCCAAGCGCAGTGGACAATCTGCTTAATCCACAAGGCTCTTTAGGTGTTTTCACGTTTGTGGACCCCGACTGCTGTGATTAAATCAGACAGATAAACTAGGTGTCTTCACTATCACTCAAGAAAATGTTTGACAGTAATGATTTTTACTCGGGGGCTGATAGATAATTGCAGATCGATACAGGGAGACCAACTCTCCATCTACTAGCCCGACTGCATGCTTTGGCACAGTGTGTGTGTGTGTGTGTGTCTCTGTGTATGTGTGTGTGTGTGTGTGTGTGTGTGTGAAATGTTGCTGTGAGCTCATCTGTCAGACCAGTTCCCGCAAAAATGCAAATGAGAGAGGGAACTGGAGAGATCATATCACTGTGAAGAATCGGTTTATTAGTCCTCTTTTCGTTTTCTGGGAGAGATGTAGTCCAACATCTAACAGTCTGTATTTCTTGCAGCAGCTCGCTGTGTGATGCTGTGATGAGGCCATGTGGTATTAATCCTCCGCAAGTGTCCGCATTTCTTCACTATAGCTTAGACCCAGACCGGTTTTATTCAAACTGATGGAAATTACGCCCGTAGTCTTTGAGTATTTTAAAATGTATATCATTTTTAGTCTAGTTCTGAAATGATCAATTAAATTGATTGTGACTAATTATTAGTTAGCTAATAATTCTAGATGTTGAAACTAAAAGTCAGAAATAGAGTCCAGTGGGATAAGAGGCACATTTTGGAGAACTATTTTCTGTTTATGTATTATTAAAATTATTCTCTTTGTATTCTCACACCATGCTACTGCTTAGGCATCAAGAAGATCTTGGGTAGATTTTATTCATGTATATATTTTATTATTATTTAATGGATTCCTATTAGAGCAACAATTGTGTAAGCTAGTGTTACAATTCATAATTCATAAATATAGCTAAATTAGACCATATTTCATCCAAACATTCAGTTGTATCAATATTTGATAAGTGCATTTTGTATTTACGCTACATATCAAGGTTTGCACACTGGCACTGAGTGGGTTAAATATTGCTGCAGGATGGAGAATGGAGAGATGTGTCTTCCAAAGTGCAACTTTCTGTTTATACAGACATACTTATTTGATTTCTTTGCCCATTATTTGTTACAGAGGCTACTATTCAAGTATTTCTACAATTTATAAAATTGTTAAATAGCCCCTGGCACAAAGGAGTGGCTAATTCACACAGAACAATGTGTACACTTAAGTAGCCACATGCCTACGGCTCATCACACTGAATGCTTCAGGTCCAGTTTGTCAACTGTGAAGACTCCTGCCACAAAGCCTTGGACGCCTGAATGACCATTAAAGCAGGAAGGCTTTAGCTACTCAACCTATAGCCACACCAACAATAAGTTGATGTACAGTGGCATATCTAATCTTAGCATCTCCATGTACCACTCAGTCACAGCCGATAGCTTAAAAAGGTCACATCCTCATCCTCATGGTTGAGTCAGTCTCCCTCTACAGGAGCAATTTGTACTCCTGTTTTCTTACACCTCCCCATGCTTTGATTAGAGAAAACCTCTCATTAAGGGGCTCAAAAGCCATCACAGTTCTCCTCTGTCACCCCTGTCATGATCTTGCCTCTATGCTGCCTCCAGTCTGTTTAGTATCTTTTGAACAACAGAAGAGAAAAGCCGTTCACTTTGCTGGTCCTCAGAGCTGCACTTGCCGTGTCAGGCGCAAGAGTGACTGAAGAGGGATGAGGGGAAAGTGGTAATAGGGAGGAGAAAGGCAACGCAGGATGATGGGGTTAGGGGATGTTGTTGGCAGTCGTGGGATGGGGGCGTGCAGCAGCCTGAGCTTATATACCCTCGTGGGGACTCAGTGCTTAGTGTATGACGGGGGAAGGGAAGGGAGGGGTGTCCCTTCCCATCCTTGCCACCTGAACACTGCTGGACTGTTTTGCATTATGTATGGGAGCATCAGGCCGTCACACAGAATGAGGACCAGCAGCCATGTGTGTCCAACACAGCTAATAGCATGTACAGTATGAGCTGATCTGCCATTCTCCCTCCTGCTTCCCTCTCCCTTCATCTCTCTTTAAGCCTTTCTGTCCTCTCCTGCTGTGTGAGCTACATTGCAGTAGTAATTAGGTGGTGGAAGCCTGCGCCTGTGTTGGTAGCACAAAGAGTTTGCTTTAAGTGTGTGTGTGTGTAATGTAGAGCTGTATGATATGTCAATATAATGTCAATAATGTGCTGTGGGATTAGATGTCATGCAGGATTTTTGTTACTGCAAAAACTGGACATTTAGATGATCTTTTTTTTATGAAATTTCTGAACTATTACATAGATATAAGTGAAATTAAGTATCAATTTCATTACTTTCCATTGACACCTCTTTTTTTTCCTTATGTCAGGAGTCTGCTGTTATTTCTCTGTCTCTTCTTGCTTTCTGCTTCTCCTGCTTCTTCTGTTTCCCATTTAAACCCCTTCACTAGCAGGTACCCAAACTCATAGATCTTAATGTCAATTAAGCAAGCATGAGCACACTCCCACAGAAAGCACACACACACACACACACACACACACGGAAAAACTCACTACCATTTAGGGGTGGGGGGGTGGGGGTGGGGGGGGGGGGTAGGCTGCTGCAGGGGCAGGCAGTCAGAGGGAAGTGGATGCAGCATTGAGCCCAGGCAATGCCATTCCCCCCAGACGTCAAAAGGTCTTTGTACCAACAGCCATTACTGTAGTGTGTGTCGATCACTAAACCATTGTCACAGAGACAGAGGGTGACCATTCCAGACACCGGGCCTTTTCTGTTCCACAACAATAATGGGAAAATTCACCCAGCAATGCACAGCAACAGTGTCAAAGACTTGGATCTTTCTGTTAATCCCTCATGTCAAAGGTGAAGGCGCACAGACACACACACACACACACACACACTTCTTTTATGGTAAGAACCACAAAAGAAGGAAAATGTGGACATGTCTTTTTTTTCACGAGAGGTTGTTTTGTTCTGGGTTCGATAGATTTACTGCCAATATGTTTTAGGCTTTTTGAGACTTGAATATTTAATACCACAAGTTTGCGAGGAGGGACAGCTTCACAACGATGTAATTATAACAGACTTATGCTGCTGCATATTGCAAGGCATGTTTTGGATCACAGTGGGGCTCTACGATGAGTGAAAAACAAACATAATACTGATTTGAATCACAAAAGCAAAAAAGTAGAGCAAATGTAATAACATGCATGTAAATACAGCATCGTACATTCTTACAGATTTATAACAGTGAGTTTTCAGCCTCAGAATGATGTCAATGATGTCAGCTGTAAGGTAATATGTCCAACTCTAGATCATCATGGTGTTACCCACAGTTCAGTGTTCTGCAATTTGTGTGAATTGAGTGTGTGAATGACAGCAGTCAGCTACAAACTGTTTGCTGTGAGTTAGATTTCAGGCTCAGCTGTTCAGATGGTGGGTTAGACTTGACACAGAGCGCTCCTTCAGAAGCCTGTGCTTGTTTTTATGACTGTCTGGGATGCAGACAAGGCAGAATTGGGGAGCGTCTGGGACATTTGAGGGTGTCCCGATGAGGTCGATCACTCACTTGCTTACGTTTCACTGCGTTTCAGAACAGCAACGCGCAAGGAGAATAGAGATCCAGCCATACAAATTTGGTATGGATGCCACTGGAGCTGGATGAGTGCTCCAACCGGGTCACTTGTGTCTGGCCTTTGAAAGTAACCCACAGCCACTTATAGTCATTTGCTTTTGAGAGTGTAAGACCTCTGAGGTTTAGAAGGACACTGCATTTAATTTAATTTGAGGTGGCTTTGAAACCTTTAATCCTGGTGTTGGTCTCTCTCTAGTCCCACAGCAGACAGTTCAAGCTCCTCGACAGCTTATCATAAAGAGGGGATTAAATGTTTTTTTCCGCAGAATATGAGGATCTGTGAGGCAGACACTCAGCACTTAAAGATATTTGCTTGATAAGTAAGTAAACTCTGATCTGTGTTAGTCCTAGCCACCCCCCTGCGTGCACCTAAAGACATCCACTTCTCAGCCAGCAAAAGAACAATTTGTGGGGTACTGACTGCAGCCTAATCAGTTCTGAACAGAAATGTTGCAGAGCTGTAGATTAACACTTCTTCAGGCACCTTAAGCTGAGTTGTCTCAGTCAAGCCAACCAAGGTCACGTCCTATTGAACAAGTGCAAGACCCTCGGATATGAACTCTTGGCGTATACTGCAGGCACAAATGACTTTGTGTTAATAATCCTCTTAAGACAGGCTCTATGTTAGACCGTCAAAAAGATGTAGCGATCTATCCAGTCTGACAGGCTATGCAGATTAATCCCTGTCAGCTTTGTCTAGTTCCTTTGTGACGACTCATTATTACTGTCCACATAGACCTGAGCATTCTTCTACATTAGCAATTCCACTTAAAAGTAATAACAGTGTAAATTTTGGTGCTTATTTTCTGTGCTCTGCATGTTTTCCTGCATTTCGTCACAAGCTAAAATGCTGTTTCTCGGATGGAAGTGCTCAAAGTGCAAAGAAAGCGCACTGCTTTCAGTTCCACAGGGAAGTGAAGATAGTGTAGGTGTCTGTCGGGGCGATTCAGAAATAAAGTAGATGATGCCACTGGATGTCAAATGTAGAGTGGCTCTGTAATTTATTTTGTTGCTGGTGGTATTTCACAGCAGATCTTCTCAGTAACATGAAGTGCTGCAGCCGAATGCGTCAGTATTAGACTCCTCATTACTAAACTGCATGAGAAGCCGTGTGGGCCATGCTTGAGTCATTTTGGGGTTTTTAGTTGTTGGTTGTTTCTCCCTTTACTCGTCTCCCTATTTCACTCTCTCGCGTTTTATAGTGTTCACATTAAAGGTCCCCGAACAACAGCAGAGGCATTAAAAAGATGGCAAAGCCTCTAGTAATTTACTTTATAGGGCTGCCGCGTCTTTCTTGTCATGCTTTTTCCATCTGATGCTGAGCTGTTTTGAATTAGACAAACTGCGCTGTAGAGTATGAATCCATGTCTCTTTGAAAGACAGCTTCATCACTTCTGCACATGTTTTACTACATTTCAACATTTTCTGAAAACACTGTTGACAGCAAAATATTGACACTACTCAACAGATGGTAAATTGGAGTTCAGTTGCATGATATTATTCCAAGTGGACTTTTCCAGACTGGTTTCCCACAGATATCCCACTAGTCTCTTTATGTCTATATCCTTGTGTGTTATTTCCACTCTTCCGAGAAAACAGTCTGTGTGTTCTTTAGGCTCCTATTTAGGCGACGTCTGTAATAGTAACCGGTAGAATTAGAGCTTCTTTCTCTGCCCTTTCATGTGGCTACTCCAGATTTCACCATCACATAGACACACTTTCCTCGCAGCAGCTTTCACCCTGTGACCCCTCAGCTATGAACACGTCGTCTTACAGCTCTGCTGATGGTAACTTTGGGGTGACACTTTGACTCTTCCCCAACATACAGCTGTTATTTTGGCATTAACCCAACTTTGCATCCTATATCACTCATCGCAGCTATGAGGCCATTACATGTGTTGCATTCACGAGAGGATATTTTTACACTGTGTGCAGCCCATGCTTTAGACCAGAGGTTTTCAAATTGTGAGTTAAAGAGGAGTCAGGCAAAGAAACTGTGGGATGAAAGGGACAGGTACCATTAAAATCAATAAGAAGTTAGTTATTTAGTTTGCACCAGCTGGAGATGCCATGCATCGAGGCAGTTAAGACACTTTAAAACTTTAATACCCAGTTGCTGTGATTTGTATCTAACATCATAGCCCTTCTGTGAGTCATACCTTAGTCATTTCTGAACACACATGCATGATTTACATATTTTTAGACCAGCATGATTTCTACTTTACAAATATGTCATTCTATCCAGTGTCCACTGTAAATAAGTCCACAAATCAGCTTAGAAGTCATAGAACGAAAGATACTGTCTACAGCTGCAGTACTAGAGAATCACCAGTTTTTTTGTAATTACATTTTTTAAACAAGATCAGGAAATAATCTGAGTGGCTGTTTCAACATACAGTGCCTTTTTTTATCATTTGAATTCTTAACATGATCTTATCTTTACACTTCCAGCAGCTTGCCAAGTCAAGTTTTAAAAGACAACAGTGCCTCCTCAAGCTGCCTGTTGATCTTTGACATGTGAAGGTGAGTGGTAGCCTGATAATCACAGAGCTCCCCTCTGTCATCAGAGTCGTATCAGTGTGTCGGGGGACGGGGCGGTGGTGTTTTCTTTGGGGTTGTACCTGACAGAGTTTGCTTTAGGATTGCAGCCTTGAGATAAACACGGTATGTGCATGTTGGAGTGACAACGACATGAGACCCAGCCTCTATCCAGCCCTTCACAAGAACCCATCCTCCATTTCCCCCCATTTTAAAATGACCCCACTCCCTTTCCGGTCCATTATCAATGTAGATTGGAGTGTTTAGCTGAAAATAAGAGCTGGAACTTGTCTCCTCAGGATTGTAGGAAGGGAGGAGAGGAGATTTAGGATGTGTTGTCAAACAGCTATCAAATAACAGTTCATCGCTGCTTAAAAAATGTAATAGGAAAAAAAAAAAATGTTTTCCTCACTCCATGTATTTCATTTTTCATGGTTATCACTGTAGGTCTATAACACGGTGTGTTGCAGGTAACACTTTTTTTTTCTTTTAGAAAGACGACTGACCCTTTCACAGCTCTGACTACATATTTCCCTTTCCTCCAGCCACCCCAAGCTAACACATCCATTTCAACACACGCACTAAGCGAACTTTTTAAAAAAAGAGAAAAACAAAGCAACGTCTCCAAGCAAAGTGTCATGAAGGTCATATTCAGATGCTCCCCTGAGCCCAGTGCTTTGGCTGAGACCGATAATCCATGCGGTGAAGAAATAGAAATAGAAGACAATGCAATCTATTTTATATCCTTGTGAAACACACACACATGAACAAATGAACACACACTCTGAATGTTGATCAAAGAACAGCAGCTTGGAATTTGTGATGAAACTGTAATGTCCTGAGACGTGCTGAAATTGGATTTTTCTCTGACACATTAACAAGTTGTTCTTGAGAGGGTCGGAATCTAATATTGACCCACTTGCAGCACAAGTTACACCCAGCGGTTGTGAAAGCAGACCTGCAGATAGTAGTAATATTAGCTCTCGGCTCCTGTGAGTCCACAGCTGCTAGAATAATATTCAGAGTGCTTATTTATGGCAGGTTTATCTTCTAGAAACCATCTTTTTTGTGAGGAAAAATGTAATCTCTCCGCCCATTTACATGTCATAGAGTAAATACTAGAGCCTAGCACAGGGATTATGTAATCTTTTATATCCACCAATCAAGCCCTGGATAAGGTATTGTGTGCGTTTTTGCGTTCCCTCACATGTTTCATCAGCCCCCTTTTTTTGATTTCATTTGTGGATGTGTCATGTCATCAGATCACGATGAGATTGCAGAAGGATTTTCATTACTCTGTTGGGCGTATGCATTACTGTGTTTGCGGGAAAACCTCTGTCAAAGACTTTTCTGTTAATGCCCTGGGTCAGAGGTGAACGCACACAGATGCACATACAGCCAGAGTGTGTTTCTCTGCTGTCACACATTGAATTCCTATGAGAATGTGCCACTGGTTTTGGCTTTCAAGATGTTATTGCTGCCACAAGGACAAAACATATGTGATTATGTATAGCTATTATATGTATGCATATAGACTACAATGTGGTAGCAGCAGCATTATTTTTCCCAATTAACAAAGCTTGATATTCTGGCTAATTTTTTTGCTCGGCACATGTTGACGAGCAGACAACTAGGACGTGTTGCACCTCTGTTTGTTTTTTTTTTATCCTTTCTTCACTGTGGGAGAATTTACTTATAAGACAACAAAAATGAGTTTAGTTGTTTTTTTATTGTACTTACTGTCGTTCTTCAGAATGGCTGGTTACACCTCTCTGGTCAGGGTGGATTATTACAGGATTCTTTTGAGTCCTTAGCACCATACATGTTTACTGGTCCATGTTTAAATACATCACTCTACAGGCTCCCTGCAATGGTATTTTTTCTACACAACTTAGATGTTCAGTGATGGTTTAAGAGACAAGGCTGCAGCTTACTGCAGTCATGGGTTACTTCACTGGAACAGAGCAAAGCTCACGTGCACATTTCTTAGTATATTTTAATGATTGACTGATAATTGTGTAAGGCCTGAGGCTGTGTACTGTGTTGTAGGTATGTGGGCTGTTCCTTAATGAAACAGGCCTGGTATGTGGAGGAAGTTAAAGCGAACAAAAAGGATGCCTCTGTGTGTTTTCCCACGCCAAGAAGTACTCAAACTCACCTCACAGTCAAAGATCATGAAGTCACATACTTTTTTATCATGTGAGTCCGAACACATTGTCAGAGAAATCAAAATTGGTTCCGATTTCCCATCGAGACATATAAAAGATTCAAAATGGCGCCTGAGGTTGTTTATGGAAAAATAGCATATTTGGGTTTCTCAGAGTGTTTGATGAAATAGCTGATGAACTAATGAGATGCATGTCTAATTCATGAGGGAATTAAGGATGTAGAATGCTGCGACCTTAGCTAAACCACATGCCCCCCAACCCCAAATGTGGAATGAAACTGAGTTGAAAATAGGGACTCCCCTGTTAAATGAAGACACGCTTTGAGTTTTCACCTTGAGTACAGTGAGTGTAGTAGCACACAGTACACACAGGACGTAGTCAGTTGTACTGGACAGGGGAGACATTTATGTCCCATTAACTATTTGAGGCTGCTGTAGAGAATCATGATTTATGTGTGTGAGTACAAACAGCCTCATTTGTGACAGATGTCATCACTGTGGACATAAAGAACAAACATAGCTTAGAGCCCTTACTTGTTTCATCAGTCATACTCTGACTTTGTGTGATTCAGTCAATCCTGTAATAAAATGGATGCTAAATTGCATCCAAGACATGTGGTGACATCCAGTGTTAGAGTCAAGAAACCTGAGCCACACTTATTTTCCCAATGGCTGACTGTTATTGGGAGCTTAGTGCATTTGCAATAGAATATCTGTACCCACCCCCCATCCCATCCCCACCCCACACACAAAAACAAAACAAAACAAATGACAAATTAATTTAAACAAATATTAATTCAAATATGTGTATTTTTAAAACACATAATTGGAGTGTTATTCTTATTCATGTATTTCTATTAAAAATAAAGAAATAAAATATATACAATTTTGGACATAACAAGCAAGAAAAAGATATGTCCTGAATTTTAGCCATATGGAACCAGCTGGGCACTGTTGACCCCAAATTCTTCATTTTGTGGAGCCTATGCGCTGTGATTATCCAGAGAAGATAGCGGCGTGGCAGCTTTTCGATGTTCAATTGAGCAGAAAATAAGAACCTTGACCAATTTTCTTCTCTTCTTATGATGCCTGGGGTCTTGTTGCACCCTCTCATTTTACAAAAAAGCACTGATGTATAGACAGACAGTTTGACAGCCTGTGGACATTTCATCGTTATGCATTGCAGCTGTGGTGGAAGGTGAAATAGATGAATCAGGTGTCAGGCAGGAAAGATAGAAATACAGTCATTTAAAAGTAGATTAGTGTCAAGTATTTAAATGAATATATTGATATATTTGGAGAATGCTTCTTTATTTTTCAAAAATTATAATATCTTGTGTAATGGAATGTCATTAAGTAAACGTATCTAACAAAGCTTGTCCATTAAACATGCAATTTCTGAAAATTATGCAGCAAGATGTTTAGTATCCCCAGGTAGTGGATTCTCCAACATCCTCACAAAACAGAGAGATTAGAAGAGAAAGTGGAGTGCAGGGGAGAAATGAAATCTCATTAAAAAAACACTACATAATGACTTTAATCCTCCACACTGTTATGTAAAAAAGTGCTCGGATTACTGACAGGATTTGTCAAATTCACATGTGCTGACACTGGCTGTGTGATAGCTGTTTGTCTCTGCACACATCCACACACACTGTGGCACAAACACACACACACAGAGGGTAATAATGAAGGTGAACTGTAACCTTACTCGTGTCTTTTGCCATTTTAATGGACAAACCGTCCAAAAGTTCACATAACATAAGTGCAATGTAGGGACGCCAGTGTGTAGTTTGTCCCATAGTCAGTCTGTTGGTGAACGTGCCACTTTGGTCCAGGCCGAAATGTGTCAACAGCTGCTGGAAGGATTGCCATGGAATTTTTTATTCTAAAGATGAATTTAAAAAATTGGTCCATTGGTCCATTTCAATATACCAGCAAAAATTGTAAATCCCCATTGTTATTTAGCGACAATTAACAAATGATAGCATGCTAACATAATCTCAACCAAAATGGTTAGTACTGTAAACATCAGCACTGCTATTCTGAGCATGTTACCGTGCTGACACTCACGTCAGTTAAAGCACTAAAGCACTATGGCCTCAACATTAGTAAAGACCTTTGGCTCGGCAACTGGCAGATGTCCTTGCAGACAACCATCAATCGTGTACTCAAGATTTCTCCCGTGTGCCGTCTGAGTGACCCATAGCACTCACACGTACCATTATCATGAAGGGCTCTGGGAGGCTCTCTCAGCAACACTTGACCCCCCTTCCAGTTTGCTTACTGCAGCATTGAGCTCTGTCACACCTGGAGAGAGAGAACACTTATGTCAGGACGCTATTCACTGACTTTGAATTCGGCATTCAACACTATCCTCCCACAACATCTGAGTATGAAGATGAGACAGCTATGCCTCAACACCTCTCTCTGCAACAAACACAGATACAATGTCCATGTCATTTCTGGATCACACTGTTTGAGCCTCTCTCCTAGGCTCAGATTTTCTCTCGTTGAAATGGCTCCTTTTCAGAATTCCTCCTCCATGTTCATATCAAGGTTAAGATCAACTGCTGTTCAGTATTCCTGAGCGAGTGCAGCTCACTGAGCTCCCCTGGCAGTTTCATTTAATCTCAAATGCCTATGCTTCGCTTCACTGCATCTGTTTCCAATACATCTAAAATATTATCTCATATGAACAAGTGGGCTGCCCTCTGTTTGTATCATTGATGAGCCATAGGTTTACTCTGCCTCCTTGATGTCTCACATTGCATCCTCACCACTTCCAATCAAATATTTAGCTTGTGCTGGCCGGACTAATGCACCACAGTCCTGGAGCTGAATTCAAGCTTTTGATTAGTAAAAGAAAATTAAGTGAAAGAAGAAAAAAAAAGCCCTATTAATCAAAGTGGTAAGCCTGGCAAACTTACAGGCCTTGCAATTTGATTTAGCTCCAGCTTGGCTGTCACAAATTTAGAAGATTAGAGTGAAAGCTGTCTCAAATGTCATAGCAGTTTTATCACTGGAATAACAGAATATTGATGGCAGGAGTTCTGATTTGAAAAACTATACTGATGTGGCATTCAAACAAGATCCTGCAAAATTTTAAAAAGAAGAAATGATACCCTAAATTTAGAACATACTTTTCATTGAAATAAGAAACTTACCGAATAGTATCACAATCAGTTTTGATCTCATCATAGTGGAAAGTTAATTAGCAAAATAAAAGAAAGCAACATGAACTGAAAGTTTAAGTTTAAGTTAGACATTTTGTTTGCACTTACTTATTAATTCACATAAAAGTGATTTGTAGTGATAGTGTGAAGGATTTATATTGGTGTGGAGATGCCTAATCCCTGCACAGTGGGTTAAAATAGACTAAATTAATTTATATAACTTTATAACTCTGGAATCCCTAACCCAAACCCTGGTGACAGTAACTTTATCTTTCTTCTAAATCATGGTGAGGTTAATCTTTAGAATTATACTGCTCCTGTTACAAAGTCATCTACCAGGAATTTGTTCTTGCTTGTATTAGAGTGACCAGGTTCAGACGGTACATTGTACTGAAGCAAAAGTTGATCCAGTTTCAGCTTATTGCTGCACATTATATGTTTTCTGTCTTTTTACATCAGTGGTGACAGTAGCTTTGTTTAGTGGCACCTTGTGGAGTTTTCCTCTAAACAAAATTTTTTGTTCAAAAGTCCTTCTGCATAATGCTCCTCTTGGCACGTTACCACCACCAACTTTGATCAATAGGCTAGAATCCAGTAGCAATGTGTAAATCTTCTACTTGTGCATGTGTGCATCCTTGTGCTCTTTCACGATATAAACAAAACAGGGACATACTTGTGAAAACATTTTTCTATAACACAACTAATGGTCAAAAACTCTATAGAGTGCCTTTAATCAGCGCTTTTAGGATGGTTTTTTTCTCGCTTCCGCACAGTGGCCTCAAAGTTTGTCAGCAGAATGACTGTGCGAGATCTTACTGTATTTCTGTCACACAGTGCACAGAGCAAGTGGTTTTGGGTGAAGTTGTGTGTTTGACTCGTAGCCAACAGAGAAGTAAGAGTTGAACTTTCTAGCGCACGCTCCTCACTCCTCACGTCTTGCTGATTTTATTGGGGAATCCACCTCATGTACGAGCTTTGCAGCCCTCCTGATGTATACACTGTTTCTCAGACATCTGCAGCATGTTTCCTTTCTGTGTGTCAGGGAAGGGAAGCGGAATGGAAAAAGCGCTCCCCCGCCCACTGCGGCCACATGGCAAGGGAGGAGAGCAGTCGGTCAGGAGCCCACCGGCCACAGTCGGGCATATTTGTGGTCAGCTTTCTTCTCGCTGCAGTCTGAGCCGCTCTGCAGCCCGGCCTGCCTCTGTGCTCTGTTGCTAATTTTTTTTTACTGTCCCTCACGCACTAAAAAAAAAAAAAAAATGGCTACACGAACAACAAAAAAGACACACTTTCTCCTCGGTTATTATGTTTCTCCACTTCTTTCTTTCCCAGACTATTTATACTGATGTGGGTGACACATGAAAAGGGATCACCCCATTTGCAGGCATGGAGGGGAAGGATCTGGCCACATCAGCAAAGCGGTTCACCGCTGCCCGTCACACTCTGGCCAGAATGAATGACTTCCATCCATTGGCTCCCTCTCACTCTGACACAGTGAAACCAGGGGAAAGGGGAACACACATATACTATATACATAAACAATGGAAATGTATGCTTTAGTTACTGACCTGATGTAGCCACAACCTATTTCTTTGCTCCTATGCCTTTCTCCATATGTCTCACCAGTGCCCGTCACTGTTAAATTGCCCTGCTATTCTCTCCTTCCTCTTAGCCTAGTTTCTCCAAGCAGAAATAGAATCTGAGGGGCTGGAGATCCACAAATCCCTGGTGGGGATTTGATAGGAAATCTGTCCTCTTAAGGCTGATGGACTTGTGTCTGTTTATATATATATATATATATATATATATATATGTATATGTATGAGGTGAGGTGTATATGTTCACTAGTGATTGTGAATGTGTGGTGGTCACAGAGGTGATTTGCTGGCAGTGCGTCACCACACAGAAGCTTGACTTGCATAAACAGCCCGCTGTGTCCTCAGTTTAGATGTTCTTACTGGATCACACTGAACCTCACCTCCAATAATAAGTGTATTTTATCTTTCCTTGTTGTTCTTTTTCTCTACGCATGATGCTAACAGAAGAAATAAAAAAACATTTGTCTCTGTGCACCATGTGGACAGTCTACTGATGTTCTTAGTATAGAAACAGCAAAGACTGAAGGAATGTACTGTTCATATTGAAAAATTATCTTTCACTATTCATTTCTCTAAATGCAGTTTATTTTGTGGTATGTTAATGTTCACCAATCTGAGTCATTTCTTCTTAAGAGTGGTCACTGAAAGGAATGGTCATAAAGACTGACTTTATAAGAGGGTGGAATAAGTGTCTGCTCCACACTGGCCCCC
The DNA here is from genome assembly GCA_032362345.1 of Sandelia bainsii. Classification (NCBI taxonomy): domain Eukaryota; kingdom Metazoa; phylum Chordata; class Actinopteri; order Anabantiformes; family Anabantidae; genus Sandelia; species Sandelia bainsii. The sequence continues at coordinate 4,180,011 of JAUMHL010000006.1, read as the reverse complement.
AGTTCTGTGTTAACTCTGGGTTTTGACAGTAGGATGTACAGTTCAACATCACAATAAAGTCATGAAAGATGTCTTTGAGAGTCAAAGAATATCTAAATGTGTCTCTGGACTGACACATTGCAAAATGTGTCCATTAACAAATGCACTAATGGGCAGATGCGCATTCAAAAGCAAAACCCAGGGAGTGTACAGCACATTAGGGAGGGAGTGGCCTGCAGGTTGCTGTCGGTGAACAAAGCCGTGTGAGTGCTTTTACCTTGAATGAGGATGCAAGTGGCTGGTGTGTTATTGTTGGGTGCAGTCAGGAAGATCCACATTCCTGTGAAGTTTCTTGCTTGGCATCATACTCAGATGCACACAAGACCCCCTGGAGGCCTGAGATTTGAGACACTCATTAACATAGTTCAATTACGGTAAATGGATCTGCTGTGTTATAGGTGCAGCGTTGTCACAGTGACAGTGGTGATCTGATATGTAGCTATGGAGTCATACTAGGTATATCTTGTGTTTTATAATCACCTGTGTAATTTAGAAACACCTTAGCAGACACAGCGTTTTGAGCGAAGCCTGCAGAAATGTTCATACTGAAACACTGAATCCAGCTGCAATGAGGATTAGAAAGAGGCAGTCTGGAGATTTTGAAAGCTGAGTTCCTCTGTGGTCTCTTGACCTTTATCTGTTTGCATTGCCATGGCAACTAAGCTTGGCACTGCCAGCAACTGAGACATTACCCGAAAGTCCAAAAACATGAATCTCATGTTGACTGAGAAAGAAAAAGACACAAGAGAAAGAGAAAAAAATAGACATAGTAGATAAATAGACACATTAAAACCTGTGAGGGAAGGAGAAATGTGGGGGGAGAAGAAGAAAAAGAGGAGGAGAAGTGAAAAATCTAAAGGACAGAGTTTGCTTGCAAGGCATTAAAGGGGTCATTGAGAGTCGAGATGATAGTAGGGATACACTGCTACACAAACACGGAGCTGCTGGCTCTCTGTAATCCCTTACAGATTAGCACAGTTCATTACACAGCTCATTACACTTGACTTTAGTACAATAACACTGTTGCTTTGATCTGGCTCCCACCACTTATTTAAATGGATACACATTTACTGGTTGTTGCTGCAATAAAGGATGCAGTGTATATCATATTATTATCATAAACAGGACTACAGCTTATCTAACATTTTCCAACGTTTTCCTGATCCTACAGTAAATGACAAATGGCCGAGTCTACTTTTTTTTTGTAACTGTCTGATAATTGCGTGGTAAGTGTAGACGGGTGTCGTTCAGATAAATGCAGACTCTGTCCAGGAGGGATGCTCCGCCATCCGGCGTAGGAATCCCCCTCCCAGCAGGCAGTGTATTTGTGAGCGCTTTTGGGAAATCAGTAATGATAATGCAGGTGACTGCACCGTGGGTTTCACTGAAACTGAGCCACTAATAACTTGCAGAAAAGCAGCCACACCAAAAGTCACATCGTTATGAAAACGAAAGAACACAGCGTTGTGAATGAAGGGCTTAAGCAGGAGTGCTACCTGTAGTGTGACAGTGTGAGCAGGTGGTTTGACTCAGCCGACAGGAATCTGATGTATGTCTCTGCTCCACAGTCACCGTCCATCCTGCAACACGCCTTTGAAACGTGTTGCGTCTCTTTGTTGACAAACATAAAAGCAATGCTTATGCCGTGGTTAGTAGAATCAACATCTGTTATGTTGATTTTGGTTGGTCTGTGGTCATTTTTAAAATCCCTGAGATGACAAGTATCTATCTGCATCAGTTATATCTGACAATATACAGGGACTCAGGTGCACTAGTTTGGAGGTCAGGTTAAGCTTGGTTATATGGTCCGCTGGGCTCAGAATCGAGGAGCAGACAGATCAGAGGCAGACAGCTTTTTAAAATGTTAGTCACGACACTGTTCCATTTTCATGAGCTATGCTGCAATCCCCAGGACCAGCCTGCCAGTTTCACAGAGAGTCTGATAGCACTACCTTGCACACCACATTGCATCTGGAGTGCAAGAATTTCAAGAACACAGACGTGTTATTCCCTTTTCTCTTTCCTTTTTAATAAAATAAGACTTTTAGCCTTTCCATCTGGTGGTCCCAAGAGGAGCCGAATTCATTGGATGAGACTTGTTGCTTCTTGTTTACTGATGCTTAAAATTGTACGTTGGCCATAAAGGAATTTCTTCAAGTCTTACTTTATCACCCTCTGATCTTCTTTTTCATCTCGATCTTTTGATGTTTACAACGTGTTAAAAACTTTATGAGATTTCATGTGCACGTTTTACATGCGAGCAAACACAGAACAGACATTTTACAGAACGGTGCGATATTCAGATGTTCACGTGTTCGCTGTATCTTTTGGGAGGGTTACAGTAGCTGATGCTCCCTATATGAGTCTCTGTGGAGCTTATAGTGGAGTGTGTGTCTCATTTGAGTGTTTTTGTAGTGATTTAACACTGGAAATCGTCCATATTCTGTATCACACCCTGCAGTGAAATCTTTGCAACCATTTACTAAAGTTTTCCACTGAATGGCAGCCAAGAGAGCACTTATCAGGGATGTTATATTGCTCTTCAGGGATGTTAAGTGAATCATAGCCTGAGTACTGTCTATCCATCACATCCAACAATAATTGTACACCACAAAAGACTATCATAAAGCCCTAATAAATTTAGCAGTAAGTCAAAGAGAACTAATTAGTATTTAGTCGTGAAACCGCACTCATGTTTTCTCTCTTCTCTTGTTTACAGGTGTTCTGCTTGACATCCAGAAGCATTATGAAGTATCAGACAGTGGAATCGGCTTGCTGCAAACAGGTGTGTTTTCCTTTTAATCCCATAACAACGTGTGTGAAAAATGTTTGCTCAACATCCAAACACATTCTCCAAGTGATGAGGGTAATTATTGTGTAACTCAGATATTTTGGTGTTGCAATACTTAACCCGGAAAAAAGTACATGCTTTATTTTTCTGTTTTTACACACACGCCTTCACAACAGCTTATCTTCTTTTCTTTGATGGATGTTTTGGCTGCACAGTTTACAGATTGCTTGATAACGTTACACAATAAGCCCGAATGCTGCCTTAATGATTCAGCTGTATCACATTTTTTTATCTTTATATGCTGTGTATTAAGTTAATGCAATTGTAAGATTTGCATAAAAGTCCCTTCAGGATTTCTCAGATAAAATCATAAAAATGGGATCTACTGTTTCCCTGCAATTTGCAAAGGTCTTTCTCACTCTTTAAAGGGGAATTCCACTGATTTTACATAGTAAAGTTTAAATTGAAAGACGTACTAAGGAGAACGACTGCATAAAGGAAAATATTTGTGTAAGAGAAATTGCCTCAAGTCACATCACTTCAGCAACAGTTGGCTCTGAAGACTATATAGTATGAACTTTTCAAAAATCTGAGGGTGTGGAGTTCAGACCTTTGTAGCCTGCTCATCATCTCTGGTTGAGTTTGACTGGAGGCTACACAAACACGTGATATGCGGAGCAGACTATCGGTGGTTGAGTTAATTTGAGGGTGATATAGGCACCAGATTGTGACAAGAGGGAAAAATATGTGCAATTTTGATTTTGATTTGACTTTTTTGTGTCCATTTTCAATGTCCATTGTGAGTGTTATAGTAGTGCAATGCTAAATCGGAAGCTGTGAACATTACTCCACCAGTTATTGTGAGCTGAATAACATGTGCACAGCTTGTAGAACGTTATACACATATTTAAATTGAAGCAGGCTACATTGACTTAACACCACTGTATCACAGGCTGACCTAAATGAGAGTGTTTTGAGAGCAACATTTACTCCCAGCAGTAGCAGCACTGGCGGCAGGTCAGGTCAATTGAAAGCAAAACAAAGGCAGGAGCCAGGCAGGCTGTTCTCATTTGAGGACTCTGGTTCGGGGCAGGGTTTCCTGCTCCACTCGGGATACCCAATGAATTCAACTTTTAGGGATATACTGTGCAATGCCCTTCCTTTTGGAGGACAGGACCCAGTCTTGTCTCAGTGTGCCCTCAAACTCATTCAAGCACCGACAAACTCACACACAAAGTGCCATTGAGGTTTAGTGGGCAGGTTTGAGTTTGAAGGGGGAAGAATACAACCCAGTGTTTCTTCCTTCACTTGATGTTCTGAGACTAACCCTGGGTGAGCTAAATGGTCTGTTGAGCCCAAAAATATCCACAGGGAAAAAGAAATCAGTGTTGTAATTTCTGTTGACTTTTCCGCCTGTTTCCACCCTGTTTGACTGTGGTATGAAGAATATATTTTCTATCACATTTTTCTCCATATTTTTTACGCAGCTTCCATTGGTTTTCTTTTTCTGGCAGCAGTAGTCGAAAAGCTCAGTCTGGTGTTTCACGACTTTCCTTTATAAAGTAATGGTTCTTATGCATTCAGTCGAACACATTCGTGAGAGGTTGGACCAAGCATAAAATAAAAAAAGAGGTTAAGAAAAGGGCATTATTAGTGTTTCAGTCAGCTGGCGCCTGTGTTCAAGGTGATGTCTTATTAGTATGAAATCCTAACAAGAAACAGGAAATTGTGAAGGGTGTTTCACTCTTGATTTTGTTTGCATTGGCTCATTATTTACAGTAGGTTATGCACACAGCCACACTGGCAGACTCACGCACACACTTAAACACACACAGTGTTTTACCAGACACGCATGTGTATCTGATTTTCTCTCCACACCGTCTGAGGTCACCTGTGTCTGAGAGGGACCCGGACAGCCAGGCTAAAAGCAGGGTGCTGTGTGTTTGGTTTGCCTGGCCTGTCCTGGCTGGTCATGGTTCAGACTCCGCTTGGCCCCTGATCCCCAGGGGACCTCTTTCTCACACCACCCTGAGGAATGCTTGGTGCTCGGGCCTGGAGCTGTGAGAACGTGTGGGCGCAGACGGGGGAGCCTAGGTGTGAAGAAATGGTTAGGAGGTTGACGTAATCAGGGTGCTGGAAGGGAGAGTGTCATTATGTGTGTGTGTGTGTGTAAATGTTCACAGTATGCTTGTGTCCCTTCCAGTTAACAGCCCTCCACTTCTGTCTCCTGAGGGAACAATCCATGCCTCTGTGTGCACCTGCGGACCAGGTCGGCTCTGCCTTCCTTGCTCCTTTTGTCCTGGCAGCTTTCGTCCACCTGGGAACGCAAACTGCCAGTGTAGGTGTTTTACAGGCAGTGGGTGTTGTGTGCACTGAGGCTCTCTCTCTCTCTCACTCTCTCTGCTTGCTGCCAGGTCACCCTCACACTTATAAAAAAACACTGACCACACACTGCAAGATCCAAGTCTTAGAACAAACACGTGTGAGTCAGAATCACTTTATGAACTCAAAAATGATAGTTTGGGGCTTTTTCTTTGGCTGTTGATCAGAACTGCCAGAATGAAAAATTTCCCATATCTACAACTTGCTGACATGTTGTTTTGCTTTTGGGAAATACAGGCGTACAGGCCTGACTGACTGAGCTCTAGAGGAGCCCTTTAGCCCTGCGGCAGTGTTTGCATTTTGGTTGTTGCACTACAAAACGTTTTGCTTGAACTTTTGTTTATTTTTGACACATTTTCTGTTGCTTTCTAGAAGAAAATTTTGAATTATTTCACCACATTGGCAGAAAAATAAGAAAGACAGGTCGTTAAGGACACTGATTAGACAGAATAGCCCAGTAAGATGAATGTTCTGTTTTTTTTAAACTCATGAATGCTGTAAATCACACTGCTAAAAAGTTTGTTACATATTATGGGACAACACATGGAAAATACCCTGTGGTGAGTTAGTCTTTCTGGCACCAGCAGTTATTTGGCATAGTATGTGCACATTTCTATTGTGCAAATGTCATTATTGCCTGAGGAGCTGAGGTCTCAGCTCTCTGTGTAAGAGGATGAGGTGTTCATAGCTGTCAGTCAGGTTAGAGCAAAGGCATGCCGTTTAAGCTTGGAGCTCATCAGCCCCGTCCATCAGTGTGTGGAGATGGTCTCACCTGTGCACAGCAGACCTGTCAGTGCACCAGGACAGCCTGAGCTAAAAATGAAAGGCCTCTGTTCTAATGACCGCGGGCAGTGGCTATCTGAAGTGAGTGACACTCATCCACAGCTGTGAACAGGACCAGTCCCAAGGGTATGGAGGGCAGGAAAGGTTAATGGAAGAGGGGAAGAAGAGAAGGGGTTCACCTGGAGGGTATTACCTTTGGTTGAGGGGAGTTTTGAGGCTTTTTGTTAACAAGAAAGAAATCTGAGAGAAAGCTTTCTCCTCCTGTTAACATACTAAGGTGACTGTATTCATGTGCTTCGAGGCAAATCAGAAAATCTTAATGGGATGAATTGTCTCATATAATGGAAGCTGCTGATATACTAATTATTCTCTACTGGTTTGCATGGAAGCAGAGCTATTGGGGTCAGTCAGACAGGGGCTGGAGCTCGATACAGAGCCAATGCTCAAAACAGCTCACAGACTGTCTGTGCCGTGTTCTGTGTGTGGCTGCCCACCTTGTCTGAAACATGACACCAGCACACACACACACACACACACACACACACACCAACTGACATTGCCCCAGTCTTAACATGGTGTCAGTCTGCCATTCAGCCAGTATGTGAGCTGCAGGAATGAGGCCACAGGTGCTGTGTGAGACTTACGGCTTGAGCTCCTCTCACACGTCTGATTTATCCTGGCCACAAAAAAGCTTCAGGCCAAAACCACACGAAGTCAGCATTGTATTTAGTGGAAGGTTTTTGCCACTAAAGTTTTTGCCCGTGCCGCGCTGGAGCTGTGACTGTCTGGAACCTATTATTTCCTGGTTCCGAGGTGCGGCCAAGTGTACAGGTTTATGGTCAGTGTCAATCAAAAATTCCTGCTGTGGAATGGAAGCCACTTTGATTTACACAGGGGGAAGTTGAGTTATCTGTACTTGGTCAGCTGTTTTGGTCACTCACAGCTGCTGCTATTTTGCCTCTTGCTGTCATTGACATCTCTTGGTACATCCTCTCCCTCTCGCTACTGTATCTTTCTCTCCCTCTCCCTGCTCACTCTCTCTTTATCAGCAGTTTGGCAGCTGTTGTGTCGCCTTGTTGTCACTCCCACCGGCACCTTTAAGGACTTAATGAAGATAGAGGCATGAAAGGAAATGGAGGCAGAAGTAAGAGCCACCTGTGACTTCCTCCTTCTGGTCATGCATGGCAGTGAGGTTTAATCTTCTTCAATATTGATTCCCAAAGCCAAATAATTGCATTGCGATGGTGTTCAGTGGCCCCTCTCCTGCTGTGATGAGAATAGAACGATGACCTGATGATGCATCGACATCGCAGAGCGCGCGCGTGTGTGTGTGTGTCTTCATCTCAGGCTGTTTTTATAGGCCATGTCTCAGAGGAAAGCAGCTGTTGGGGTGATGATTGGCACTCTGCTCCTCGTTACTTTCCCCCTCACTTCCTGTCGTCCAACCAGTGGCCCTGCTGATGACTGGCTGATCCAATCAGGATGTTAAGGCCAATTAAACAAGCATGTTGTTATCCCCTTTTCATTTAAATGCTCCATCGAGTCTTTGGATACCTCTTATTTTTAAGCACAAAGAGGCGGTTGTTTAGTCGTTGTGGGAGTCAGCAAGCATGTATTTCCTTCTGCTTCTCTGAAAAAGAGGCTGAACAGCAATCGATCACCTGACACCATGGGAGTCTGCTCATCTCTCTGTGCTTCAAGTGACATAAACAGATCAATTAGGAACACACACACACACACACACATGCACTCCACCCCCCTCCTAGTCAAACACAAGTGCTTGATTGATACATACCTCAGCAAGTCAAGGTCAAAGATAGAGCTGCTGCTAGCTCATCTGGTCTGTTTTCTTTCATCATTTAAAGAATGCACGCATGTGTGTGTTTGTAGAGGAACTGTGCAAGTGCTCTGTGTGTGTGTCACCTCCAGGTTTCATATCCCATTAGTCCCAACAACAAGGGTAGCATGCAAGAACCCAAACACAGACAAGCAGGGTCCTCTGTCATTTCAGCCACAGCTTGTCATTAAGTCAGCTGCTCCTGTAGTTACTACCAGAAAATGGCAGGAAAGAAAAAGCCCCTCACCCCCCACTCAAGTGTGCTGCTGTATCTCAGATTGGTGCCATGTCACCAGCCACAGAAAAAAATATTCCTGGGAAAAGTGTGTCTTCCCTTGTAAGTCGCTTTGGATAAAAGCATCTGCCAAGTAAAGGAAAGTAAAGTAAAGTAAAAGTATGTTTTTACTAATGCTGCAGCTTGGGGTCACAGTCTGAACCAATTACACATCACACTACTGTTTCTTTTTTTAAGAAAAAAAGTCAAACACTTTTCCTTATTCTTACCGTGTGTGTTTGCTTATATTATGTGCTGAAAATGTGCAAAAGCCGATGTTCCAGTGCACCGCTGCCAGACAGCCTGGTATTTGTAGCAGCGTGTAATTCTCCCCAGCTGCAGCAGGTAGTAGAGAGATCTGCTACAGCCCCAATGCATTTGTAATTCAACACTGGTGAAGCGGAGGAGGAATTTTTTAGGAGAATTGGTGGTGATCAGAAATGCGAGAAATGCAGAAATGTTTGGGGCACTACATGAATAGGAATCCAGGAAATGTGATGAGAATCTGTGACTTTCAGTAACATACACCGGTTGGCTCTGGTGTCCTGCTCAACCAAAAGTTATGTGTCACACCCTCCACATGCAGTCCTATTAATCATTAGCGCAAGAAACAAAACTGCCAATCTCACTGTTATTACACACCTGATAGAAACCACACTGCAGTCCTTCCATACGGCACTGGACACCACTTACTGGTTGGTGATGACTGAAAGCAACTTTCCTCATTCCACTCTTAATTGTACTGCATCAAATTTCATCTGTTCTGCTTATTTTCAGTGAGCTGCAGCAAGATCAAGAGAATCAAATTTTTACCATCTTATCCAGCCTTTGTCTTAACGAATATTGATTTTTTTCTCTTTCTTATTTTATCTGAATATCATAGGGATCATGAAGAGTCTGGAGTAAATTGCTCCATACAGACACACACCAGCCTTTTATGAGTCTCAGAACTCCAATAAACAGCATTAGACGGTGTTGTGTTAACTGGAATACACAAGAGACAGTGCAAACCTCCAAGCTACATTTTTTTTAGTACAGGCTCATAAGTTTTCACAGTCACAATTACAATAGCCAACATGCTATATTATTTCAGCCTCTGTGCTAATTTGCAACATACTGATTAACATATTGTAGTGAGTAAACCTAGATGAAATACTGAATAGTCAGGCATATTTCAAAACTATGTAACTGCACATGTAATTAAAAAAAAGTGTTTCTCCTTCCACTGTTCACACTTAGCTGTTGGAAGGTTTTACACCTTTTCTACCTTTACATGTCACTTCACTAAGCAATTCACAAAGAATGTCCCTGTGAAAAGTTTCAGGTACTTCCCTGTGTGTACATAAATGCACGTGATCGAAATGAATCAGAAAGCCTGTGGTTCTGATACCACAAATACCAAAAAAGTCTCTCATCCACATTTAGAACTGATATGCCTTTATTATGAAATATTCAAACATAAATCTGAAAAAGCTAAACCAGAATCTGGTTTTCCTGATGTATCGGCCATGCCAAATCCAAAATAGAAGCAGTCCAGTTTTTTGGACAGACTTTGAGCCATGTTTGGTCCATGCACCTCTGTTGTTTGTCACTGAGTAAAACATTTACTGTGTACAATAGATTATAATTTACCTTTCTGAGAGGGGGTTTTACATGGTTGGAGTGCCTAACACAGGCTGTGTGTGATAACATCCTTGACAGTGTTCTGCAGGGTTCGGTTACCTGTTGGTATTTCCACAGTATTTCCAGTACACTCTACACAAGATTTCAACTGGTAATCTTAAGGCCTGTGATAACTGTGGTTCTAATATTTAAATGACGGATGCATCATCATTGAGTTGAGTCACCACAGTACCATGGTGACACACAGAGACGTCACAAAAACAGCAGCAGCAAAGTCTCACATATATGTGGACTGAATGGTTGTAATTGTCAAGCTATTTGAAATAGTAATGTATGTGATGGGTACTTTTGTTGTTTAGTCCAGTCCTGCTACAAAAGAGCGATACAAAGGTGTTTTACTGACTAACTCTTCATACAAACACCCCCAGTAGCAGCAAGCAGGTAACCTTGTAAAGACAGAAAGGGCAGAGGCAGATGGAGGACAGTCAAGAGACACAAAGGAGGGAAGAAATATTTATGGAAGCGGTGTGTTTGCAGTGTGATGAGCGCTGACACCTAGATACTGTACACACCTAGTTCACAGTGAATAGGTCAAAGTGGCACTTGGCTTTGCATTGAATGGCACCGCCCAGCCCACAGACATGCACAGACACGCAGAAAGGATGTGCTTCTCCTATTCATCTAATTCTGTCTCTGGCAGCTGACGGACATTCAAATTCCTCAAACTGCCGTCCCTTGGTATCTCTCCTGACTGTCAGGTTTCGCAGCTGCGAGGATGACAGTGACTTAATCCAACGTGGGAAATACCCATTTTGCAAAAAGACAATAGTAAGATAGATGGCATAATAACGACGTGTTGGATTACTTTGTGTTGTTGGTTTGCATGACCCATGGGTCATCTGTGCAAGCAGTTTATTATACCCATAGTTACATTTGACACTTTTCTACACTCCTAAGTGTTGTATCCAAGGCTAGGGACAAATTTGTAATATAGGCAACAAGCACTGTTGGACTTTTTCATTTACAAAAACCTAAAGAATCAAACACCCCTGAAAGCATGTCTCTCCACTGCAGCACAAAGCAGCATTGTGCCACTTGATTTGTATATTAAGTAAAAAACATTTTATTTTTGAGCAGCAGCACTTGAATCCAGGACAAATCACATTTACTGTAAAAGTCTAATCTCAGAGGCAGGAGCTCACAGAGAGCACTTGAAAGCATCAGAAAACTGCAATAGATCTGCACTGGTATAGGGATTTGTACTTTTGTGCCTCTCAGCACCTTCATTTCCACTTTTTCAATCTAAATCACTGTCAATCACCTTCAAGATGAATGTTTTACTTTTTTTAAAAGAATCAAATGGGGTACTAAGCTTTTGGTATCCCACAGCCGGATGCAGGGCCTCACAGGTGCTCTCTTCAGGGGAAGCTAGTGTTTCATAGGGAAATGTATCTGTACAGGCTCTGTGAATATCAATCACACATGCACACAACACACTCAACATACGTGTTGAGTGCGTCTGTATCTCCTCCTGATGCTCTATTCACAGTGGCATTGAATCATACAGGATGAGTCACCTCAAGGGTATTGTTCTGCTGGCCAATCAAAGCAAGGGCTGGATGTCCGGTGTTTCTATGTGCCATGTCTGTGTGTATTTCAGGTAGTGAGGGTCTGTCTGTGGGGGTGCAGCTCGCTCAGTTGTGTTCCATTTCTGACATTCAGTGTCATTACTTCCTGTGTTTCTACCCAACAAAAAGCTGGGTAGATGCACTAATGTCATGTGCCTTGTCACGGCATATTTGCATTCGTTTTTACTGTAAAGATTATGTGGAGAAAACAAGCAAACAATTTTTCAAAGTATGATTCTTTAAAGATACGAAAAGGCTGTGGTACAGATTCACCATAAGACACACTTCAAGAGGTGTTGAAACGGGAGCAAGGTGCCGTCATTAATCATGAAAGATTATAAATGTTGCTGATGATGAAGATAGAGATTAAGTCATGACTCACTGACGTTTACTGTATGTTTATGACAGTAGGATTAATAACTTATTGTTAATGAAAACAAACCCTTCATCAGCCAAAAGTGGACGAAGGTAAAACTTATCTGTCTCCTGTCTCCTGTTATATGTCTGGTTTTTGAATTCTCACACAGCCATTGTTCTCTTATGGAAAGACATTGATGTAATTTGCTCACTGAGTGACTGTGAGAAGTGTGTACAGCATCTTATTTGGAATTTGAAGAAATTAAAATTCACTGTATTCTTTTTGTGGGAAAAAAATTGTAGATGTTGTTATACATTCTCTCAGAAGTTCACAGAGACTCACATGGTTCAAGAGCCTTTAAGATTTAGCTTTAAGCCCTTGTTACAAAGAGAGAATGAGTGGAGTCAGATGAGTCGACATTAATAAATGACCTTAATGGTTCAAACAACTGTACAACAACAAGGTTACAATGAGTCGTCTCCTCATTGACCGTGTGGCTTTGTGCAGTATTGTTATGTATATACATATAAAATAATTAAATTACCAGTATCTTTCATTTAATTTGCAACTGTTTTGTGTCGGTGGTGTGGAAGGACTAAGTATTCAGAGGAAGTAAACAGTGATTTGTTTGTTAAGCTAATAGAGGTGAATATGTTACGATAAAGGCAGGGTGTCAAACAGAGCTGATACTGTTTTAACTGTTGGTAATTTGTTTTCCAGCCTATTTTAAGAGATAGATGGCCCCGTAATGCCATCATTGTCACTCACAGCTGTCATAATTATTTCTTTTCCTTTTGCTTAAGCTGCAACACTGAAAGGTTACACTTGCAATACATTTATTGTGTTATGTTTTCCACAATAGAAATACATTTTCTTTAATAGAGGTTAACGTTTTTGGTGATTAGCCAAGACTTATCTATAAACAAGAATAAACTGAGAGACAATGGTGGTGGTGGTTAACGTAGGAATGTGATTTGTGAGGACAGGCAAGATTTTTTTTTTTTATTAAAGAGCTGCTTACTGTGCGTCAGTCAAACATCTCCAGACACCTGTTCAGCAGAAACATTTCAAGTCTTTCAGACCACAACATTAGACATGTCATCCGGAAGAAGTTATGATTGATTGAGCTTTTCCTATTAAGACTTGCAATTCTCTCTGAGAGTTCTGGGTGTGACCCAACCTCTGTGAAGTCTTATTGTTAGTCGTGGTTTTTTTGTCCTTCCTACAGTGTCTTGAAGTAGACTGAACACATTTATTTTCCTGTCAGTAAGCCCATTCTCACTAATCTAATCAAACATCTAACAGTCGATCAGTGTGCTGCATACAGAAAATTCATCTTTTATGCTTTGAATATAATCCCACAAATACCATTGTGGAAGTGCTTATTTTTAAAGAAAACATGTCGGATCTTTCAAAAGGAGTTCTAGGAGGAGGGAACCGCTGTTTCCTAGTATGACAGATGTCGTTATTTGGGCCCTTATAGATTTGCATCCGTCAGTCATGACTGACAGCAGAACTGTGGGATCGCTTTACAGACAGTGTTTATAGTGACAAGGTATTTCCTGGGAGCAGATGAGTCACCATGAAGGTTACATGTGATATAAGTGTGAATCCACTTTCAGTGACAGCATGGCTCTTGTAAAATGGAGGTTATTCCCATGTCATATTGTACTGTAAATGTACTAGATATACACAGTGTATCTGCTATTACATACAGTACAGTATAATTAGACTAGAATTAGAACAAGCATTATGAGGGATTCCTGTGGATTCAACTTGAATGACAAGAACTAGGTATATCCTCTTTTTGAATCTATTAAACTGTATTGTGTCTTCTTTACACACTGAACACTGGCAGATTTCAAGTTCTTTGGTGTTTTGCAGACGTTTAAGCAAGTCAAAGATAACTAAATAACCTGTGGCAAAAATGAAACTGCTAGAGCCCACCTCAGCAGAGAGATGTACCTGTTTGCATTTAAAATAAGTAGTGTCATTCCCAGATGTCTCCTATCAAGCATAGAAAGCATATTTGCAACTGATGTGTGACAGCAATTCATCATCGTATCATTGTCAGAGTTCAAAGCAGCTTCTTGAGAAAATGTTTTCTCTGACAGTCAGTGAACACTTGATCAGTCGAGTCCAAGTACACTGTTTTACCTCATCAGTAGATTCAAACTAAAAATAGCATGAAAGGAATGTGTTTTGTTTTGAAAGGTTTGACACTTAGGAGTTGGTGTTATCTCTTAGTACGATCTCTCTTTTCTTCCTTTTTTTTCCACACACCAAAGTTCAGCTCATATGTATATGAATATGTATTTTTGACAAACTGCTGAACAGTGATAGTGTTAATGTCTCTGGGTTTTTAAAACCCATGTGGACCAGCTGGTGGTGGTTGATTGTAGACCTCTCCCTTATCTTATCTCCAGTATGCACTGCACAACACCCTGCTCTCTGTGTGCAGCATGTGTGTGTGTGTGTGTGTGTGTACATGAGTTTCTCCAGCAGTGCAGAGGCTGCAGGGTAAGTTGGTTAAGCTCTTAAGAGAGCTGGACCTCCACAGAGCAGTCATCAGAGTCATTTAGCATTATGCAATAGACCTGCAGCACTTAGCCACATAAATGGTTGTGATGGAGGCTGCAGAAAAGGAGAGAAGGAGAGAAATGCAGGCAACAAGAGGGATGAGGTGGGAAAGGGTCATTATCTGTAACGACTGCATCTGTGAAAACCCAAACCGCAATTGATTCATTCATTAATAATACTGCAAATTAGATTAAAATTAGATTTGAGATTACATTTCGCTGTGTGACACAGTGAGGTCATGGCAGCTGATACCTGCATTAGTGTCTCTTCTAAAAAAGTTACAGAAAACTGAATTTAGAATAAATGTAGGATTCACCAGCTTCACGATTGCACCGTATTTCCAGGCAATGTGATAATATGGTGCAGATTTTTTGTTGTTTCCATCTTGTTATGCATGATTAATCAAAAGTCCATTGATCTCATAGTGATCTCAGAACCATATTCTATTTGACTGTTGCTGCTCCTTTTTGTAGTACAGCATTATTCATTTATGTTAATCATGCCAAATGTAATTACACCTGAGACGACTGATCCACCAATCAATCAAATAACATAACATTTTATTAATAACTACACAGTTATTGTTCAATGTAGTACAGAAATACTTCTCCAGAGTTATCTCTTTTAAATATCTGCAACTATGTTACATAAAGTTATTGTGTTGACACTGTTTTTTCCCCAGAGTAGTGTTATGAAAGAACTTTTTTCTTTTTTCTCATGCCATAATGTTGCATGTTCAAAACTACAGTTATGTTATAATCTGATTACTGTCCCTTATCCTGTTGGTTGGCCTCAGCAGCTGTGGGACTGTGATGCCACTGTCTTATATAACACTCCCTCCTCTCCTTTCTCTCTCATCTCCTTTCCTACCGTTCTCCTCTGTATGTTTATGCTGATCATGTGTCAAAACAGTGCAGCCTGCCTCCCCAGCTCCCCTCGCTGCTGTCAAGAGTAACATCTCTGCCCTTTCTCCCCTGCAAAGACACAAAACTCTGTTTGAGCGCATTAAAAATTCGGCTCTGTTTTGGTTTTGTCCTCCTCATAAATACTAAACTCAGACAACAGTGTCAGCAGCGAGGCAATTATGGGAACAAAATTTTAAAGCTAGCTAGAACATAAGACACTAAGTTTGGTTGTAGGAAATTGCCACACAGCCATCACGGTCCTCACCAGGGATAGAGTGGGAAAGAATCGATGCTGGTGTGTGATGTATTGCTGATGAACTGTCTTTCATATGGTCAGTGTAACTGTGATTCCAGCAGTGATACATTAAGCCCTGACATGTTTTTTTATTTATTTATGTTTTTCCACACTTTCCCCCCTTCGTCTCTATTAAGTGCTACTGTACTTGGAAATACTCCAGTCTCTACTTTGGCTTTTCTTACTGTACATGTGGGGTACTTTTGTTCAACTCCTTCCCTTCTCGTCTCTCCACAAATTAAATCCTGTACAACCCACATCACATTTCTTAGTGACATCAAACACTGCTGTATCATCTGTATTTAATATTCTTTTGCCAGGTTTTGTGTAGCACATGTAGGTGAATTTTAATGGAACCCTAATTGGTGCAAGAGTGTAGGTGTCCTCTGGCAGTCCTTCACTGTGTCTCTGGCTGACAGGTATCACACAGTTGATCTGGACAGGTCTTGACTTAATAAGCAGCCGTGGGAGCAGAAATAGTCCAGTAAAGTGAGACGAAGTATTAGACTGTTAAAAAAAAAAAAACATGAGTAAGAGTCATTTTCTGTCAGTATATCCACAGTAACATTTTCTCCTTTTCTTCTTTTTTTTTTTTCCTCCACAGTCTTCATCTGCAGTTTCATGGTGGCAGCTCCCATCTTCGGTTACCTGGGCGACCGCTTCAACAGAAAGGTCATTCTGAGCGGAGGCATTTTCTTCTGGTCCATTGTTACTCTGTCAAGCTCCTTCATCAGCAAAGAGGTACGGCATTTCATACTCTCCGATAGAAACTGTAGAACAATTGCAGCACAAGAGCTCCAGTGTTATTCTATTAGACTGCTGTGTCTGTGATATGGTCTACACTGGTGAGCTAATTATTCTCATATAATCTGGATATGCTTGATGTTAAAGCTAGTGAAATGAAATGACACGCTTATTAAGTCAGACACCCCCTTAGCCTTTGTAGCCATTATTTATCCCTCTCTTTCTTCCTCTCTCTCTCTATCTCTCTCTCTCTCTCTCTCTCACTGGCTACCAGCCAATCAGCTAATGAAGGCCCATGCCTCAGAGTTGTCTCAATTACAATGTTTTAGAAGATAAGACTCTGTGGTTTCACTGCATCCTGTCAAGTGATTTAGATTTGATATCTCTAAAAGCCCTGTGCGCTGGGCGGTGTTGGAAGCATTAAACAATAACATTATTCTTGTGGGCGATCATGTGGGGGAGGGGTACCCTACAGTGAGTAATCATCAGATTACTGTAAAAAGCACTGTACATGCGCATGTCTGTGTGTGTGTGGGTGTGTAGGCAGACTCCTTCTTACACATTTGATAGACAGTCGTAATAAAAACCTAACAAACTGACAATTTGACATAGCTTGATTGGCAGGGGTATGTGGCATTATCAGCTACGTTAGTTAAATTTATGCAGCACACGCTATGTCTGCAGAAGTGTCACGGGGTCCCGCAGCGTCGAGCAAGCCTGTTCACTGCCGAGTCTCTCCAGCCCAGAGCTGAGGAAGGAAACGACAACTCAGAGATGTTGATGGTGTCAGAAGGGAGTCCTTTGACTTAAATCCCCTGTGGACTCGTGTGCTAGAGGACGAGATGGCAGCCATTTGCCTAAGCAGGAAATACATTCAGCCTGCTTATGGCTAAGCTGAAATGAAGGGTCTCCTCCACCCTGACAAATGACACAAAGTCCTCTGACTGCTCGTGAGGAGATGGAGACCGATCGTCAGCGCCCGCAATCTTTTGCCCCCAAACTTTAACTCCACGCTCCAGATGAGTTCCTGATTGTGCCAATCAAATGAGACAAAACGAGATGGCTCTTATGTAATGACACTACGGCGCTGTCGCCGTGAGAGATGAAAGACATGTCATGTACTGAAATGTTAATGACCACTTACAACTGAATCCTATCATTATGCATTTAAGACTCTCTGGGGCATTTTGGAAAGATTTGCGGCAGATACACCACTCAAACCTTACGTAACAGAAATTTGCCACTGTCATAATGTGAAACTGCAAACATTTGTTCGCATCGCCACAACAGATCATTGTCATAAAATGATAAGTTATTGGTCCTTCTCCTGTGCTCCTGACTGTGAGCCACAAAGCGGAATATTTTGTGGTGCAACAACCTACACCTCTTTGATGGCATGCAGTTATGTTCTGTTATTCTTTTTTATCTTTTAGTTCATCTCTATTTATAACTTTATCCATTTGAAAGCATGAGTCATTTTATTCAGTCGTATGAATATAAAGAGGCCAACACAAGGATTATAACCATTTAACTCTTATTGTTAGCTCATGCTATGATCTATTAGACTATAAAACCTGTTGAGGTTGAAGTTTACAAAAGAGAATTTTTAAGAATTTTGTTTAGTTTAATGGGTCCATATATTGTCAGCATAGTTAGATGAGACAGGTTGAGGCAATGTGGACAATAATTTATATGACTTACAAAGTACTGATTATATCTAAGGATTGTAGCTTCTGCTCAAAATAGGATAACTGAATGTGCAAAAGGCCACACAATGTAGCAGAAAGCTCTCTACCTAGTGTGCATCGACTGATTGATCAACCATGACTGGTGACCAGCCAATCAGTCTGACTTCTCTGATTCAGGGCCGATCACATTTACAAGCATGATGGTTCACGTTTAAAAAAAAGCTGCTCTGTGTGGCTTTTTGTTGTTGTTGTCGTTGTCACTGCTACTGTTCTAAGTGGAGATGAGGTGACCACACACACAGAAAAAGATACTATCACGATCCCACTAAACACACACAGCAGTTAAAGCTGAATCATGAACTCATCAGTGTACATACATTTCAAAACCACAATCTAAAAACAATATGAACACATATTGATGAATAATATTAGCGAATATGCTAGTAAATACAGTTTTGAGATTAATTGGGATGGGATGGGATGTATATGTATGTGTGTGTGTGTATGTGGTGTATTCCTCAGAGGATATTTGATGGTTGTGTGTGTGACCTTGTGCCATGATGTCCCATCCACTAGCATCAAACCTGGAGTGACAGCTGAGAGCTCAGGTTCAGCTTTGGGGTCAACGTCTTAGTCGTGCCTCTGCTACCTGCAGCACCATCATTAATCTCTTTTAACAGCTGACAGACCCTGCAGATTGTAGCCTCATCACACTCCCACACGCCACGGACTCAACATTATTAGAGCCCACAATGTACTTGTGTATTTTTAATGTGAAAATAGAAAATATCACACATAATCTAAAGAAACACGTAAAAAAAAACAGGGCAACAATTAACAACAATTAAACACTATTAGCAAGTCACACAAGTCCTAATGCAACTAATTTTACTCGTGGGACTAACACGCAGTTTGCAAGTGAATGGCCAGTATTTGCAGTTTGCATCATTCCACTGGGGGGGGGGGATTTCATTGCAGCTTCACAAGCAGACATGGGAGCCCGAGTTGTTGTTGCCATGGAAACAGTTAACAATCCAGCTGCCTACACAGGTGCCCGTGCTAGGGTGCATGCTCCTATAAAAGCCTTAAAGTATTCATCTTTTTATTCCTCAGTTCGTTACGAATAATAGAAGATAATATGGTAATTAAATAAAGCTAAGTAAGGTTCTCTTTTGTGCTGATGTGATGCTATTTCACAGGTCCATGAAATGAAATTAGTTTGTTTACGGTTCACTGAGATAACCTCCAACAGATTTGTACGCCGTGTGTAACAACCTCCAACATTTAGGGCTCGTACAGATTATGTCTGTGTACCAAAGCAGCAATACCATGGGAGTAAACAAAAAAAACCTCATCATACTTAAGAAGATGTTGATCACGTGTGTTAATGCAGTGTCCTGGATGTCTGATTATCTGGTGGATAGATTTATCAGAAGAGTTGTCTGCAGTGACTTCTAAGTCCATTCTAGCACAGTTGGTTTTCTTTGGGAGATGAAATGCTATAGCTGTGACCTGAAATGTGCTTTGCAGGCCAGTTATATATACACTTACAGACAGGTTCCTAACTACTGTTAGCACTGTTTTTTTCTCCGTGTGGCAATTATTCACAACGAAAATTTGCCAAAGAAAACAACAAAAATTGCCATAGGGTTACTATTCTGCTCTGACAGAAAGTTTCTCTGCTGAGTTTGATGACAAAATGTGTATTTATTTCTCCCCCTCTGCAGTACTACTGGCTGTTTGTGCTCTCCAGGGGACTGGTGGGCATCGGTGAGTCCAGCTACTCCTCCATCTCTCCCACCATCATAGGGGACCTGTTCACTAATAACAGACGCACCTTGATGCTGTCTATCTTCTATCTCGCCATTCCCCTGGGAAGGTAAGAACCAGACAGAACCTGGATTATTAAAGCAGACACTGGGAAGAAAAATGATCTCATGATGATGTGAGGTGTAACTAGGTTTTGTTAAATTTGTGAATCATTTGATCCAATCTATTCTGTTTTTTCAAATGTAAAATCCAAATGTGCTTAGGAATCAGTAGCATTAGCAAAGATAATTGGAATTATCCTCACATAGAGAAGGTCAGATGGCTCTTATCTGACTCTTTTTTGCTGCTGCAGCAGCCACACAAAGAGCTCGGGCTCTCTGCAGAAAGAAAAGATGAACTCACAATTGGCTGTGTGAAGCTTAAAGGAAGGAGGGAGGCTTTTTGGGGATGTTGAGTAGGGATGTGTGTGTGTGGGGGGGGGTTATTAAGCTTAAATCTTCAGCCTTTTCAGTTCATTCAATCAGAAAAAAGGCCACAGGGAGACAACAAAACAAACTAAGCCAAGTAATAAAAAATGAATGTACCGGTGGATGTGGTGTGGGAGCCACTTGAGGTTTATCATTATATACTGTACAGTGCTTACCAGCATGCGTCTGAGCTGCTGCATGCTGTGCTGTCTTCCAGCTCCTGCACACAGAATCACACAAGGAAAGGGAAAATGTGCTGCGGTTCCTTCAACACCGTAAACATTAGGATTATGTTGAATGTATGTTATTATAACACGTGACACTGTAAATTTGTCGTCTATTTATATGGCTGTCATACATGATGATAGCAGTAGAACAGTAATGTACTAATCTTACATGTTTTCGAAAGCAGATTGGAGACAAATGAGAATATAAAGACTGAGTGCCCTCTGAGTGGTTGTGTAATGAGCTGCCAAAAAATGTTTGGGTCACAGTAAACTGCCCAGCAACACAGACAATAGAAGGTGAAAGAGTGGGCCCCAGTAAAGCACAGTCAAACATCCTATCCAGTCTCGAACTTGTTTTGTCTTTGCTGAGGTTGTTATGACCGTTTCCAGGAAATGATCTCAGGAATGAGACCAGATTGACAGGAAATGGATTCCCCTGCCCTTGTTTTTTTCCTGCATAAATTTTAAACCACACACTGGGTTCTGTGCGATGCCAGTGTTTGATGTGACCATATTTTTCATGCTGGAGTTTTATTGTTGAACTTTCCAAACACCCTCTGATAAGATTAGCTGTTAGTCACTCAGTGGATACATCATATGCTGTCTGACGCTGTTTATACTGTGGTGTTATTTTTGGACAACTAATCGTGGAAGCACTGCCGCAGACAAGGGGAAAGAGTCTACACACTTTGAGTGTGCATATGTGTTAGTTTAGTCTGAGTGTAAAACGAGTTAAACATGTTTTGGCCCTTAAGCAGCCAGTGTTGATAAGAAGCTACTCTAAAGTCCCATCAGCTACGTTTGGTCATCAGTCTGTTGATCTAATCCGCTGTTTTAATGGAAGTTGACATTTTAATAGTTGTAGAAACAGGTGCAAAAAGCTCAAAGAAATCAGGACATCTGATTGATTATTACTGACTAAAGTGGTATATATCTAGAGCCCTAGAAGAGGCTCCTTGAACTATTGGAAGAAGCTACTGTACAGTGTGACATATTAGCAGAAAGTGCTACTTGTGCAACTTGGTACAATGAGTGCCACTTGGCATAAGTGTGAAACTCTACTGAAGGATTAACACATTTTTCTAAAAGATACTCCCTCATTTGAGGCTGACGTCTAGTGTTGAGTCAGTCTTAATCGTGCTCTCATTTCCTCTGGTGCAAATTAGACAGTTTCACAAAATATTTCACTGACTTATTTTAATCTTAAAAAGTTATCCACCCTTGCCCCAGGCTAACTCTCAACTAAAAGCAATATTTCAACAGTCAGTGACACCTGCTGACCAGTGGCACCAAGTTGTTCACAATTTGCACATGAAGCCGTGGGGACATCTTTTATTGGCCTGAGCATGACTGAGAAATTTGTAATTAAAAAAAAAGATACTCACTTGCATATCTCATTCAGATATCTCAGTATCTCATTATCAATCACCTTTTTAAATCCTCTTTTTACTTTACATACTGATGCTATCTAGCAACGAAGCTTTTCACAACATCAGGGCCCCTTTACGTGATCCAATCTAGCAACATTTCTCTCAAAGTATTTCACTATCATTTTGCTATGTGACACCTTTAACTCAGCTAAAATGTAGTGAGGTTCAGTTTCACATTGACAGCATGCAGCCTCGGGTCAGACAGCCAAGTTAGTCCTGCGTTCTGTTGGGCTGTAGCTTTGCACCTGCATTTTATGGCTACATGCAGAACTCACTCTTCCACAAATAGACCACGTTGCTACCGGTGCTTTCATCAGTAACACTGTCATAAGCTCTGTATGTCAAGTACCCAACACTCAGCTTTAATCAGACTACAGACAGGATGTGTGTAGTGTAGGTGTAAGCTTAAGTGATAGAAATGGCAGACAGGATACTGACTTATGTGGTTAATACTTTATATAATGTGGTACAGAGCAGTGTATATGATGTCATGTCTTTGTGTTTTCTCCGCAGTGGGTTAGGTTATATCCTGGGTTCCAGCGCCAAGGATGTTGCAGATGACTGGCACTGGGCGCTGAGGGTAAGAGCATCATTATCATCTGCACGTACACACCCAAACATGCACACAAAGACAGATGAAGAACCCTTCCTGCAGGGCCTGGTGGTGAGCCCTGTCATGGATCTGGGGTGAGAGAGGTCAGTGGTGGAAGAAGTAATGGTGGGGGGTGCACACATGATGGAAGAGTTGGCCTAGGCCCTGATATTGCAGGAAAGTGACAGAGGAGACAACTCACACACACACACATACACATCGACATGAGCTCAGCCTCCAGCCCTCTGCAGAGCCCTTTCTAAAAATGTGTACATCAAATTCACTCAGCATCTTCTAATATGTGTTCAAACTACAGAGCTATAGTTGTTCAAATCTGATCTGACGGCTGCCGCAGTGTTAGTGGATTTCTATTAAACATCAAGGCCAATGCTAGCGTTGCTGTAAACACATTTATCTTTCATTACACTTTATCCACAGTTCATCTCCGGTGAAGCGGGATCAATATAGGACTCACTAAAATAACAAGGTGTCACTGCTCCCTCAGCCTGTCTGTAGTGTCTTTGTCACTGCAGGAAGTTAATGAGACATAACATACAGTTCAGCTATTGTCAACATGTCATGGTTCTGCTTTTATTTTCATTGTTGTCTCTACATACAGTATTAGGAAGAAGTACCTAGAAATTTTGGCTTTGGTCAGGATGCATTACTAAATACATGTCCCTTATGCCATCAAAAAGTACAGGAGGATCCACAGAGTATTAACCAGCAGCTTGCTAAGACAACAGTGGTGACCAGTAGAAAGTGTGTGGAAGGTAAATAATGACGTCCAAGCTTTAAAATGCATTTAGGAAGAAGCTGTTATTCAGAGAAAACTTCTTATTAAAAATCCCCTTAACACCAACAGAATAGTGGGTTATAAGCCAGGTGGTCGGTTGCAAACCACCCAAGACAAGAGGTTGTTTTAAGAAGTTAGAATAGTGGGCAGTAGTGAAAGCAATACTCGTCATCGGACAGTGAATAAGAGGGGAGGTTGGTTTTTGTTTGAGAAGGTACAAAGACTGATTGCTGGTCACTATGTACTAGCTCCCAAAAAGTGTCCTAAAGGTTCTCCAGAAGCATTAAGCTGGTCCTCTTTTAATTTAATTAATTACTAATTTTAACTCATGACAAATTAACCTGTAGAAATTTGCTGAGATATCTACTTTCATAAGGTATTGCTTCAAGAGAGATACTTGCTGGACTGTTTTTGTTTTAGGAGCACAGTTAATGTGCTCCTACTATAATGTACTTAGAGCAGACACAGGTTTTTAAATCAGAAACATAAATCACTGTCATAGCACTATTTTACAGGGAGTACTCAGTACTCGAGACAAAACATTTAGAGGTGAACAGCTCTATAAGACATACCAGTCGTAAAGGACAGGACCAATGAAAGCCTTAACAGGAGGCCTTGACTTCAGGGTCAGCTTTTAAAATCCTTCCAACAAATTATGACCTGACTCCTCATATGACATTTAAAGGAAGACATTAAACATCCTCTAAGCATGTCATGGTGGAAGAGATTCCTGAAAATGACTGCTTGCTGGGTTTGAGGAAACAGGAAGCCCACTTCTTCTTGCCTTGGTGGAACACTAAAAAACACATAACAAAGAGTGGGGCACTTTGTTCCAAAGCAGCTACAATGACATTCCCATAAAACAATCTCAAAGCCAATTAATCACCGGTGTGGCATGCAGAGGAAAACAAATAACAAGAGATGAAACTTGTGCTGTGCGGCATTAAGGAAAAAAACACTGCAGCACTTCCGTTTGTTTTTCTCTGGCGGGTCCCAGCTACCTTCCTGGAAAAATGGACTGGAAGAAGGAGCAAGAGAGATCCATGGAAATAAGAAGCAGGACAGTAGCTAATTTGTCTGATTGCTAACCATCCATACAGGAAGTGTATAATGGGCTCCATGGGAGTCAAGATCAAAGGTCACAGACTCCCTGTGTCTTGAATAATTATGAAAGAAAAACTGAGTACCTCTTAATTTCTTCTTCAATAAGATGAGCTCTTTTTTCTATTAAGCTGCCTATATTTGAAATCCCAATATAAGATTCTGATGTAGATGTCGATCCAGTTAAGTTGCCCTGCACACGCAGAAGAAGACTGGATTTACAATATAGGAGAAGGAAATTATCAGTGTTGCTGTAATCCTCACACCTCTGTGCTGTGTGAAGCCGCATTATAAGATGCGTTATGAGGCGCATCAGACTCACAGTTACTCCCTCAATGAAAAACTTGATGCTGCACGCACACACATGTACATATATACATACCCTCACACACACAAGTTACACAGTACCACAGTATTTATGCATATAAATGGGCCTTTATAAGCTATGAAATATAATGTGATGAATTTGCCTTGACAGATGAAATTGGTTTTGCTTTTGTGAGCCATTTGTATTACTCAAACAAATGCTCTGCCCGCACATCCCATCCTGCCTTTTGTCTTTGCCTTCCTCACACAGACACACACATGCACAAACATGCTAACCCAAAAAGGAAAAAGATGATAGTGAACGTAACAGCAGATGGGCACTTATGAGGTTTCACCTTGGTGCCGAGTTCACAAAGCAGCTCTCGAAGCGCCAAAAGACTCTTTTACAGTTTTGTATGTTTGCACACATAGACAAGCCCACACATAGTGCCAACAGAGTAAGCAGAGGTAATGTCCTTAGCTCCCGAAGGCTTGTATAGGATGTCAGGCATATCTGCAAACAAAGCAGCCATCCATTCAGACTGTAAACACACTGCTCCTTGTTTGGCATTTGACATGTGTCCCCTGCAAACTACTCCCATGTCTGACTGAGAATGAATATCCAGTCATTGTGATGTGTTAACATGATCTGAAGCCTCATTCATCCTTTTGGTCCCGGTAGGTGTCCCCGTTTTTAGGGATCACCACAGGAACTCTGATCCTGTTCTTTGTGACTGAGCCAAAGAGAGGCAGCGCTGACCAGATGGGAGGACACGTCAAGACCCGCACCACTTGGCTCTGTGACATGAGGGCACTCGCCAAAAAGTAAGGCCTGTACTCAACGGATACACCTGATCAGAGAACCAGGATGCAAACACTACGTGACATGCATAATTTGGGGTGGATCTTTCACATACATTCACTCAAAGCTAGCATAAAGTAACAACTATCAGAGACCTGGAAATGTCAACACAAGACACAGTGAACCACCCACTCACCACCACTCTTCATTACTGCTAAACTGTGAGGGGAGCTGTGCATCCATGACACTGTAGGCCCTTGTTATTGTATGACCTGTGGGCTACATGCATTTAAATTTATGTAGCAATGCAGATTTATAAAAACTATTTTAGGGGAATAATCACTTATTCATCTCGTCTTCTTCGTCTCCCACATTCAGCACCTATGCAAATTGCTATATATTATAAATAACCTATAACTCATTACAAAACAGCGTTATTTCTATCTGTCACTTAGAAATGCCAGAGCCTTGAGGTTACGTGACAGATAACAGATGCCTGTTTACTTTTTGTATGCCAACACAATCAACTATTTAATTTTGTGTGTGTGTGTTTCTTCGTGTCTAGTCGGAGCTATGTGTTCTCCTCCCTGGCGACAGCGGGGGTGTCCTTTGCCACAGGTGCTTTTGGTGTGTGGATTCCTATCTACCTATCCAGAGCCCAGGTGGTGCAGAAGACGGTAGTGGCCTGTACAGAAGACATCTGCAGTAGCAAAGACAGGTGAGAGGTTGGTGACTAAATAGACAGCGCAGGCTCTGAGGTCCTGGCTGTTTCTGTTACTCGTGTAATCTGAAACCTCATAAAAGAGGAAGACTCCAGCATCCTTTGTGTACTACATGTAAAAAGTGGGATCAACGGGGTTTAGGTGCTATTGTATTTTGTAGCGTTAAGTTGTCAATGTTGTACCATTCATGGTAAGCCGTGCATTTTTTTAAATGTGCATAACTTCATCTGAATGATTCTCTGTTCTCAGGACTAGTATGATTTTCGGGGTGATCACCTGTGTGACAGGGCTGTTGGGCGTGGTCATCGGAGCGGCCACCACACGCCTGTTCCGCCAGAAGACAGAGCGAGCCGACCCCCTCGTATGCGCTGTCAGCATGCTGGGCTCGGCCATCTTTATCTGCCTCATCTTTGTGGTGGCCAAGAAGAGCATCGTAGGAGCTTACGTAAGAACCATTTCCTGTAACTAATGTGTGTGTCAATGACACATTCTACCTGCAGGAGGAGGTTGAGTCCTTTTCAAATCAGGAGGGAATTGTGAATAAGTTCAATTTTGTTTTCCCAATTACAAGAATTAACAGGTCTCCAGTAAAAACAATAAAGTGATAAAAAGTAATATTAGAGTGTTAATTTTGAAATAGCCCCAGGGAGATGGAATTAAAAGGGAAAGTAACTAATCTAATAAGAAACTACTAGGGTGGTGTTTGAATCAGGAATTAACAGGAAACATTGTCTGATATCATTTCCTTTCAGGCCCAGAGGCTGAGTAGCTGTTGCTACTCATAATGAATAGGTTTAATTGCAGTTTAGATTGAGATGGCCTCAGGAGTCTCTGCAGGCAGCTGAAGTTCATAACTCGCCCTCAGCCCAAAGCTGAGAGTCTCAGGCAAATGCACAGAGAAGCTTGTGTGTCTCACTGCTTTGTGAAGCAGGAAACAAACACAACTTAACAATTACTGCCCTGAAACAATGCACTCTGAGCTGTTGAACCCACCAATCACATATTTCTCCCTCTTATCAGTGACAAAGGAATGAGAACTGACTCAACAAATTGTCCAGTAATAAAGCTGGAATAAATCTGGAAAAAATTTAAAATATTTCCCATGTGTGTATGGAAACATAACAAACAGGCTTCCATATCCTAAATGTGTGACCTCTGCAGTGGCATTGACTTCTTACTGTGTTTTGTTGTTGGACCAGTGCAAGATTTTGTGACAGTGTATGTGAGGTGACATTCTAATTTAATGATGTTTGTATACTCAGGGTATTAAGACATAGTAAAGGATATTGCTCTCTTTTATCAATTAAAAATGAAAATAGTAAATATACTGCAGTTATTCAACAGCCTCTACGTGACATAGTTCCTATAAGTGACATATAATTACTGATATAAATAACGATTTTGGTGTAATGAATAAATTAATATGAGCCTCCATAAGGTCAAAGGCACATATTTAGCAAGTGTTTGACACAGGCGTGACTCAGGCAATTAGACCTGAGACGTGGAAGTATATATATTAATTACATGATTACAGATCTGTCCAACTCAATTTTACACAGTTACTGTGTGGCAAATATACTTTATCTAGCAGCACCTGGTATCTTTCTCTGCATAGATAATTAAATATAGAGGATTGATGCTTTAAAATTATTTATTTCTTACCCTGGATTTTTTCTTAGGTCAGCATCCATCAATAAAGTATTTATGTGTGTGAAAAAGTGCACCAAAAAAAAGGTATTTTTACTGTAGCAGGGACTGACTTCAAACAACACACTACTCTACTGTACAGTATTAGATCATCATACAGTACAGCAGCAGTTGTAAGTGATCAGCTCAGGTTTCATGGCAAAGAGCTGGCAGATGTGTAATATTATAAGGCGTGACATGGTTATAACGCTTGGTGCTGCACTGTCGAGGCCCGATTGACCCCTCACAGCTGCTGTCTCGTCGGCACGCAGCTAATCTGAGGGGAAGCCGGGTTCCTTTCTTCTGAGAGGCAACATGTCGGTCACGGTGTCTGGTTCACAGCTCTCAGAGCAGACCTGTCTGCATCTCCTCTGGCAGACTCCTTCTGTGGCTCTCTGTACTGGAGAGTAGGTCTGGCACGCTGGCAGATGGGTTATTCCCCAGCAGAAAACGCACATCAAGTGGCATCAAATGTTAAAGTGTGCCACACGAGGCCAGTTAATACAGATACACAAGATTCCACTGCAACCAAATCCCTCTGGGTGTGTTTTTTTAAAAAGTGGCCAAATAGCAACACCAGCTGCTGCCAGCATGTGCACATACAGTAACCTACATTTACATAAAGTACATCAACTCCACTTTGTTATTAAACTTTATATGTTCTGCTCCAACCATTTAGAAACACATTAAAATCTTGCATCTGGATCTAAACTGAGAAAGTGTTAAAATGTTTCCACATTTAATGTACGGCTTTGACAAGAAAAACAATCCTTATGCATCCCGAGCTCCTAGGCGAAATGCTCAGCTCAGTGGGACCAAAATGAAGGCCTCCACATCCACGTATAATTGGGCCAAAGCATAATAACATGTTTTTAAACCACCACAGCCAAAGCACTTTTATTCAGCAGCGGATTCCCACACACTGGAGCAATATCTGCAACCTCCTCTTTTGGCTTTGTGTCTGGTTACGAGTCTTTTGTTCAGTAGAAATTAGCTGATCTTACTTAGCACCACAAAAAAAACACATTTCTTCTCTCTTTATTTAGGTTTGCATCTTTATAGGAGAGACACTGCTTTTCCTAAACTGGGCCATAACAGCGGACATTTTAATGGTAAGTACTGAGAACCTATACTTATGTGCTGGTTCGCTGCAAATTCCTGCTACAAACTACACCAAATGGCCAAGATCCAATTATAAACAGTTCAGAGTTGTGAAATGTGCGAGTGGGCTCTGTGGACTTGTTGCTGACTGTTGGTTGCAATTTGGGTGGAGTTGATAATTACTGTCTTGACCAAAGCTGATTCACATACAGCTCGGGGAAACAAATGAAGGGCAGCCCTTTCTTTGTTGTATGTTTTGGTACCTAAAAGTGAAAACAGTCGAGTGAGACAAATAGAAATAGACTTCCAGTAAGGTGGGTGTACTAAGCTGCTGCTTAATTTGTAATTAGGTTGGAGACTGTGGTGAGTATGTAGAGACA
Source organism: Sandelia bainsii (assembly GCA_032362345.1). Taxonomy (NCBI): domain Eukaryota; kingdom Metazoa; phylum Chordata; class Actinopteri; order Anabantiformes; family Anabantidae; genus Sandelia; species Sandelia bainsii. The sequence goes on along the minus strand of JAUMHL010000006.1, from coordinate 4,150,704 downwards.
GAGAGAGGCTATTACCGACAGTTTTTAGTGTGACTGACAGGTCTGCCTGGGGTGTGCTGACCCAGTGAGGTGGGCTGTGCATGCATAATTGATGAACGCAGGGGTTGTTTTTACATGGATGACTGACTTTTCTACCTCTGTCTCTTCATCGCCTTACACAATCTCATGTATTTTTCACCCTCCACTTCTCTCTATCTCTGCACAGTTTGTTGTTATTCCCACGCGGAGAGCAACAGCCGTCGCCTTCCAGAGCTTCACCTCTCATCTCCTGGGTGACGCAGGAAGCCCGTACCTGATAGGCAAGGTAAGACTCTCCCAGAAGCAGCTACTGTATGTGTGGATTGTGGTGTGAAGCGAAAATATATATATTTAAGATTTACCTCAGGTTGTAAATTCTAACTGGAACGTACTGCTTCAGCATGTCTTGCGAGGGCCCCCGTTCATACACACAAGATGCATTCACACATCGCTCTAAGTGGGCCAGTGCGAAGTGAGGTACAAGAGGAGCTTTTAGCACACGTCTCTCGAGGGCTGGTGAACACAGTTGTGATTTCACCACTGCTCTTCAGGCTGTCGGTGGCTGTTTTCTCGTAAATCTCACGGATCCCAGGAGACGCCAGTGTTACTGTATTTGATTGGTCGGGAGAATGGGACAGTAGGCCTCTCAAGGTCATAGTCAGCCCCCTGTCCACCCTCTCACCCACATAGCTTCACACATGCATTCATAGAATAGCATCCAGGAGGCCAGAATACAAGTGTTTCTTACTATCCAATGGAGTGTGAAACAGGATTCACATCAGACTGTCAAGAAGCATTTTTCTCATTCCAAAGAGAAAATAAGCATTCCTCAAGTTAAGTAGTAACTCCACGGTGGTACGCATTCTGTGCACCTTATTTCTGCATACTGGAAGTAAGGAAAATCGGCTCATATGCATATATTGTACAAAAAATTGTACACATCACATCCTAATGTTTCAGTCCTTGTATCAGTTTTTATGATGCGCTTCAGTTCTAGGAAATTGCTCTCATATAGTAGTACTGAGTGTTTACATTGTGTTTTATTGTGATGCCTCTGGCTCATATTAACAAAAGAAAGGGATGTCTTTGATTAGTGAATCAAACTGATCTTCAAGATCCTCTGTTGGGGCATGACAGGCTGGCAACAGACGCAGCTGTCTGCCGAGCTACATTGAAAGTGTGCTGTTTTCTTTTATAAAATGGAAATGCTAAACTGTTGTCAAGATGAAAGGAGATGTAAGTTATCGCCAGGTAGCGACAAGTTCTTCAAAAGGCTGAACAAAAGTTGCATTGAAAAACACATTCAAATTCGGGGAATCAGACTCAAAGGCTGGCGCTGTATTATTTCCATAATCCTACCAATCCTATATACACATATAGACATACATTACTTTGAAAACCTGCTTGACACAGTGTGAATCACTTTAATCTTCTGACGTAAATGTTTGGTTTATGCAGCAATTCACAGACAACAATATTGATAACTGGTTAATGGCTTTAGTCATTTATTAGAGAAAGCTGCACATATTTTCTGCTTTGGCTTTCTTAAATTTGAGGATTTGTTGATTTTCTCTGCTTTACATCCATGTAAATCAAATATCTTACAATTTTGAACTGTAAGTTGGACAAAGAAAATTCGAAGACACTAAATTCAGCTCACAGACATGCTGATGTGCATTTTTCATTTTATTCTCATATTTGACATACTAAAAATAAAATTAAAATAACCAACAGATTTATGGATGAATAAAATAACTAGTGCTAGTTCCAGCACTAGTTTCAACCATATGGCATTTGTGGAAAAGGCACAACTGTATAATATTAGTACTCTGATAATATTCCAACAAAATTCCAAAGTCCAAGCTTCAAATGTCAGAATAATGCAGCCTACAAACAAACACACACAGGCACTGCCACCCAGAATTACTCAGACGTGGCTCCACAGTCCATCCACCCTCTGGGGTCACGACTCTCCCCCAAGTGACATGTTGAATGTCCGGAGGTTTCTAACTCCTCCACAAGCACAGAAAGCTCCAACTGCGTCACCACTCACTGCCTCAGATCCTGAGCTGAGGTTTAGCACGCGAGCGTGATGGAGTTGCCGTGACGCACTGAGCTGAGCACGGGCAGATATAGAGTCATCCATGCAGACTGGCACAAATCCTGTGAATGAGCAAAGTAGAGAGTCTCCAGAAAAACATACCGGTGGTTATTGCTAAGCAACCACAGAAGAACGTGAGTGACTGATGTGTACCAAACAGAGGGATGATGTGCTCAACTCTGCAAACCAATGTGGTGTTCCCAGCTCACTATAGTTGCTTTTTGCCGGAACGCCTGCAGATATCGGTGCCCACATACCACACAACTACCACTTCCTGTTGTTTTAAAAAGAGCTTTAGTTCATCTGAAATTCTTCACCCAAGATCCCCCTCTAATGGGATAAATAAAAGTATGTCATTATTATTATGAGCATGTAGACCAAGGCAGCTGTCACATAAGTGTGCCCTGAGTAGGAGATAATGGACTCCTCCTACATGGATACTACCTCCATAGGTTTTGGCCACAGGCAGAGTGGGTAGCAGGGGAATCTCTCAACAATCTCCCACAAAATACCTTGTGGCTCAATAATTAGACATGCAGCAATTTGCTATGTATTTTTAGCAAAGCCGTAATGTACAGGTTTCAGGCAATTTACTGCACCTGATCTACTCTGGCCACACACACACACACACAGCTGCATGAAATATATTACACACATGCATTTTATTTATTTTCTTCCACCATCCTGCTCACGCTTGAGCTTGGACTCACAGGCAACACATACTGAATGCACACGGACATCCTCTTGTCAGCAGTTCTCCCCCTGTCTCATTTTGCTGATGCTAACATATAATCAATATGCTTCAGCTAGGCTGACCTATGGCCACTCAAAAGCTCACTCGCACACAGATGAGCAGCCGCTCGCTCCTGCCGTGCATACCTCCACACAATCTGCTAAAAGCTCCCATCAGCAGCCTCCTCTCCGTCACGATTGTCAGCGCGGTGATCTATGCGCATTTAAGATCTGCCTTATGAGTGATAGTGGGAGGCAGAAATGGTCACGTCACACCCACCATTCTCCAGCTGTTGTTTTCCTCAGAGCCACGCATGACAGACTGAACGCCGGCCCTCAACAGCAATATGAGCCAAAAGCTGTGAAATGCTGCTTCGCTTTAAAAAAAAAACAGGACATCTTACATCATGCTGTGTGTCAGTTTTATCTGTTGCTATGATGAAACATGCAGAATTCACTCTAGAAAAAGTGCTTATTGTGAGTATATAGCCAGCATAGCGTCACGCATTGTGTAGGATGGTCTAAGAACTTTTGCTGGATGATTAGTGTGAATACATTTTTCTTCTCTTATATGTGTGTGTGTGTGTGTGTGTGTGTGTGTGTGGTGGTTTTGGTGGGCTGGTGGGTGTGTGTCTGCCTGGATGCAGATCTCCGACGCCCTTCAGCAGAACTACACTATGTCAGCGCTGTGGCAGTTCCTCAGCCTGGGCTATGCCCTCATGCTTTGTCCCTTCATCATTGTCCTGGGGGGCATGTTTTTCCTGGCCACTGCGCTGTTTTTCCTGGATGACAGAGAGAAGGCTGAGAAACAGTAAGTGACTCAGACATTGTTTGAATAACTCATCATTATTTCATTTATTATTTAGTCATTCATTCTTTAAATATTTAATACTTGCTTGAGTTGTCCTCTACTGACTTTCTGAGTAGCTCAACAAATCCAAACACACACGCTGTGCTGGAGCTGAAGAAGCAGCAATAATATCATTTTTACTCTCAGTGCCATGCAGAAACAAAAATGTTAAGGGCCTTTCTGGACAATGCTATGCTCTTTTATCCTGACGCTAAAATGTGCGTGTCAGGCACGAGGTGCCCAGTGATGCCAACAATGGTGCCAACCCTGCAAGACTCAGAAAGGCCCTTGAGCCGAAAGAAAGCCCCAGTCAGCTGAAAGTGCTCCAGAGCTGACTCAAGCTGTTCTAGCCATCAATTTGTTCAAGTGTGCTTACTGAGACTTTTACCAGCTACAGCCCCTCTTATTCGTGTGTTCATATTTTCCTCCCCAAACACCAAGACGTGAACACAGAAGGCATGGTCACTGGTCATGGCCTTAAAAGGCTAACACAAACACAATCATCCTCTTTCAGATGGTGAGGCATGACTTCTTGTTTCGTCCTGACTATTTTTTCCTAACTTTTTTATCACATTGACTTACTCCCCTGGTGCCAGCGCTTTCAGAAATGACTTCCTTCCTGCTAAGGATGAGGTACATTTTTAGACAGGATGGCAGTCTGATGTCTGACGGCTGTCTGCAGTCACTGTTTCTTCACCCTGTGGACTTGGGCGCTGGTTGTTCCCACGCCAGAGCCCCTTATAGAGATTCAGCTATAGCTCTAGAAGAAAGAGCTCATTAGCTGTGGAAAAAAAAAATTATCTTTGCATTTTATAACATACAAGTCAGGTTACTAGCCAAGCTATTAATATTCCCTCACTGTAATGTTACTTTAACATTTAAAGTTTAGTTTGAGAAGACTAGTATGCCGTGCTGTGCCTTCTGTTGGGGCTGTTCTGGGGGAAAAGGGAAGAAATGCAAAACAATGACTAAAAGAATAGTCACACTCTTGTCACTGTGCTAGTAATAGATACTAGTTTGTGGTCCAATATGTGGTTCCAGCTATTTGACCACATTATTGCACAGTGTGGGCAGATGGCACATGTTCACTCAGGCTATATCTAACCACAAGCCCCTGATTGTCACGTCTCATGCTGTAGGGCAAAGCTGATGGAGTTAAAAAGTCTCAGAAGTGGAACAGACACACTTGAAGGCACTGAGAGGTCATTGCTATGTGTCCTTTTTACAAATATGATCCTGAATAAAGATGTGCAGAGGCCAGGTTTTGAATAAACATGTATAGAGATTATACAGCTACATTTTTCAGGAGCATCTATATCCTGATATGGCATTTAAAAAGGGGTTAAAAGCTGTAATTAACAGCTTTATCAGTTGTTAAGAAGTCATCTAATTGCTTTATGGTTTATGCTTTGTAGATCAGTTGTAAGCCAAATAAGAATATAATTTTCATTTAATAGTGACTTTATAATAAGCCAACAAATCTGAAGTGAGAAATTTTGATAAATTGATTGTATTAAACATGGTAATTCATGGTAATAAATATCAAGTCTGCAGTTAAATGCCAATAATCTTCCTTATTAGATGTATTCATACATTTATGCAACATATGATGTTTGAAACTTCTCCTCAAACATAAGACTTTTTCAGGCCTATAAATGGGTTAGTCACACACCAGCTTGTATATACACACAACAAACATGCATCTACATAACTCACATAGTCTATTAAAGGTCTCAATACAACACATTTGTACTAAACATCCCACTGAAGAAAAAACTCAAAGATTTAAGCAGCAGCTCTTATGTAACAAACAGCACCTCGCGGCACCAAGAACGATGACAACATCCACAACTTTGTACAGCTTGGGCTGTTCCATGACTGTGATATTTATAGATTCCATTCATGCTATAGAGCACCCAATTTATAAATTCCCCCTGACTTTTCTGAACGCTTTGCAGCTTTTTTTTTCCTCCTTTGTGTCTACCCTCAGCTCTATTTATAAAAGGTGCGGAGCTGAACAAGTTACTCACTGGAGCACGCCTTTCTATTTCCAGCCTTAAAGACTGCTTTATTATTTCTAGGTTGTTAGCTTTTTTTGGCTGCAGGGATACCGTTAATAGCTCAAGTTCAGTGCGTGTTACCTCCCCATGCATTCATCCAGTCCACACTGATGCTCAGCGATGTGTGAGAGCAGAACTGTCTCATCTGCCATGCTAGTGCCAGTGCGACTTGACAGTACAGATCCAGTGTGGTTCAAGGCAGTCTGAGTGTTGCAGTGTGGAAGACCAGAGAAGGAGATAGTGATGAAGTGTGAATGAAAGACAGAGGAAGAGAATGATGAGTGAAGTGAGGAAAAATGGGCAGAACAAGGGGAGGGATTAGAAAAAGGGAAAATGGTTTTAAAAGAGCCATCTAAATGTTTTTGTGTATAGTTAATTAAATCTATTCTTCTGTTCTCAGGTTGAGCCAGCTGACACGCCCACCTTCCTTAGTCAAGGTATAACCAGGTAAATTACTTTTTCTCATTAAAGTTCCTTTTACACTTCGGTGCCTTTCGTATCATCGGTTGATTGAACAGTTTGTATGGTTAATAAGAAAGAGGAGGTCATGGGACATTAAGATTTATAGAGCACTCTGCTTATTACCTGGCAAACATCTTTTAGAACTCCTCTCATTAGGAGACACAGAGATCTGGACTTACGAGACACTTTGGCCTGATAATTCAGACCTTTAGAACAGCGGAAATGCAAGAGGCAGTACACATGATGATACACAAACGATCAATCTATGATCCCATTCCTGTGCAGTTGTACTCAGGAAGTGTCTACAAATTCTTGGAGTGGTGGTTATTTGACCCACTGTCTGGCATCTTATCAAAACCTGAACTGACTTCCTTCTTTCCTGTCTTTATCAGACTCACGCACATGGTGCAAAACTTCTGTAATTATTAACTGAGGAAAAAAACACAATAACTGGCAGCACACCAGACAACTCTGCACAGCAGGACAATGGGGAGCTGCTGTAGATGCCTGAAAGAATAACAAGACTAGACTGTGACTTACTGATGAGAAGGACAAGGAAACTGTTGTGACTTATTTGTAAAGGTTAAACCAAAAGGTCAAGGTTTTACTGCTTTCCACCGTTTCAGTGCGACTTTATCTGGATTTATTTGTCCTTTAAACATTTTTCAAAATACTGTAAGTACATGACGTATAGCCTAAAAATACTGTAGATCACGACTGTGTATACTGCTGCCGTTTATTACAACCACCTCCCAATAATTTCCTGCCTGTTTCAGTGTGAAATGATGATGGTTAGAAAAGGACAAGCAAAGAGTTTATGACAAAATAAATAACCTTCTTTTATATTCTCTTCCGGGTTAGCTAGGACTGAACATTTCCAACTTGATCATAAGCTTGCTTACAAGAGCTCTAATTTTGGAATATGGAATTACACCGCGAAGTGCAATGGTAGCCCTAAATGCACCACATTTTTTTTATTGATAGATACGACACATCTGCAGCTGATCAAATGTGAAATCAGCAGTGTCGACATGTCCTTGAATATGACAGCAATGACAGAGTTCCACAGGCATTGAGCTTTCAGCTGCATCACGACATAACTCCACCTAACTGTGGCAAAAAAATAACAGTCTGATGGATTGGCCATCACAAGCAACTTCAAAAGCTGTGCAAGTTCATTTGCATGGTGTACTGATGAATGGAAGTCAACAGCAGTCTTGAAGGCAGGGAATTAATCTAGATAGTTGTGATGTGTGGAAAACAGTCTACTGCAGCATCAAGTCAATACACTTTGTAGTCAATGGGTTACAATATGCAAAATCACCATGATCTTATCCTGCAAGTACTGCGCTGCTGTTACCAACGGCAGGGTGACAACAGCATGCATAGCTAATGACAGGTGACATGAAAGGCTTTTCACATGGCTGCCACACTGCCACAATCGGGTTTCAACGTCAGCTAATGCCCTCAGCCTGAGGGTTTCATCAGTTCTCTGTCACTCAGAGCAGCTAAAGCATTTTCTCCATGTTGTCAAAAGAACTAATTACAGAGAACAGTGATTACAGCTTCATTAGGTCAGAGCTGAATATGACTGTGAACTGATCATTAATATTCTAACGTGAAACCACAGAGGAGATCTGCGCTGCTTGGTTTTCAACAAATTCGTTTTGGAGCATAATCCAATCAAGCGACAGGCAACATGTCCTCCCTCGGGTCTGACTCACAGATCAATAGAGTTCACAGTTCACGCACTCTATGATGACATGTGTCACTCGCTTCACCCTCACTGTGATCGGTGTTCCCACGGGTACAACATGTTGCTCTGAGAAACAACTGAAATGCAGATAGAGGGAGTTGAACGAGGATATATAGTGCCACTGACAGAGAAACTTAGAGGAGAAGAGAAAAGACACACGACCGCTGAATAAATGAAGATGAAGAGAAGCAGTAATCGCCTAAAGTGTTATACATCACAAGCTATTAATCTCCGGTGATGCAATCCCACATGGCGATCAGATACACTGAGATCCAATTAACTTCCTCAGCAGGAGGATCCGGCCTCTGCTGACCAGATTCACCCTACACCGCAGGATAACTATAGAGGACATCCCCGAGCTGTGGGTTGAGTGAAGATGAGCGTGAGATCTGACAGCAGAGCTTCACACTCATTTATTCAGTAACCGTAATCCTGTAGCACTCGGGGAGTAAATTTACATCACGAGGTAAAACTGTGATTTAATCACTGCTGTCCAAACTTTAACTGTTAAAAGTGTTTATACAGCTGCAGGCACATACTTTCCTTCTTTGCACGCTTATCATTCAACAGTACCGAGTGGGTTCATGGTGGAGTAACCACAGACCACACACGCCCACACACACACACAGCCTGGCTCTGATGTGACCTCTACAACTTACAGTATGTTCAGAAAGGACTTTAACTTTAAGATCCTACCCCTCACTGATCTTTGGTTTCTTCTACTGCACCAGTCACTCATTTCTCCTTGAATGTGAAACCACTAGTCATACCTATAGTAACATCAGCCTAGTTGTGTTCAATCAAAATTTGCATCCTCCCTTGCCAAGAAGCACTACAAGTCGGTTTGATCAGACTTTGTCCAATCAGATCTTTCCTTTTGCCAACAGTCTTCAGCACAGTAATAGCGAAGCGGGAAGGAGGCAGGCCAGTCTCGCACATATCAAAGCATTCACAGCTCTAATTATCTCTATGTCATGCTGGCATTTCAGCAATTTCGTTATAAGTTTGACTCATAAGCAATTCAGTGTTTTCAGCTGACACAAATAATTGAGGAAAATGGTTAATCCCGGAAAGGATTGGATCTGCATCCACAACACATTGTTTTCTGAACTCCACTAATCCTCCTGTTTAGGATAATTAGCCTTGTTCGTATGACGTTGTTGTTCTGGAGCACATCAGCATGTCTGCATGTGGACTGTACATATGTGGACAGCTTCGGTATATCTGTGTATGTAAATGCTTATGAGTCTATGGTTGTGTGCAAACATGCACTGCACACTAATCCTGTTGTAGTAGTAGTAATAGGTTGTGTACTGGAGCATAACAACACAAACAACAACAAACAGCAGGGTGCACCAGCATCTCTCTTTCATCCAAGCAGAAGAATGGTCTGAGTGGATTACTAAGACAAATAATAAAAGTCACTGTTAGAAATTTAACTGTTGGTGCAATGCAAGTGAACGAAGGTGTAGGAAATTTCCTCTGTTTTAAAAAAGCAAATTCTCCCTTCCCTGGCATAGAAAGCATGCAAAGCAATTAGTTTAATGGTAATGAGGCAATCTGTAGTGGTGGAAAGTAGATTTACTTGAGTTCTGTGCTACTTTAGCTCAAACTTGACCAACTACAACACTTATGCTTCAGTTCTGATCTAACTTTAATTATTATGACACTGAACGCAGTCATTCATCTGCATAATTAGTACTTTTACTTTTGATACTATACAGACATTTTTATTGATGATACGTCTTTAATAGTTTGAAGGCAGAACTTCAACTTGTAATGCAGTATTTTTAAATTGCTGTCACTCTACTTGAGAGATAATTTAACATTTAACTCCAAGTAATAAATCTATGTTAGTTGTACCATAATTTGCCCACCAAAAGCTTCAGAAATATAAGTTTAGCAAACCATGTGCTTCATTATCCAATGTTTAATATTATATTTGAAGGGACACATATATATATATATAATCTGGAGATACATTGGCCGTGTGCTGCTGTGGCTTATAGCTTACTATAGCACAGATTGGGGGGGTCTGCATTAAACAAACTGATATGTGCTGCAGGTTGCTATGTGCAGGAAAATATTTAGGTCACAGGCTGGTCCTAGCGTGCAGACCTTATCAGGAAGGTCCTAACAGATGGCTCAGGAGCTTTCGACCTCAACATTAATTACATGAGAATGTCCTGTGGTGAGGCCAGGCTCTAACTGTTCTGTTTCCTCACTTTCTCTCTCTCTCTCTCTCTCTCTCTCTCTCTCTCTCTCTCTCTCTCAGGTGACAACCTGACGAGTAGCCAACTGAAGGAGCAACCAAACCCAGTAAGGATGATGGAGAATGGAGTTTAAAAGTGAGGGCAGCTGATCCACTTCTTTAAAACCACACCCTTGTCATCTTCCCTCTTCATCACTGCTATGATCATCCTTCTCTTCTTGGCTCCTGCTGCTCTTCCTTTCAACACACTCACAGAGGCTACTCAGAACTGGAAGGAGGGAGCGTCTTGCCCCTCCTTGAACTGCCTCTAAATCACAGGCAGGTGAGGAGGCCCACAGCGGCGTGCTGAAGCTCCAGCTGGTGTCCTTCTCACCTCTGTCTGCGAGGATCCACTGAACCTTCCAGGGAGGAGTTGAGGTGGCAAAATCCCCCATGAATTCCCCCCAACTCCTGATGTCAAACTACTGAATGCTGACTATGAACCTGACCTGTCTGTCTGCCTGTCTGTCTCTTATTTGTCTGTCTGTCTGTCTATCACATCATCGGCTGTCAATCTGCACAATCTGCAAGTGCCATAGCGCCGTTACATTCCTTCAGACTTTGCACTGACCACCAACAACACTCGTCGTCACTGTCTATGTTTACATGCACACTACAATTAAGCTTTTGGCTACCAAATTATTGATTAAGCAGTTTATGTGTATCAAGTGCAATCAGAAAGCGCAGCTGGTGTCGCTGCAAATGTTCCACAATTCAAACTCTGCACAGGCTTTCAGCACTTGAAACTCTGTAAACACACAGTAGCTGTAAACTTCTAGTTATGTGACGCAAGTGACTCAACTCGTTAAAATGTGCCACAGGAATATAATTCTCACAGTGTTACTTATCGGTTCAAACAAGCAAAAAAAATAATGTGACTAATATCAAATTACTCTCTTAATAATCGATCAAAGTTTTGCTGTGCATGTAAACATAGCTGTCAACCAAAAGCCAAAAATTGTTACCGTCTAAAAGGTCAGTGAATCAGCCTTAAAATTGGAGCTTTCACAACAACACATTTCCTTCTGCCCCAATATTTGTTTTTATTTTTAGCTTTTAGCACTTAAATCCATGTAGACAGTGCCAGAGAGCATGACAGAGATGAAAGAGTTCTGCACATTATTTTACACAAGGTTTCTTGTGATTTTTTTTTTTTTTGATTTTTTTTCTGTATGATGTTTGATTTGAAACTGGAGGTTACTGCCTATGATTGTTTCAGAAGGATGAGGAACCAATCTGGGTTGATTAAAGTAGACACTGGATTTTATATTTGAGCTTTTATAGTGTACATGCATTTAACAAAAGTAAATGAAATGCTACGTTGTTGATTTCTGAGGAATAGCACCTGTGCTTGTGTGTACATGAGTAGCAATACAAAAAAGATTTTGTGTAAACCAACCTTTTTTTTGTCTACATGCCTTATCAGTGAGCTGGGTTTCCCTTTAAAGGGTTAGCTCTCTGATGGTTGATTTTAAATTTCTGGACACAACACCCACACGGAGATGGAGTCACTTGTAATTATGGATCCCAGTGTGGTTACAATAACAGGCATTGTGAAAAGAGACCTTTCCCCCCATCACAGTTGTGCATATCCTGTTTCAACACTAGTAGAAAAGGACCTTTGAGGAGAGCTAGAATCCCAGAGAGGAATGGGAAAAACTTCAGCCTCAGGTTATACTGATGGCAAACTCTTATCGCTGATAACAGATATATGAGGAATCCCCATTTGAAAACAGCCCAAAATTTAGCATGTCACTGCAGGAACCTTAAAACTGAGTCCCAGATACAACAGATTCGACCTAAATGCAATGCAATCTTATCTGTGAGGAAGACTATAGCTAGTTGCTTGTATATACAAATACTTAAGCGAAAGCAGTGGATTTCTTGTCTATTACCTGGTGTAAGCAATTTTTCTGAAACCTTGAAGCCACTAATGGAGTTTTGAAAACTTGTGCATAAAGGGAAAAACATAGTAGGAGAAGGATGGATTGACCTTGGCGGAGGAATAAAGGGAGACACTGAGGTGGTTCTTGTAGCATCGATGTGTGAGCGTGACTCACTGGCTGTGTGGGGGGGGGGTGCTGCGTGGGCTTTGTCCTTGATGCCAGATCATTAGCTTTAGCTTCTCTCCAACTGCGTGGAGCTCTCTGAATGTGATCATGTCCAACCTGATGTGTTTACACACCTACATCTTCTTAATGAACTAAGCTTCTTACCTTCCTTGTATATATTTTCTTTGTGTTTTTTTATTGTTACCAAATGGGTTTTTTAATAACTACAATAGAGATATATATAGCTATATCATGCCGCAAGTTTAATATATTGTAAATGATGGCTTGGATGCAATGTATTTATTTGTTTATTACTATAATGAAGAATAGTCTATAAAAGGAAGCCTAAAGTTTGAGTATGCTACTCTTGATGTACTACGTCATTTAGTTTAGAAATGCCTGTTTCTTCACCCTCCTGTATCACAATGGAACAACACAATACATTTTCACATCACTAAGGTTGATATTGATTTTTACTGTGATCATGAATTGGGAATAATGGAAATTTAGGTTATGTCTCTCATGTAAGGGTGCAATATGTTTGCATTCATTTTTGTAGCTCTTGTATTATTATTTTTTAACTGATCAAACCATTTTGCACACTTAATGTTCAGGGATTTTTTTAAACCATGGCCTAGCATCAGCTTCACAGCCTCTGGCACAGAGGAGTGTCACTTTATGCTCACGAGTAAGTGCTGACATATTGTCATTAATCATCTGAAGAAATGTTAGCTCTGGTCATATGGGTCATGAATTGAGTTTCACTTTGCCAAATTTAGTTGATTTAGCACCAATCCTTTAGGTGTATACGTCCGTTGTATTGAGTAGTTCTATGTTAATAATCACTGAAGTGATGTATTGAAAATATTTCTTGTCATACAAGAATCATGTATAAAGAAACCTATTTCTGATGCTGAGCAGAAAACATAGGTTATTTTTATTTTTAGAGCAAGTCAATACAAGTGTCAGAGAAATCAAAGGATATTATTCTAGAACTGAACTGTGATGCTCCCTCGGTGGGTTGATAGGAAATGTACATGTCTGTAAATGAAATAAACCTATTTAATCACTTGATGCCGTAATGTTGTCTCTGTTTCTCTCCATCCTATTAGACATCCACCACACTGGAATGAATTCAGGAGTTTCTCCATTGTGAAATGATGTTTTACTTAATAAATATCTGTTTTAGGAGTTCTCCATATAGAACTTGTTTCACTTCACTGCTGTTGCCTGGGTTCTTCATCAGTCATAGTGTCTCATCAGTTTTGGCCTCATCAGAGTCTCCCATATGCCTTCTGGCAAAACGTTAGCTGAGACTTAATATGTGTTTTCGTCAGCTAGACCAAAAAGCTTAAACTGGTGAAGAACCTAGACAAAAGACTGTCCTATCTCATAGTCTGTCCCAGAAACGTGTAACTTCTTTACAGGAATCACTCATGTCTTGGTGGCCTCCCTCACCCTCCTTGAAGAGTCACTCAGTTTTTTATGATGGCCTGCTGTAGACAGACTTATGCTTGTGCTGTATTCCTTCCATTACTTAATGATGGATTGAACTGTATTCCAAATGATATTCAGTGCTTTGGAAAAGTATTCCACTACAAGTACTGTGATAGAAAGTTTAAAGGTTCACTATGTTTTAGATGAAATGTAATGGAACGTTTAAAATGTTCATTAAGATCTAGATTGTGTGTGATGCTTTTCATTAAAATGTGCTATGTACCCTCGCCTGATGTGAGGACTTTCCACAGCTGCGAAAATTCAAAACACTGAATGATATTGCATAACCCCTCATGTGTGACACTGGTCTGGACCAGTTTTGCAGCTGCCAAAGTGAAACTGCAAATGTTAGATTGCACCTAGAGGTTGTTTGTCTGGATGTATAAAAGAAAGGCATTTGTAAACACACGTTCTTGCAAGAAATAAACTTACAAAGACAAGTTTGCTGTTCCAGTGTTCTTTATTTAAATTTCCACAACGAGTACTCCTACAAATTCTTTAGTCAAATGGAAGTACTAAATACATTCTCTAATAGTTCCAAGTACTTTTAATAGTATTTAGTATTTAGTAATGATAACATGATTGATAACTTGTACTATACTTCTGAACAAAAACTGATCGCACACTACCTCACAAAATTCTCCAAGTTATTTATTACCATAAGAATTATGACATTACAACAATTTGCACAATATACCACTCTGTCACTTTGCACATTATCTTAATAACCTGTTCCATAATTGTACAGTGCACTTACTTGCTTAATTACTTAATTGCTCTGGCAATCACACCTTATCATTGCTGCTATCACTGCCTGTTATTGCACTGAATTCAACATTGAGTCTCAGCTGCATTTCTTTTATTATTTTTAATGTTGTATGTTATATTGAGCTTAGCTTTAGTTTTTTGCTTAGTTTTTAGTTTTAGTTTTGTCATTTCGTTGTCTGTTGTCTAGTGTTGATTTCTTTAATTCTTTAATTGATGCATTCATTAGCTATTAATTTGTTGTTTTGTGCCAGTCTGTAGAGCTTTAGAAAAATCTTTAGATTGGAAAACATTTTGAAGAACCACAATGTCGACTGTTCTTCCTTTGGGAACAGTGTGAATAAAAGCATCTTCAGAAAGGGGTACTTTCATTTACTGGGGTAAAGTTCTAATTAAGACATGTCTTTTAGTTAGTGCTGCTGTGTGGGGAGTTGTTTATTAGGACACTTATGCGGGGATTAAAACTACAGAAGGCGCATGGAAAATGCTATAATGTTTATTATATGTACCGTACATATAGTATTTGTGGCCTTACCATGAATATAGCCTAACTGTTATGTACCCATCATTTTCTATGATAAAGAGCACTATTCAGAGTAGCTGATTTGTTCTTCAGTCACTTCCTAGTAGCAAGTATATTCTCTACCCTGCCATCTACTGCAGGTTTATCCACTTGTTCAACTACTGTATATCACGGTGAAGATACACAGGTGCAGGTTAAATGAATTACATGAATGCTTAAACTATTTTATTTTAACGCATACTCACTTTTGATAACTGAATATCATTTTCCTCATTTCCTCATATTTGCAGAGGCTCATAAAGGCTTGATTTCTATCACAGTGAGAGAAGGCCACAGTCCATGAATGAACTACTGCATTGTTCAGGTGCAGTGAGGCAGGCCCCTGTGAGGCTCAGTTTGTAAAGTAATCTCACAGAGTGGTTTACAGACACACTGACACATCACAGACAAGACATTTGTACAGTGGATGCATTGACAAAAAAAGCAAACATAATATTTACCTTAACAGGAAGTGAGGAAGTCCTGAGTTAAAGGTCCTCTGTGTGCTGATGTTCATTAGAAAGGGCAGAGTTACCTCACATGGCAAATAACCAACCCTCCAAATTATGTCCCTGTGCAACTGCAAATAATAGTACTAATGGACATGTCTATGACAGGGCTGCACAAACAGAGAAATACGTAAGTATACATTGCATTTGGACTAAAGAAGACTTAAGATGCTGGCTGTGAGGTCTTTAATTAGGCAGAGCTACATTTTTAAACAGTCTCCTCAGTTTGAAGAAGGGAAGATTATATAGGAGCCACAGGAAGTTCAAAGTGGAGAATTAGTGTTTGGTCGATGGATGACCCAGAGAAACCACCACCCATTCCCACAGTCAGACCGATCTGTACCCCAAAGTCAGACTCTGCCATGTAAAAGTCAACACACCTAGTCATACAGCAGGCAGGAAACACTGGGGCGTAGACAGGAAAAGGGGGAGCCATTCTAGTGAGCGCTGGAATTTCCATTTGCACTCTGCCTCTGTGTGAGGACAAACACACATAGCAAATTTAGGATGAAAAATAGCCACCAGTTAATGGGAGGCTTCAAAATGTCAGCTTGTTCAAGGTTTAAAAGCAGCACTGTTAAGACCATTTATTTTTTAAACGTTACCATGCATTTAGAATTACAGTGTTATTACTGTTCTTTTTGACATTGATTTGTTTGCTCATTTCAGTTCAAGTGAAAAATACATTTGATTTGCAATGCTTTCAAAATTGAGGCTAGATGCCTAATTCACTTTCTTAGTCAAGTTTTTGAGGAACTTTAAACATTAAACATTAAAGTATCCTACTAAAGTTTGACTCATACAAATTTTTGCAGATATTTGGGAACTTTTTGTTGAAGTTAATGAAGTTTGTAAACTTTTATGGGCCCAAACAGTGTAATTATAAACAGGGTATCAATAAAATACAGAAATATTTAAGTAGAGGGAAACTCAGGAAGAAATGCTTCAGCAGTTTATTACATTTACATTTACATTTACATGAACAAGACTATTTCATTTTCCATTATTTTCATAAAGGGTAATGAAAGATAGGATAACTGGGCTATTATGTACAATATAATAGACTACACTTGTGAAATCTATGCTGTTGTCCTACCTTCATTTCTTCAGTTCAACTATGTAAAAAAAAACTTTATGTTAATCCCAATAAATCAAAAATAGTCAGTTTTATTTTAGGTAGACCATCCCTAATACAGTGTTGAGTGTCAACAAGTTCATGTAAAGGTTAAAATTAAAAATCTAAAATGGTATGTATCATACATCACAACTGGCTCATCTTGGCAGCATGTCATTACAAAATCAGAATACAATACTTTTATGTTGTGGTGACGACCACAGTCGTATTTAATTTCTCTGTGACATGACACACACTATTCTCCAGTGAATTGTTACATTCAACAAGAAGTGTAATCCATTTGATTTATATGTTTCTTCCTGAAGATTTGCCACCCTCCTTAGCTGGAACGTATGATTTCAGACACAAGTAATCATTGCCACAGTCTCTGTGGGAATGTATCTATCAGACTACCTCACAAAAGGTTCTTTTGCAGACGGAGACGTTCGTGTAATTTGACTGATGTAATGATTAATGCAGAGTTATCACCACAGCACAAATAAAGGCCACTTAAGAAAAAGGAGGTGATAGCACACCTGATCACACAGAGCCAGAATAGACTGTCTGCAGAAGAACACATGAAACAGAAGTGTCTGCAGTATCATACCTCTACAGCAAATCTCTCACCTTTCTCTGTGTTGGCATCCACCGACTTTTCCAACCTGCTTCACACTTCAGAAACACAGTTAAAGCAAGTGTGGTAGAAACAATAGGGAAATCTCTGTTTGCATCTGGTGAGATGCTTGTCATATTCCCACACTGTGAAATAGTGTCATCTGTATGTGAGATGCACAATCTCTTCTCCACTGGCTGTTCTATCTATTTAGAGCTGAATGTAGTGTTTGAATATAATGTTTGAATTCCACAGAAATAAAAGATGGGTAAGAATTGATTAAATGAGCAAAGACTTTGGTACACACTGTACCATATGAAAACAAAGATGCAAACTGACAGTTATCCACTGGCCCATGTAGCACATATTTCTTTCTATCAACAGGACTGAACACAAGGGATTACAAGGAGTAACAGAGAATGAAAAACAACAAATGACTCTCCAGTCTGTTAGTGCAATTGAGGGGAAAAGGCAAAAATAGCTCGTTGCTTCATTAGAGGTTCACTCGAGGCTGAGACATGCTCAAGTTTTCAACCACTGTCATTACGAGAAGACACGATGAAGCTAACAACTGTGTGACCTTCACTTCACAAACAATGATGGCAATAAAACAAGGAGCTCAACAATAATATTGCACCAAGTAACATAAAAACACGCTGCTGCATGAGCTCTTCCACTTTTGCTACTGAAGTTTTGTTTTTCATGGCACAACTTAGTGATATTGCTACTCATACTTGAGTTTGAAGGGTTGTTTGAAGTTTGAAGGGTTGTTCCACCACTAAACTCATTGAAGCCATTGAGATAGGTTCATCAAATACTGTGCTAAATCAATTATTTATATTAATTAAAGACTGATTAAAAGAAAACTGGCCTTGGTGGTGGTATTTAGAGTGAGAACAGAAGTGGTCCAAGAATTGATCTTTGAGGTACAACACATGTGATTTTTGTAGATCTCAAACTAAAAAAGTGGCCAGACTAAGTAACCAAAGTTGTTCTTATTAGTAGGTTAAACAATAGCATCAGCATATAGGAGATGATGCAAAATTATGCAAAATTATGCACAAAAAAACTGGTAGAACACAGTCAATAACAAAGTTAATTCATCAGCAGCTGCTTTTAGAGAAAACAGACAGCAATAATATGAATTTATGAATTTGTTGTACTGAAGATATCCAGATTTCCTCTTCTTCTTGTTTTCCCATTGTTGAGCATCACTGCTTTCATGTGTCAATAGACTGTCAGGCCTGAGGATCCAACTAACCTTAGGTTGTCAGAGTGCACATTAACGCATGGGTCTGCATGCACGTGTGCCATTAAAGAGGCGGACACACAGAGGAAGCATGAGATGTCTTCCCCCTCTTTTCCATCTACCCATGTGGAATGAATAAGAAATGTGCATCACGGCAAGCTGAGCAATGTCAACGAAGGAACTAATGCAAATGATTCAAGAAGATGTGAATGGCAAGTAGTGGTCAGGCTTGATCTCATTGGAGCCCCAGTATAGCAGAAGACGTCATTACCCTCCAGCCACTTGTAATGATCATGCTTTGTCTCCCATCAGCCCTTGAAGCAGTAGCTTCATTTCAAACTGTGCCAGCGAGGTCCCTAACTTGATAAGGGATTAATTTGATTTGCATGCTTAGTAACAAGGATGTAATGTAAATTGACAATGGAATAGCGTTACCGCAACTGTGCTTGTTATGTGCCACGGTGGGTTCAGTGTCATGGGTGCAGCAAGTGTGAATTATGAATACCAGAGTTTTCTGAATTAAACATGAGCTTATACTTGACTTGCCAAAGAGTGAATGATGTTGTTTGGCTTTAGTTGCTGTTTTTAGCTCACATGGTTCTATATTTAGAGCTGCTGCTTCCACTGCAGCATGAGCCCATTTAGAAAAACTTCCAAAGGCTATTTATGCCCGTGTATGCATGGTAGGCAGGAGGCAGGGAAGCAGCTTTGTGAATGACTTGTGCACCGTGCAGGCTGAATCAGTGGATGTCTCTGTACATACAGGATATACACACACACACGCATGCAACAAATAGTAAAGGCAATAAAGCACAAACACACTGAAGATGATTAACAGATCAGCCTACAATAACATACACAGTCAACTACTCTTCTACAATAGACCAACATGATTTATAAATAGAAGGATGGGCCTTTATTTTGTGCAGTGTAATTAAACGTGGAATGCATTACACATATTATTTATTGCATTTCAGGGGGTAATTAAGTGATCTCTAACTGGGTTGAATCAGTTATGCTCTAATACTTTCTAGCAGTTGATTTGAATACCTACAATGCACAAATTCCCATAAGTCAAACAAAACCTCTCTGTGCTAAAACAAGCATCAGACCCACATGTAAAAAAAACATTCTCAGTAAAAACATATTTTTTTATGACTATCAAATGGGGTGTCATAAAATTTGATCTATTCATTCATATTCCTCAAAAGATGAAGCCTGATTTTCCTTTTAGCACCACCATAAGGTTGGCATCTGAGGTTTTTAATGTAACATCTTGATAACTATTGGAAAGCTATAAATTTTGATATGGATTATAGACGCCCCAAGCTGATCCTGAGAATCAATATCTGGGCCAATCAAAGCCTATTTCTAATGGATGGGTCTCGGCTAATATAAAGCCAATCAATGCTGAGGCATATTCACTTTTACTCTATTGTGTTTCATATCACACCAGATGTCTGAAACTGCCATGCAAAAGACGTAGAATAAGGTTTGTGACCACCTATAGGTTTACTGGATCAAACTTGGTAACAACAAATACTCAATAACCAAGGCCTCAGATATGGGCCAAAAAACTTACGCACAACATCCCTAACATAGATATTCATGATGACATTTGTGTTCCCTGCAAAAGTGCTTGCAACTGCCACCATGTTTTGTCTTTGCTAATTATTATGTTAACATACGTGTTTGTTTAGATGAACATTGTTATGATGCTGATATATTACATTGTGCCTCAGTACTAACTCAGCTATGGTGATCACATCATCACTTGTCATCAGAGCAAACGTTGCCATTCAACAAGATTTTTAACACTTATTACAAATGAGGGGCTGGTTTAACCAGGATCAAGTGTTAAAACAAATCTTAGTATCAGCATCTTCTTGTTCTTTTACTTTGTCTTTCTGACAAACATACAGTTTCATAGTGTTTTAACCTTTATTTAAAACAATTATTATCCAGGCTTTACTCTTCCACAACCAGCGGAACAAGAGCAGAGAGCTCTTGACCACAAATGAATAACTGTCATTGAAGGAGCATGAAATGATGAATGGGGTTGATAGATAATTCATGATGGCAGATGACCTACCTGGCACAGCACATAGTCAGACAATGGTGGTGAAACAGACTGCATGTTGCCACTCATCCTTCACACTCCACATAACCTGTGCATTTTTATTTGCAATGGAAGATTAATAAAGTCTAAAAACATCAGAATGCAGATTACACAAGTAGTCTGGGATGTCTAATTTAAAGTATAAGGTAACGTCATGTCACAAAGCTATTTACAAAATAGCCTGTTCGAAAAAGTATCCTTTGTTTATTTTGTATCAAATGTGACATAGCATGATTGTGTCACTTAATCCTGTTTTTCCAGCATTAGATCATATACACATTCATTGCCATATATGAAAGCACAGTATGATGCACTTCAGATGACCTCAACTCTGTCTTTACCACAGGAATTGCACGCTCTGCCTTTTCACATATGGCAGCAAAAGAGAAAGGATGAAGGTTTCCTTTTTCTTGGAAACCTCAGGAAATGGATTCAAATTCTGTCCATTCATGAGCACCACATTTCAAATAGTGCTTAAATCCTAAAATCCTATTAGATGAACATGATATTATAAAAGAAAATGTAGCACGAAAGACATAATAATACAGTATAAGGATAGGAACACAGAAAATAATGCTATAGGAGTGAGTGTCAGTTATTACATGCTTCCTCCTTTTTCATAGTAATCTTCTCTCTCTCTGGTTCAAGAAGTTAACCTCTGCTTAAAAGGCATTTTGAGAGGTACCTCAGTCTAGTGAAGAGTCAAGTGTAACTTTAAAGTCAAGACAGGAGAAGAAAGCAGGTAAAATACATTTCCAGTCACATTCAAAGTCTTTATAAAGACGCCTAAAAATAACAAAATCCTGAAGATATGTTGTGAAGATAGAAATCCTGGTTGACAGGCAAATCTATTTGCTAATTCTACCTTTAGCTGACAATATCTCAGATCAATTCATTCGATTGGGTCAATTAATTTCATGACAGAAGGAATTGAGTTTGCAACAGATACATCTAGCTAATGACATTCAAGAATGCCAAACGACCTCTGACTGAGGCGATAGTGTGAAAAGCCTCCCCTGTCTGCCACTGGGATCCAGGTGAAAATCATCAGACTGGCCGATAAACTTGTTGCTGTTTTCTGTCTTACATGTGGAACGACACTGGTCAGTGATAAATGGCTCTATGCAGATGCAGGGGTGGGGTTCTGAGATTGGCACACTGCAGAACGTTTGCATGGCCTGACTGTAGTGGAGAAAAATGGCACCCAAATCTGTGCAGCAGGCAAAATGCCACGATATGTTAGCATGCTGGGCAGCCTTGTAGCCTGTGGATAGTGGTGTGTAGACAAAGAGTAGGAACAGATCCAAGTAAACCTGTTCACGCCCCGAGGGGGCTGAGTGACCTGTAAACAACGCTTTGGAGTCACAGTGACACGGGAAAAAGGTCCTCAGGTCAGATGTGTTCGAACAGATAATAAATATGACGACACAGATGCTCAGAGATTCTGATTTTTACAGTTTAACACATCGAGTAAACTGCATACAGAAATTACCATCAGGACGCCGCTGGCCTCATGACGTTTGTACAAGCTTTAATCCAACCAGTGAATCCATCAGATGCAGTAGTAGCAGCAGCAGCCAACAGCAGCCTCGTGGGACTGCGGGGGGGGGTTTATGACACGTAGGCAGCAGGGTAATCCACACACAACCTGCTCCCACCAGCTCTAACCATTTAATATTCATTTCCATACCAGTCTGCACAGTTCTCATACTGGATGCAGATAAAATTGATTAATCTACTTTAATTGGTTTTGAAGGAAATGTAGTGTCTTGGTAGAGGACTGTGGGTAATATTCGTGTCTGGGAGTATGCTGTGGTTTTTATTAACTGGTGCAAGATGTTTTATACGTTTGATCCCTGCAAAGTAAATTAACTACAATATACTTGTTATTTAATGCCATTTTTAGAATCAATTAGCAGCCAGTGATCGGATGAAAAAAAAAATTTAACTGTGATGTGATCACATTTATAATGTGAAAATCAGAATTTGTTGTCTACTTTGAATAAATGTAATGTCACTGTTAAACTATAATGTAATACCAAACAAGTACCCATTTCGGATGATTTAAACATATCATGTACCCACAACAGAAGCATGGGATGACTGGATATGAAGTAAGTATCTGAATATCTAGATACAGAAGAATTGAGTTTTGAGGAAGTGTGCTCCACAGTCTCTGTGTGTATGTGTGTGTGTGTGTGTGTGTGTGTGTGTGTGTGTGTGTGTGTGTGTGTGTGTGTGTGTGTGTGTGTG